>VWZL01001808.1:292031-329195 GCA_013396915.1 Stercorarius parasiticus | reverse complement strand
GCACAAACTTGAGCATAGGAAGTTCCACCTAAACATGAGGAGGAACTTCTTTATTTTGAGGGTGGCAGAGCACTGGTACAGGCTGCCCAGAGAGGTGGTGGAGTCTCCATCTCTGGAGACATTCAAAACCCACCTGGACGCGTTCCTGTGCAACCTGCTCTAAGGTGACCCTGCTCTGGCAGGGGGTTGGACTAGATGATCTCCAGAGGTCCCTTCCAACCCTATGATTCTATGATTCAGTTTTATGCCCAACCTCATCTTGGTTTGGTTTTCTCTTTCGTTTTTACTAAGGAAACTACAACCTTTGGCGTCTTCTGACTGTATCTATGTTGATAGTGAAGTGCAGGAAAAAGGGAGTTTTTGGAGAGTGGGAAGAGGCATTATGCCAAAGTGTGTGAGATGAATGCTTTGATTCTCACTGTTTTTGGGTAGGCCGTATTATAACCTTAAAGGAAAAACCTCAGATACATGTACTGGTGACTTAAAGGGTTTGACTTTCAGCTTGTTGTGGCCCATACGACCTCTATTCAGTTGTATGAAGGTGAATTTGGGATTATATTAAAATGCTGTGTTAGAGTGTGACCTTTTTCTCTGGGAGATTCTCTGGAGTCTGCCCTGTGCCTACATTCACATATGAACTTGTGGGTAAGGAATGTGGATGAAAGACAACTGTGGGCTGGAGCACAGGATCAGATCCCACTTGGCTAACGGAGAGTGCGCAGGGACCATCACTTGGCTGGCTCTGATTCCACAAGGCGGCAGTTGTCTGCAGGCTGTCTGCTTTTGAGGACAGTCTCGTTTGCTTTAAAAGCATCGAAGGAGGTAAAGAAGTTATCTCCTGTAGCCTTCCTTTCACAATTTCTTCCCGACAATTTAATTTAAATAGATCTAGCAGCTTCGAGGCAAGAATTATTCCATGTGCCGAGTGAAGCTGACAAAAATTAATATGATGGACTATAGACAGATGCCCCCAAGAAAGTGGATGTAACTTTTCAGAATGACTGTGGACTGTCAAGGGCACAAACACCTCTCATGTTTTTGGTATTTCTCTGACTGTCAGTAACAAAATGAAGATACTCGTTATTGAGGGATACAGTTGCTGGCTCCCAAATAAAAGTGTAAGAGGTCTCGACAACACACTTTTGCTGCCAAGCTAGTTCATTCGCATAATAGACTCATATTTTGCTCAGAGGCCTAAAGGAAACTAGAAGAGAGCAGTCCCTTTGCAATAATACATTTTTGCTATAAAATGCAGATAAGTATAGCTTCCTATTAAAATTTAAAATTTAATGCTATGCATTATATAGCTCCCCCCCCACCCCCCTGCTTATGTTGTAATTGCACTCGTGCTTTGAAACTACCTTATATTGGTATAACAGAATTAATGTGAATGTAAGATCTAATGTCATCTCTCAGCATCATTAGATAGTTACACATGCTTCTGCAGACAGGTACTCAGCTCGCTGCTGCTCCGTTGGGGATGCATTACGGAGGTTTTGCAGCTGCGCAGGATGAGGCCATTGGCAGCCTGTGCCAAGTTGGGCAGCATTAGGGGAAAGTCAGAGTCCCCTTAACGACTTATTTCGTTGTCCCTTCACTCCTGTTAAATCTACCCCTTTCCTTGCCACAGTTTTTTCAGCAACTCATGGCAAGTGAATTAACAGTTTCGTGTTACTTGTGAAGGTTATCCCTGTTTTATAGAGGAAGACCAGAGCTTAAATGATCTCATGAAGGTCACAACACGAATCAACAGAAAAAAATAACTAGTTTATTTCTGTCTGAGCTTCCCCCCTTGCATTAAGGGAAAAGTTCCTGTGAACCTTTTCTTTTCATAGTGTTATGATTGTGGAATATGTGTGTTATTCAGCTGTGTTGGCCTGAAAGCTCGATTAAAAAGCTTGTTGCAAAAAACACCTTTCAGGGCAAAAACCAGGCTTGAAAGAGCACTTCAGCAGACAGATCAGAAGTCAGGTGAACACATGCGACTCTCCTTATAATCAGCATTTGAAAACATCCGCACAGTCGGAGGAGTTTCTGCCTACGGTTTCTATGGTTTTCTTTCAATTGCCAGCTGCAGAAAGAGGTATGACCTTTTTTTGGCCCCATATCATCTCTGGACAAAAATAACTTGGTCTTCCTTCATGGTGCCTCTCCGTATTTGGATACTCTGGAAAGAAGTAATATGACTGCTGTCTAACTTTCTGTCGAAATTGTAAAGGGCTGGCAGGAGGAAGGTTGATCTAACTTTTACTTCTGTCCTCTCTCCCTTTCTTCAGCATTGCCTCTAGTTACAAACCACGAAACAGCAATGACATTTTCACTTTACGGACTTCTGATTTTTTTTGATGCAAGCTTGATTTATTTTTTTTTTTCTGGTGTGTCTTTCTAAGTAACCTGCTTTGGAATTTGTGAACATCTAACTCTATGTTAAACGCATTTATAACTAAATCGAACAAGAGAAACGCCTGAAGTAGAAAAAATGAATTGTAAAAGGCCAAAATACAGGCTATTATCTCTTTGCTGTGGTGAAATAAATTGTAACTATTTTACCAGTAAAAATTGACTATAACCTAAACAATTACTTTTATTTTTTTGAAATGTGTGTCGCTTGCCTGAAAACCATTTGCAACAGTTTCCAACCGTTATATCTGGTTTATTTCTTTTAAAAATGTTGCTATTGATTGATATTTTTATTAAAAATCTAGCAAAAAAGGAATAGCAGGAGAGAAAAATAATCAATTTTATAATTAAAACTCCATTTTTTCCCCTGTAAAAGTCACTCATAGTTTGCAGAATCCCTAAAATGTCTAAAAGAAAATATATGAATTAAAGATGATAATGTTTAGTTTATTGAAGATTATTTACTTAATTGATTTCAGTCCTGTTACCTTAGAAAACTGGCAGCAAGACAGGTAAGGACTGCTTTTATTGATCAATATACCTCAAGCAGACAGCAAGGGGCAGGAGCTTTACTTATTCAAGTTAAACTATAGGATTTGGATTTAGCAACTTAACCAATAAAATAAAATAAATTATTTGGTCTGGGCCAACTGAAATGTTATTGTACTTTAATGGGGGTCAACCTGAACTGGTTAGTACCTCTAAAACCAATATTTCCTTACAGTATTTGACTATTACTTCCTACTTTTAGTCCTAAAAGCCTCAGTTTTGAAAAGAAAAAGAAATACTTGATTATGAAATGACCAGTTAGGAAACAAAAAGTTAAAATACTCTGGAAAACAATATAGGTAGTATGCTTTCACTTTATCCTTTCTTATTTTTATCTTTTTTTTTTTTAAATTTATTTATTCTGCATTTCTTAGTTTATTCAGTGGAACCTGATTTTCCAAACAATTTTAGAAACTATATTTCAGGGCAAATTTACAAGTTTGCCAAAATTGATATTCTGTGTGGAATTCTGCTCTTCCCTCTCCTTTGCTCTTCATCCACACGTGTGGTTACAGTACTACCCTTTTTCACATGTTTAGGAACCAACCAGGTCAAAATGGACAAACAGAAACTGGAAGGCATAAAGTGGTGACAGCAGGAAACTTGCCATGGGGCTCTAGCCACGTGTCCCACAGCAAAGATAACTGTGTTTCAAGCCAAGGTATTTCTGAGGGGAAAAGAAGAAATAATAAAGTACAAGGGAAGTGATTTTCTTTCAGGAGAGGGGAATTTGGTTTTTAAACAGGCATCTGGGATTACGTAATAATAAATGTAAATGCTTCAGGTATCAGAAGTGATGCTGCGGTGTTTGGGCTATAGTACCAGAATACAGTAGTAGTTGAAAGTACCACTGCAGCTTGGAGAAATGCCCTGAGGAATGCTCTCAGTAGTAGTTTGGCCTAAAAAAGTTAATTTAGTCATCTCCAGTCACAAGGGTAGTTTACTGAGAACAGTACACTCGGGCTGCCCCAGTGCTTTGAGGCTATGGTTGGTGATACCCTTCCTCGCAGTTCTTAAGCAGACAACGTTTGCACTGATTTCAGTGAGAGTTTGTCTAGCTTTCGGGCTCCTGGATCAAATAATTTTCCAAGAACTCAAACAAGCCATTTCCACCGAAGTTTGTTTCAGCAAAATGATATTCAAGATTCCACGCACATACCCAGGCACATACTCATACCCACCCAGCCCCTTGCTGTGCTAATATTATATCACCAAATGCTGAATGTTCTACTACTGTAATTCTATGCTGGTTTGATGGCAGAAGTCTTTTGACTAAACAAATAAAATAAGTCATATAATACGTTGCCACCTTAAAGTAGCAGGAAAAAGAGATGAAGTACTTACCACGTAATACTTTTTTTTTTTTTTCCTAATCATTATCTGCATCTGCAGAGAAAAATTAGAAAATTCATCTGCTTCTGGCCAGATTGTTGTCTCTGCTCTACTACTTTTATATTGTCTAAAAATGAAGGAGTTATTTCCCAAATTCCATGAGGGAGGCAAGGATTGCTTTAGGCTTGAGATGTCTCCTGTAGACATCTCACTAGGTCCTAGCATGGTACCAGATGAAAGGATGAGTGACTCAGAGGTCAGTTCCACAAGGTGAAGGAAGTTTCAACAGCTCAGAATTTACAGCAGTTGCACGTTCCTGCAGTTTTCCTTCAGTGGATACAGTCTGTAACTGAAATCAGAGTTAAAGAAATGCAACTGTCAAAAAAACCCCAACAAAACCAAACAATAAAAACCAACCAAACCCAAAACAACTCCATGTAAATGTACCACTTCTGTTCCTAAGAAGCTATTATGTCATTATCACAGTGATTTAAGGTAAAGAATTGGCTTATTAATACCTTTTTCTGATATACGACCAGTAATAGCATATTTTGAATTTTAACGTAACAACCCTAAAAAGTTAGCACCAAATTATGGTTGCTCTTGGACTTTTTTTTCCCCCTTTTAGCCATTCATTTCTCTTCTGTGATTGTCTGCGTATGTACCCTCCACACATGACTAGTGGTGAAGGAGTCTCTCCCTTCACAGATGCATCTGCTTGAGAGCAACTGAACCAACCGAACGCCCATCTTCTCCTCCAGGGTTGCATCTGTGTTATCAGCTCTGTGGATTTATTCTCTATGGAGAGTCTGTGGCTGAGTGATGTCTCCATGAAGAAGCAGTACCAGAAGGCTTGTCGTACGCTACTGTATATACGTCCCACACCAGAGAGATCTTGAGAAATCTTCATAGTGTGTATTTGACAACTTCTATGGCAGACAAACACTTTGCTGTTTGGTAAGTAGGGGAAGACGGCATTTATTTGAGGGAATTTAGCTGAATTTTACGCAAGATTAATCTTCATATCTTTTTTCTGTGAGTTTCATCAGTATGTAGGGTAAAAGCTGGAGTCTGCGGCCTATCATATAACAACCCAGCGCCATGTTTGCCTGAATTAGGATGTGGTAAGAGACGCTGCACCTGATTATTCAGTCCCCTTGCAGTTAGTGATTTTCTGTAATATCACCTGAGAGTAACTGCTGCATCTTTGTCTACTGATAGATAAAATTCCATTCAAGTCACACACACTCAGTCACAGGAGATTAACAGAAATCAAAGCTATAAAAACCACAGAATATAGTGAATCTCTGATTTGTTTGAGACACTTTTGGAAAAAATGGCTCGGAAAGACCTATTGAGCATAATGCCTACTGATGTGAGGAGTATGACCTTTCATTGAACAGTGGTATTAACTTACATATGTGTAGTGCCATGCTGCTATGTCCATTAACGCTCGTAGTAAATTCAATGACTGGTGATGCACAGCTATCTGTATTCTTTCTTCTCTTTTTTGCTATTCTAAAGACTTTAAAGCTTGGGTGGATTCATGTGTTTGTCCTAAACCACAATATTTTTCCATCTGTGTTGTGCAATGCACAGACAACTTCCCTAATGTGGTATCATGTTAACGTGTGTCCGTGCCTTGTCCCTCACTTGCGGCCCCACTCCTACTATGTGCCTTATCTGCTTTGGGATCATAGATCCAGGGTACTAAACTATTACATTCTTCATAGACAAAGGAGACTTGATATATATAAAGCTGCAGATTGCACTCTCTGACTTCATTGATTTTTTTATTAAGATTTGACACCTAATGAAATGTTAGGGGTTGGGCTTTAGTAGCATTTTTTTTTTTGCTGTTCAGCTTTCTTTTTTTATTTGCATAATGAATATTAATCTCCCAACTTGATTGGTTTTATTGTTTTTTTTTTTTTACTTGACTTATTTAAATCATTTGTATGAGTAAATAGCAGGTATTTTAAATGCTTTGGCTGTGAAAGGAGGTTGTGATAAAGAAGGCACATAGTGAAAAACTGCTTAATAAAAGGAAAAGAACTCAAGTCCGACAAATTTGCGTTTATGGAAAAATAAAATCTGAGCAATGGTTGAGCATTTCAGCAAGGTGGGATACAAGCAGGCAGTCAGAAAAGATCGAGTCACTTGTTTAAAGACAGGCAGGATGGAGTTCTTCCTTTTCTCTAGTCTGACACTTTCTTGAATACGCTCACTTAACTGCCATCAACATCAATTCAAATATTAGTATTTGGGTTTTTACTGTGAGGCTGATGTCCACCCAGCTCTGGTCCCCTTATCATCCAGTTCAGAGACCCATGCGGATGCAACTCTGGTCTCTTCTTTCCCATGAGCCAAGGAGGAGTCCGTGTTAACTGGGAGACAGACGATGCTCAGCGGGATCGTATCCCAGAATGAATCTCCAGAACGAGCAGGAAGGAAATATTCTTGGACTACCTCTGCAGAAGTACACCTGGCGAAACTTTCTTTGAAAACTGAGGGAACAAGAAAGGTTTTGTGCAATTTTTTTAATGGATGATTTAACATAATTTTAATTCAGAGTAGGCTATTTAAATGCTTTTATTGTCCTTTTATTTCCCTCTAAGCCATTACTTAACACTTTAAAATGTTCTTCTGTTAGTAAAATTATATACTACATTAATCTGCTCTAAAAATACTGGAGTTCATTATATTGGAATTATATAGTTGGGGTAATTAAAATTTTTTAATTTCATAGAGTGCATTCACCGAAGGTGGTTCAGGAAAACAAGAAATGGTGCAGTGACTTCAGATAACATCTTCCATTAACAAACATGCAAAAACGCCTTGAAAAGGTGCATTTCTGATGTAGCTCACTGGAAGGTTAGCGGAAGGTTAGCTTAATGGGCAGAAGCAAGAGGGCATCGGGCACAGGGCAGCCAGAATTACTGCTCCTCACAGGAAGAGCCATAAGCAGAGCCATTTCCTACAGAAAATAACAGCCCTACTCTCAGAACCTCCAAAGTGAGCTAGGCAGAGCTCTGTCAAATGTAGACAGTGGGGATCTGGCCACTACCAGCCTTTAGAACCACAAGGAGCGAGGAGGCAATGCTACAGGCACAAATTCATAATGAGGGAGTCCCCACCGCCCCGAACTGTGCCTCCACACAAGCTGCCAGTTCTCACCTGACCTGAAGTGAGAATCTTCAAAACCCACAAAACTGGGTTTGAGAATAAAATCGTTTGCATTCAAGTGGTAGAGAAACTTCCAAATCTAAAAATTGTATCATTATTCCTTCTAAACACAAAGAAATGTACTGCCAATCAGAAGCCATCATATATCCTATGGTATATTCTCTCATATTTCCTTCAAGAAATGCTTCGATGGAAAGTATTAAGGAGTACCTAAGAAATCTTTTCAATAATGTTCATTTTTATTCTGAAACTGATAGTAGGATTGTTTACTCAAAAGATTTTTGCAACAAAGTCCATCTCAGAAAGCAGATACTGCAAAAAGCATGTGACACTTCATATTAAAAACCTCTGTGTTTACTTCTGTGTGCTATCGATTGCTGTGTGCTACTTTCCTCATCCCTGATGCAGTTCACTTAGCTTTCTCACAGCAGCTGTCCCTCCGACCTTGCAGGCCACGTGTGCTCTGCTCCTGCTCATCTGTCAGCAGGGAACCCACAGTACTTACATCTGCTAAACTCTGGGGAACTTCTGGCCATGTGTCCAGTAGCAGAAGTCCTTGGAAAAGTTTTTGCAAAATTTCAAAATGGTCTCTCAGTTGGGACGACAGGTAAAAATAAAACAGCTTTCATGAATAAAACTCAAATCAGATCCAGGTTGAGTTTATTAAAATGTTTTTTCTCACTTTCGTAGTTACGGAACGCCTTATTTTGGCATGATCTTTCAGTTCGTATTATAAATCACTTTCCTGAAATAAATTAATTGAGATTAAAACTAAACCACACGAGGTTTTCTTTTAAATAATGCCAAAATGATGCTTTTTGAGATTTCAGTAATGTTTTCTTCACATTCTTTGAACTTGAACCCAATCCTTCATAACTTAGCAGGGGTATACAACTGGAAGGCACAGACCATAAAATCACGTTAATAAACCCATCAAACTCCATCTGAAAACCAGTTAGGTTTCCTGTTTCTTCTGCAAGGTGCTCTGGAACCTCTGGCAAAGGTTATTGGGATGTTTTCTGTTTCCAAGCTAAAAAATATATTTATAGCCACATATACCCATCTGCTTCAGTCTGCAAAACTATTCTGACCAAAAGTCTTTCAAAGAAAAAGTACCACGGCCTATATGTAGGAATCTAAGCTCAAATTCCTGTTTTTTAAAAATCTTGCCTGGAATCTGAGCCCATTCTTGTGGAATATAATGGAAGTTTTTCCAGTGATTTATCTGGAGAATGCATCTAAATACAAGATTCTCACTAACATTACAAAACAGATTTAATATCTATTTCTTTTCTCTCAAACAGAAGTCACACCACAGTAAGTATAAAGCTCATTCCTTTCTGTCAACCAGCTGTGACCGCAGGTGTCCCTGCGTGAGCAGAAGGGTTGGAGCAGATGACCTCCAGATGTCCCTTCCAATCTCAACCCTTCTGTGATTCTATATAAAGAAAGCTTCATGAAATTGTTGCTGAGTAATCCCCTGTCCAAATCTGAAAACTAGTGAATAACTAATCAAGAATTAATTCCTGTGTCGACTGAGTCTGGTCTGAAAGCTGAGAGAGTTTCTTCTCCAGAGCAGTTTTACTTTGTTTACTTTTACTTTACTTTTTCACTTTATTTGTATTGACTAATTTATTTGTATTTGTATTGACTGATTCTAAGTTCCCATTAATGCTGCCCAAAGAGGTTTTAGAGTGTCTGTCCTTGGAGATATTCAGAACTTGACTGGATATGACCCTGAGGTATATGATAAAAGTTTGAAGTTGGAACTAACTTTGAGGATGCTTTGAGCAGGGAGTTGGACCCACAGGGATTCCTTCCAACTTGAATTTCTCCATCTTCTCTTTTTTTTTTTTTTTCTTTTCAGTTTTATACTGAAAGTTAAGCTGACATTAGAAACAAAAATGTGACATTTTTAGGTACATTTCTCTCTCAATCACAATAATTGACAAAAAAGACATTGATATTTGTCTTCTCAGCAAACCCAATCCTTTTACAATGCTACCAACTTAAAAAAGACACCTATATGTCTTAATTAAGGTCTCACACAAGAAACTTTCTGGTTTTCTACTCTTTATTTCATAACAGAAACAATTAATGAATAATCAATGTAACTTCTGATTGTAACTGATTATTATTAATTCAGAGGTGAGGATATCGATAATCACTGATCAATTTCCACTTTTTTGGTATGTCCTTTTTATTAAAAATCCTTTTTAATGCAAATAAAATGGAAAATGTGCTATTTTGTGGTATGGTATATCAAAGCCAGCTGTGTAGTTACTGGTCCAGGTCCTTTTCAGAAACTGGTTGGTTCCAAAAAACAAATGATAGAATAATTAGAAACTGATGACAGTGTTTTTCCTTTACAGGAAAGTACACACCAACCTGTCTCAAAATGGCATGAAAGAGCTGTGGGAATTCTCCACTTTCATTTAGGTGCATAAATTTTAGATTAGCCAGGGATTCTTGGAGTGTGTCAGTTCTGCTCTCTTCTTGTCTTTCCTTTATGTCAGGATAGGAACTAGGAAGACAGCACATTCCTCATCTGGTGTAATCAGCTGAGAATTGCCTTTGTACATAGGAAATGGTAGTCAGACAAAGAAATTGGTTGGAAAGGCATAAAAAAACCCCTCATAACTTGGTTTCTTATTTAGGAGGATGTAGTTTTAAGTCATCAAATAAAGTAGAGTTTAATAATTAAATGCACCCATTTTTGCCATTCAGTCAATGAGGTGTGAACATATTTCCAGGCAGTCAGTTTATGTCCAAAAATATGACCGTTGCAACAAAATATGGAATATCCACACTGAGTCACTTTTACGGTTGGTTCTTCACCACGAAATCATGAGGAAGGTTTCTGACTGAAACGTTAATTAAATGCTTTTTTAACCACTCTGAAAGATAACCCTGAATAAATTAGAGGATACAGTGATTTGAAAAAGACAGTAAAACTCCATTTGTGCGCTTGTGTGTGCCTGGGAGGGGAAAGGGTCAAACCAATTTGAAATGTGTAGAGCATGAAGTTCTAAATTATACAAGCTTCACAATGCATAAAAGCTATGTAGTCTGAGTGCATACACCTGCTGAAAGCAGGTGGGAAAGAGATAAAAATGTTGCTTCACATTTTTCCTTGCAGAGTTGTCAATGCTTTTAAAATCCTCCTGGTCTTTTGAGCTATTTCAGAGTTAACACTGTAGTCTAGAGAAATAGAAGAGGAACTCTAATACCCTGGAGAAGCAAAAAGGATCCTTTTCATATAAATCTCAGTTTATTATATCAGCAGTTTCTGGATATATTTTTTTTTTGGACAAGTTTTAATAATTTTCTCATTTTTCTACCAGAAGAAGAGTTAGTTTCTTTGAGAGTCGGGTGGTCAGCTGCCTAGCAAAACTTATTTTCTTTTTACTTCCATTTCAGTTACACCCAGAATTTATGAACTCAAATTTAATGAAATTACCTTTCATATGAACTATGCTGCTATTTCTCCTATCCCCCCTCCCCACACCAAGCTATGGTGGTGCGTTTGTTGTTATTTACAAACACTTGTACTGCAGGGCTGCCTGGGGAAACAGACCCCTGAGGTCAGAATAAGAAAGAAGGGGTATAACGTATTCTTCTGTTTCTCAATATAAGTATTCAGGGCCAAAATAAATCTTCCTCCTTGAACTATGTGCAATTCAAACACGTCTTATTTCTAAATGTATTTCTAAGGACAAATATGGTGTTTTAAAAGGCTCATAATTAGGAGAATGTAGGACTGTGGCCCTTCATCTTCCCATGGTCTAGTGCAGTGTGGGAAGAAACCATGGGGCTTCTTCTCATTGCTGCAGCTACGTTTTCCCCTTCTGCAACCTAGCTCTAGGCGGCACTTCTTTGGGCTCCAAGTGCCTTCAGTTCTAGGATGTGTGAAATCTTTAGAACAATGTCACTGTCACAGATGGGTGCCACCCTTGCTGTCCTCCAGGCTGGCTGACTACCAGGCATGGACATCTGGACATGCACTATACACGTTCACCACTTGTTCACCTATGTGGTCACCTTCAGAAATGGCAACTCTAAACGGAGTCCACAGCAGGGTCAAAGGGCACTATCCCAAATTCTTAAGATACAAAGGCTTGCCAACAGGACAGCAGGTTTTTCTTGTGTTTTTGTTGGCCTTTCATAAGGAAGGACTCTGCAACTCCTGGAAAACACCTTGTTTTCTGCTGGCACCAGTGGGGGTCCTTCAGGAGGCAAAAAACCCCAGCTTCTGGAGGTACTTTCATAGGTGTTCGTCGCTTGGACGTGAAATGATACTGGAGAAATCAAAGCAGGCAGCATTGCCTAGTGATAAAATTGCCCACTCATAGGAGTCCTTTAGATACCATGAAGTAAATTTCAGTAAGGAGTGACTTTGTTGAGAAATAGCTGAGATACCAAGAACTGAACATTTCTTTCTTTGATGTAAGAGAAATATGTCTCTTGTCTGCTGAAGATAGAAATTTTTTAGGCTGCCTTTGGTAGATAAATAAACACTCTCTAAGGATTTTCTAACAGGTGAGATAAAGGAACAGAAGTCTTTCATAATATTTGACCTCTGTAAAATGTGACTCCTACAAATAACACTCAGATTCTTCCTGCTTTCTGCTAAAATACCATCTTAACTTTTTATTTTATATTTAAACCTGCCTTATACTTTTGTCATATTCATTTGGTAGATAGAACTGTGCTTGCATTTGAAGGGGTAACAGGCATTATACGTTTCCTAAACCACCACTTTCATAAGAAAAATTCCCTGAAGGTGAGAGAGGGAGCAACATGCAGAAGTCATCAGGAGGAACAATAAAACTTCTGTGGCCTTTCAAGACTTTTGGGCTTAGGAATTCTGCAGTCCCTGGATGACATGGCTTCAAACAGGGAAAATATTGGCCATATATTTAGTACAAACGTAATAAACTGCATGATTAAACAATGCATTATTATGGCTTATTAATATGTTTAAGCTATTAATCAATTATGTAATGTTTCAGTGTTTTGTAAGTATACATTTTTTAGACTATGACCTACTGTATCTTCTCTACATCACTGTTAAGATAAGAATTTCAGAAATCAAAGATCCATTTAGGTAAGCGTCCTGTCACTGGCAGTAACCGTTTGCAGATGCCTGGCAAAAAAAGGACAAGAACAGGACAACTATACAGTGACATTTTCCCTGATGTGCCATTCCAGCTTTCAGCAATCTACAGTTTAGGGACTTCCAGAGCCAGAGACCGCATTTGCATCAGTGTACATATTAGTCTCTAGTGGACCTTTCTTCCATGAACTTGTTTTAAAATTTACTTTCTGAGCCTATTTATAATCTTGCCTTTGCAACACCTTGTGGCAATGAGTTACTTAATTTAATTACACCCTGTGTAATAATTTCACTCGGTGTCCTTAGTTCGTCCATCATGAAAAACTATAAAAAGTTATAGAAATTTACTGCTATCCATCTTTTTAATCTCCTTTCCAAGCTGAAGAGTCCTGATTTAGTTTTTCCTGATACGTCAGATATTGCATACCTCTGGTCATCCTTGTAGCCTCTCTCAATCCATTTTTCAATTCCGTGCTATTTTGCAGATGAAGTAAGAAAAGCTGAAAGAACTGAGGTTGTAGGTAAACATTTCAGCTGTGACCTAACAGTGGAAGGAATTGTTGTCAATTCTTGTCCTAATATATTTTACATTTTATTTCCTTGGTGGATTGCTATTGAGAATTGACCTGGTATTTTTAAATCCTCCCATAAAGACTCCATATTCTGTTACCCACATAGTAATTTTCAATTTATAATGTATCATGGTGTACATATAGTTCTTTTACTCCAGGCACTTTTCCTTGCATTTAACCGTTTCAAGTCTGCCATTTTTGACATTTTGCTTTTCCCCTGTTTATACGGAGTCCTGAGAACATTCTACAATAGTTCTCAAAAGTTTCATTTCTTCACTACCCTAATTATTTTTGTGTTCCCTACAGACTTCGTGGCCTTTGTATTCAGTCCCTTTTTCAAAAATATGATTTGTTAATCACAGCACAAGTCCTAACACAAATCTCTTCTGGTACTCTCCAGCACTGAGAATGTCAGTCGTTCATTCTTAACCTTATTGACACAGTCATCACCAAAGCTGGCTGATGTGATACAAATCTTGCTCCTACTTTTTCGTTTTTGTTTTGTTCAGTGGCTGAATAATTGCAAAATAAGCTATCCTTGCAGAATATGTTTTAAATGATAGTACAAATTTCCAGGGAACAAATGAACACAATTAATTTTTAATAAGTTCTGAATTAGTCTGTCTTGCTGAAGATAAACATCCGATTTGATCAGTCGTAAAATAAGTCTGAATTCAGTTTTAAAATATGTCTGCTTTGTTTTGAATCTATGCCTGACAAGCATGAAATATATGTTATTTTTCTCTTTAACTAGACAGAAATCATTACTTGAATGTATAGCACATAATTTTGTGCAGGAAGGTGAGTTATATTTTGAGATTAATGAGGGAGAGAAGAAGTTGACAGTTTTAGGTCCTAATGTCTTGAGTTTATAAGATATTATGACATGCTTAATTTGGAGAATCACTTTTTTATGTATGTATGTGTGCACATTTTACCTCTTGGAAAGGACAAGTATTCCTTGCCCACCTTCAACAGATGTTTGTTGTACCTGTTCTTGCAGCTTCAAGTAAACGGCACTCCATAATAACCTTACACAGCCTGATCAGGGACTCAGGTATCAATCCTTTTGAAAATCCTTCTTCTTAATCCAGCCTAACATTTATTTTGTGCAAGTAGGCTGATCAGGTGCCTTATCTCTAGAAGACTTAAATGTAACTGATCAATATTGTCTTCATAAAACCCTTCCTATAAAGAAAGATCTTTTTGTTCCTCTTTCAAGTTTTCTTAATTAAAAAAACATCCCTTCTTTGTTCTCCTTACATACAATTTTCCAATTTTCTAGCCCTTTCTTAAACCACAAACGGTTCAAGTGTAGCTGAAACTTCTCCTTTTTTTTCACAAAGATTATTTCACTGGTCTTACTCCTGTTTGCATTCACATACCTGCATACTGTTTACAGCAGCACAGCATTTTTACTCATTGAGCACGATTCTCACATACTGGATCCTTAATACTCTGACCAGGTTGTTTAGGTGCGCTCATCACCCCATACTATCTGTTGACATTCATCACATGACAAAAATGAGAGGTGGCATAACACCACATTTATCATCCCAAACTGAGTGGAGATCAACTGTTAATATTGGAGGAATTAAAAGAAACTTTTTCATCTTTCGTGGCAACACTAAACATCTTTGGGTAACTTGAGTTTGCAAGAAAACCTCCTGGCGCTAAAAGATTTCTGTTTTTTTAATAAGTTTTTCAAGTTGCTTTCAGAAAATATTGTTGAATAAAACCAGCTACTGAATATACTGAATCTGATAAATGTTTCCAATCCTTATTTTTATTTCTTGGTGTGTATTTTTACTTGATTCACATTTAAATTTCTTCTACATTCCCTTACATTGTTTTTAGTAAGTTTAATTGTTCATACAATTTGTTATCTATTGTTACAGTTTCTTTAAATGGCTTTGTCTGGCAAATGTTGATATATTCTTGACTGATAAAAGATATATCTGTACTGATGGGAAACATTCATAACAGTTAATGTAGGTCATGAAAATAAGTTATGGTAGCAAGAAAGACATCTTTATTATCTTAGATAAACATTTTTGGATTATCATTAGTACAGGGAGATTTGCTACTTACTGAAATGAAGTTTAGGGGGTTTCTTAAGTTATTTGCTCTCCTTTCTTCCTCCCTTCTTGTCTTTTTTAAGTTCTCAATGCTCGACATAACTTGCAATATACTTAGTTGTACAAAATTAATTCATTTCCTCACCTCAGCGAGAGCTGGAAATATACACTGACCAACTCTAATTGTGAAATGTCATTCATTAATTAGCACAATGTTTCCAAATCTCTTATTGTCACTCTGCAATCCTCATTTTTCTTGCATTTTACGATGAAATCACACCCACAACGCTCCATTGGGTGGTAATTCCAATTTAGGAGGAAGAGGTGTATTGATTAAAAATACTCATGGCGGAACTGGAGATGCTTTGGACAATGACACAGCCCTGATTTCAGGAGATAAATGTGTCATCCAGTGCAGTAAAAACACTACCAATGGAGAATGTATCAGCACCATTGTCCTGTTTCACTTCTATTACCTGGCACCATATTTCATCTACCATCGAAACCAATAACAAACTAATTATTTTAGAACTAAAACATGTAAACATTCTCACAATCTGTCTTCTGGCATTACCCCAACTGCTAGAGGAAATATATACCAGTAGAATTATAGGAATTATTAGAGATACACAATTTTGCAGTTCTATTTCAAATCCTAACATTGATTACAGTTTTCACCCCGGGCAGAATGAGCCCTGAAAAAATTACTTTGAAATATTATTATTTTGAAAACATTTTTTTTTTAAAAATTACTTTGAAATATTTGAAATAAAAAGAAAGCTATTAATCTATTTCTGTTT
The DNA here is from genome assembly GCA_013396915.1 of Stercorarius parasiticus. NCBI lineage: Eukaryota > Metazoa > Chordata > Aves > Charadriiformes > Stercorariidae > Stercorarius > Stercorarius parasiticus. The sequence goes on along the minus strand of VWZL01001808.1, from coordinate 313,162 downwards.
TCCATTTTAAAACTGCTATGATAAAAACAGCCAGAAAACAAAACTCCCTTTCATGCATGGACACTGGTTTCATTTGCTCAGCCTGATCAGGACCAATGTTCCGTGACCACAAATGGTTGATAATCAAAGAATCACTGGCACTAACAATCTGTGTAAAATGATGCATAATGTATTCCTGCGAAATGCCGATTTCTATATTTAGCCTTATTTTCTATTCACATTTTATCCTGTCAACAGACTCTTGTTTTTGCGTATTCGTTCATTTTAAAGTACTCAAAATATCCCTTAATTCCATTGTACCCAAGTCTGTCCTCTCTGAACTTACTGTAAAAAACAATCAAAGCTGGGACTGACTTATTGGACAAGAGAACATAGAACAAAAGTTACTTCTCCAAGGACTCTGTCAAAATATATCCCTATCATATCCACAGACACACTATGAACACACCTACCTTTGCCGTTGTCTTGACAGAACCTTGTTCCCAGGAAGCACTAAGGGCTAGCAAAAGAAATTCAGTATAGCAGCCACCCTGTATCCTCTCATCTAGTTCTTTAAATCTCATCATTTAGAGAATGATTGTGATCTAGGCTTGTACCATATTCCTTAAAGGTCTTCCACTGTACCATCTTCCTTACATGGGAAATGTTTGGGTTAAAAAAAAGTAACAAAAATGGCTTTTTCTTTGGAGAAAATAATGGTAGCTCTGCATCTGTGGAGCATGTATAAGCCCAGGAGTAATCATTAATTTTTTTGTGTGCATGCAGTAGATAGGAGTTGAATGTGATGTGAATTCTCCCCTATTAACTAATCAGGGCTTTTCACTTGTCCTGGCTTTAGTCATAGACTTCTGTTACATGGCAGGGAAAGCAATTCTGTACTTGTGTTTGTTCTGGTTCTGCAGAAAAATCATACGCTTTTGCTATGCTATGGTTGCTATGGCAATGTTGACTTGATGTTTTATGTCTTCTGGTATGATTCCTGACACCACACGCATACACACGTCTATCGGTGATTTTTGCCCTGTATTTGGCAGCCTGTCCAGGAGATTCACCTCAAGAAATCCCACTATCACTTTCCATAGCAAAAATACAGTGATTCTGCCGTTGCTGCGAACTGTTCAAGTGCAGGCATAAGAGTGAAATTTGCTTGACAGGCACTTTTGGAGGGACTTTGTAACATACCAAAGGGCAGCTATTCTCACCAAACAGTGTAGAACAGACTTTACTGAGAAGAGAAAGCTCCAGGGAGACATTATAGTGGCCTTCCAGTACCTGAATGGGGCCTATAAGAAAGCTGGGGAGGGGCCATTTACAAGGGCATGTAACGATAGGACGAGGGACAATGGTTTTAAACTAGAGCAGGGTAGGTTCAGATTAGACATTAGGAAGAAGTTCTTTACAGTGAGGGTGGTGAGGCACTGGAACAGGTTGCCCAAAGAGGTGGTGGAGGCCCCATCCCCGGAGACATTCAAGGCCAGGCTTGATGAGGCTCTGAGCAACCTGATATAGTTAAAGATGTCCCTGCTTACTGCAGGGGGGTGGGACTAGATGACCTTTAAGGGTCCCTTCCAACCCAACACATTCTATGATTCTATGATTTTACTTCTTGCCACCTGCCCCTACCCCACAATTCTTAAGCTAAGCTCTCCTGTTGGATTCAATCATGAAGCTGAATTCATTAGCTTATGCAGATTTCCCCATGAATGGACTTCTACACCACTCTGGCATATGAGACGACTTGTGAAAAGAAAAGCTGTGAAACGTGGACACATTTTAGGCACTCTTCACGCTGTCACTGTGACTTTTGCCACGTACTGGAAGTACCTTTAAAATAAGTTACTGACTGCAGCTGCCTGCCTTCCCTGCTGCAGCTGGGTGGCTCGTTCATGGACTAGAGAAGGCTGCAGTAAAGGTAGGGCAAAGAGGGATAAAAAGAAGCATTTATTGCAAAGCAAGAATACACTTTATTCTAGTTCTATCAAAAGATTCTGGAAACCGAAGGAAAAATCTATTGCCTTGAGCTGAATATACATCACTGGGTTTTATGGCCTCTGTGTTATTTCCTGCCCAGTTGTGTCTAATTAATGACAGAAGAATGTGTTTTATGATTACGGTGATGCAAAGGTTCTCTGGTTTGCTCAGAGTAGTAATAAAGCTGTGTCTGCTGAGAATGGAGAAAATGGATCAAATGACAAACGATCTCATTCAATATTACCTGAATTTGAACGATTTTGAATTAAACATTGGCAGTTAATGTATTTTAGAAAAGGAATGCCTATTGTGCACAACCTGCAGTATTTATTGTTGTTGGATCTGATCCTGGTTACCGCCAGAGCAGTAAAAGGTACTGATGATATTAAATGGGGCAGCTGGACACCTTTTTTGTAGAGTTGGGACCCTGTGCAGTAGGTTTGGGAGGGAACAGAAACAGAGACTATGGCAGGGGAGAGAAAGGTTCTGCTAGACTGCTGCACTGACGCGTTCTGCTGCAGACACCTCAGAGCCTGTAATTAGCTCTTGCCATGAGTAACAGGACAGAGGGGACCTAAATTTGTGAGTGAAACTTAAGGGCTGTGTCCAAACACTTCTCTTACTAAGTTCTTGGAGGCAACTTCAAAGCAAAATTCCTTGTCTGACACAGCAAAATCAGCCTCCCTAGAGTACCGACTCCAGGAAGGTCAGTACTGATGCTTTCTTTTTTCTTGCTTAGCTCATCTTCAGCTCCCTCCAGGGTGTAACATTACAGAGCCTGAACGATGTTATCCTCACTGGTTGAGTCAACACCAGCCATCACTGAAGGCAGATCTCACACCGCTGCTCTGGCACCACTTCCCAGCACATCTGTGCTACTAGATGAGGTTTGCTTCTTCCTTGACTGGGTGAAATGATACAGGTTGCAGTCCAGTAATTTCTATTCCAGATGACCCTAGATAAACTAGAAAGGTCTTAATCCTGGACCACATAGATCTGAGGTCAGAGTCCTAACTCCCAGCCTTCAGAAAGTGAGACAGCTCTCTGCTTTTTTGCCATTTGCCCTAGGTGAAAACTTTGCTACCCCTAATGACACGAGTATGTTTTAACCTAGTTGAGAGAGACTATTTCAGCTAAATACTATCTTATTCCTTGCTCTGTTTAAGATCGGGAAAAAAAAATGGTTATACTCTATGTCTCTTGAAATAAATAATAATCCACAGTCTACTGGAATTTTCAGTGACTAGAATCTGGGATAAGATAATGGCATTCCTCTTCCAAAATAAATATAAAGAACATCTTTATGCTTATTTATACCTAAGGTGAATTGAGGGATTTGATTAAATTACTCATCTTCTCAAGCAACGGCATGAAGATAAGACAAATTGTAAGACATGACATCTGATTGTCCCTGAGCGAACGACACCAGAGTAATAAACTCCACAGTTTGGACTTCAGCTGAGATTGTGGTGTTGTAAAATATAAAAAATTAACAGTAGTAACACAATTTTAGTTATTCGTTCTGTACTGGCTGCTTTGGAGCCTGATGCAAAATTAGAAGCCATTGTACAGCCATATATAATTCACAAAAATTTCCTTAGCACAAAAAAAGCTCAGTGCTTGAGTGTATGGCAAATAATCGTACATATTTACAATGTGCCATGCAGTAATGAATTGATCATGCTTTGTATCTTAGTGCTTAGAATAAGCATTCAGATCAGGAGTTCATTACCTGAGCCACTTCACAGACTTGCAGTCAGAAGTCTTTGACAGGAATTTAAAATTAACTCAGTGGGAATAGCAGAAACAAGGGCTGGGAGGAGAGAAATTAAGATGTTAAGAACTGTTGATAATACTGAGTAATCAGGAGTGCAGTTTGATGATATTATCCTGTTTACTAACCATATAAATAAAGATATTTGGAGTGTTAGCAATTTTAGACGACAACTTGCTGATTTGTTTTCTGTTGTACCTACCATATAATATTATTCCTTTAACTTTACATTGTTACAGCAATATTACCAGTGCCAATTCTAGCCATTTCAAGATAAAACAGCCTTTCCTCCTGATATTCTTAAATCGAATAAAACATTGTGAAACTATGAATAAACATAGGAGTCTTTTCTACCTGTCTTAAAACAAAACGCACTACATTTGTAAGTTTTCCCCAACCCTGTGAACTTTTTGCTCTTCCCTGAAGATAGATTATTTAGCAATATAAAAGCAACAGCAGCGGGAGCTTTAGCGGAAATGGCTTTCCTAATGATTAACACTGCTATCAGTAAAAGAGCTGAGCCTTATCTTAAGGCTTGCGCTGCATTATACTAAACACAGTTGTCAATCTACTAATGACCAAACTAATTTTTTTATGATTACTTGTTATCCAATATGTTGAGGTAACATGTTCTCCCGGTCAGGAGATCACCGGGTTCCAATTAAACCTCCCAAAACAACCCTGTATCCTGGAATTGCCTATGGCTGCTATGCCTTTGGAAATCTCCAGAACTGTCCATGTTTGCTGGAACTGTGTGAATTGAAATATTTTCCTTCAGACAGTGTGCTCCAAGCACCTCAATAGACTAATGGATTAATTTACCAGGATTTCTGTAACACTGTCAGCCCTGCACGACTCAGCTACTTTGCAGAGCAAAGAGAGGTTCCAGGGGTGCCCTTAGTGCCCACCATCTGCTCTGCACATGGAACAAAAGTGTACCAAGGCTGGTGGCTCAGCAAGTGCTCCAGCCTTCCTTGTTGGGGAGAGTATGAGCTCTTGTACCAAGCCTTGCAGCCCGGAGGGCTCAGGCCAGGCTGACCACGCTCCGGTGTGATGCACGCAGTGATGCTAAGCTTAGCTGTTCCTGAGCACCAGGAGGATGCTTGGGACCCCAGCTATGACCAGGCAGCAGCGCCGATGGAGGACACACAGGTGAAAAATTAACAAACACATTAAGGTCTGTATTTCCTCTGTTTCATTACTGATGGAGAGACAAGCTAAGTTTGCATCTGATAGCTCATCCTGGTTTATTTGTAACAAAAGTTCATAGTTCGTTTCTGACTCTCTGCTTTTGGAGGTGGAGTTCTGTCCAGTGCAAGGTGGGTCTCTACACTGAGCCAAGAACCTGCTTCCCAGCACTCATGGCTGCTTGTCTCCCTTTTAGCTGCAGCCCTCAGTAGCGATAGGTTTGAAACAGGCACTTAGATCCCAGCTGAGGGGGAGACTTCAGATGAGGTCTATTAAGCTGAGACTCATTGCTAGCTATTATCATGCCTTTAAGTTTTCCTGTATCAGAGACAAACATTGATTAGATAGCTTATGTATCAGACTGTACCTCAGTTACATCAGAAGAAACAAAGGCACTGGACTTTGGCCAAAAAATTTCAACTTCAGTGGCTGTAGTTACACAGCCCGAGTGCATGCTGAGATGCTATCCATCCACAGCTGCTTCTGGTGGCAGAATGTCTTAAAGTGCTTGTTAACTTTAAAAATCAGACTAAAATTATTTAGCTGCTTTATCATGGTTTTAGATGCTTGCCTTTGGTTTAGGATGTTGTATTAGCCTTTTCAAAGGGGGAATGAGAAACACTCCACTTTTCCTACTACATACAAAATACTCAGTTAATTAATAATAGAAATGGCCGTGAAGTAGAAGAAAGCCTCCTAGGCTAAAGTCCTGAAAGATTAGTTATGTAGTGTTAGCCATTTGTTCACAGCAAAGACTAGAGTACAAAGTTGGCTGAGCAATGAGTGATGCTGCTCTTGAAATGTATGGCAGAACTTCTTCGCTTTTCTCTGCTGGAAAGTACACTTATCCCCAGACAACTGCAATTAGAGTTTGCAAAGACATACGGCTCACTTGGCATTCGATGGTCCTTTGTTTGGAGCCACAGCTGTGGTTCTAAGAAACAAATCCCACAACATCAGGCAAGTCCAGAGTTTCCATGTATGGCTTCCCCCAGAGGCAGTTCTCTCGTTAAATATTCAAGCATAGAGAGTTCATATTCTATCATGAATATGAGCATTAACAATTATAGTTACAGGAGGGAAGCTGCGGTGATGGCTTTTCCCTTATCATTTTTTTGCTTTGCCAAGGCCTGTATCTCAGCCTCCAATGGAGGCTGCACTACCTGCTTTTCTTTTCCAGTTCTTAGCGTCACTATTATGTGGTCCATTTAAGGATTTCACTGCTTTTCTGTACGAGAGGTGTTATGAGAACAACTGAAATCCTGCAAATGTGAGGTCTTTTGTTCTGTTGCAAAATGGATTAAGATCCATCTGCAGGCTAAAATAGTCTAGATTTTAGTAAGCCTGAGTATTATCTGACACAGGTTTATAGATGTGTGGTTAGTACTACCTACCTATGATTATAATCCCGCTCCTCATCTTCTGGGCATGTGAGCAGGAAAAATCATTCCTTTCATATCCTTATCAGAGAGAGAGAGTGGAACTCACATCATTCTTTCCCCCTTTTGGTCTTTGAAGTAGTTGTATGACTCCTCTGCCTTTTAGTCTTTCAGATGCCACAGAGGACACAAAAACACACTTTGCTGGAGAGAATCACAAATATCATGGCAACTTCATACAAAGATAGTAGCTTTAGAAGAACCTGTGAGAGCAGTAAAATCTTTTTAACAGGTGCACCATCATTAGAAAGAAAAGAAAAAGCAGAAGGCAGGTATTTTATTAATGATATAGCTTTGAATGTCTCCTTTGTAAAAATAATAGCATGTATAAGATACATTCCCATCCCCAGGAGGACATTAGGCAATTGTTCTCCTGCAGCAAGATGACTTTCATAATCTCAAATGCTCTCTATATATGCACTTATGTTTTACAGTAGTTCAAGAGCTTTGCTTGTATGGATTGATTTAATCCTTGCTTTGGTGATGGCAAGGAGTCATATAGGTATAGCCTATTCGTTTAGACCTGGCACATTAACCTTAGTGCTTTGTGTCTGGGCCTCTAAAACAGAGGCATTATTCCTCTGGCCATAGGCTTTGATCAGTGACTGAACTTCAGAATGGCTTTCAGCACTGGTAGGAAATAAATATGGAACTTAATCCTTCCATTTCCTCTATATATTCCTGCAGAATCAGGGAACCCTACACTCATCGTGCTCTTTTCATGGGATAATTGAAGTAATTAGACTGAAATATTCCCAAAGAGCCAGATTTCTCAGTTTGTTTGATACTTTGTTCACTGAAAGTCTTACTGATGTCAACGGAGCTGTTTAAATTACTACTTAACGTGAACAAAAGTAGTAATGTCTGACTCATAAAGAACATGCTTTAGATATCTCATTAATGTCAAAAAAGTATATAAATGGTAACTTTTAGGTGGGGTGCATGGAGAGGGGCATAGTACAGCTGGCACATTTGGATGCCACCATTCATTATATGTGAACTACTTCCTGGCAATCATTCCTACAAACCGTATTAGGGATTGTCTTTTTCACGTTTTAGTCATAAAAGACTGCAGAGATGGAAAGCAATCAATAAATTCCACATACTTCCATTAAGAATGATCTGAATGGTGTGGCTATGCAGGGCTGGGCATGTGGACAATTTGTCCACACAAACCCAAAACAAACAGCCTAATGCCACTGTAAACATGTATTTGGAAGGATGAGGAATATCCAGACTACATTAAAAAGTGGCCTTGGGAAAAGTGAGAAAATGTCCTGATTCGTGGTGTTAATGTTGTTATTGATATTATAGCATTTAGAGATTGTGTTGAGCACTGAATTTGTAAAATCAGACCTAGCACAGGTTAACTCACTTGTATTACTTACAGTCTTGGCATAATGAGAAAGCAAAAATATTTACAGGGATGATAAATCAGTTATCACTGGTAGGTATGACAATATACAGTCCCAAATGTTTAATGTTGGCATAAAAGCCTAGTTCAGTTACAGCTCTTCTTAGTTCTTAATTTCTTTCAAAGATCTGCCTGCCGACTGCTAGAGGTAGCTGGTTCTGGTGGAATGTTTTCTGTGCAGGCTGTGGCAGCTGCACATTCCCAGGTCCAGTCGGTACCAAGGCATAGCGCTTGTTCCCGATGGCGTCAAGTGGACAAGAGCTTCACCGAGGCAGACGGCCATGCCTGTGCCAGCACCCACACAAGCCCACACAGCGCTCACGGATGTGATGGACATGGTGGTCCTCTCCTGTCCCTCCTGCCCGGCTGCGGTCTGTGCATGCTCCTCCAACCCACTGCCACTCCAGCCTCCCCCCCTGCTCCCCATACACATGGAGAGCCCACTCACTCTCTGCAGTGAGAAACAGGATTCAATAGGAAGATCAAATAGGAGGTTCAGTCAGGCGAGTGTGCTGACCCATATACACTTGGCTGGCCACTTTTGTCCTTTTTCTGCTCTCTTTTCCTGTGCTTGTTCCTCCTTGAGTCACGCTGATCCCTCCCTTTCACTGCCTTTGGTCCTTTCCCTAAACATCTCATTGCACATTTCCACAATACCATTAAAACATTGCAAAATGAATTTTAAGTAGTCACAAAATTCTCTTCCACCCCATAATAAGCCCCCTAAGTCTTTAGGCAATCACCTCTTCAGTTTGCACAGCCGTCTGGATAGAGTTTCTTTGGTTGGCTCACCTTGCCTGTGACCGATGGGACTTTGGGCGAAGATCAGATGATGTGTAGACTTCCTCCCAAAGACTCTTGATGATTTTCTCCCACTGTTCTGACTGAAGTCTTTTACACTTAAGAGCCAAACTCTGCTCTTTTGTCACATATGCTCAATATATAATGCTATTTGTTCACACTGAGATATGAGTTTGCCATTGACTTTAGTCAGAGCTGACTCTAAAAGCTCTGTTTTATATATCTGCTTGTGGTAATTGGCAATTTTAATGTCAGCACCTGCCTGCACTTACCAGAGAATTATTTTATACTGGGAGTCCCAGCAATCAAAGTAATGAAAAGGACAAATGGATTTTTTATCTTTCATTGTTGAACTTTCAAGGAAATTAAGATATTGCCATGAAAAATTAAGATGTTAGAAACTAATGGGAATAGTTTTGTTTAAAAAAGAAGTCATTTAATCTCAGAAAAAATCAATCGGGCTGCTTTTAATTCAGAAATTTAAAACAAAACCACATGAATTTCTCTTTTCTTATTCCTCCTTTTCAAACACTAAGCATCAGATGATCAGTTCACTTATTTTAATGCACTTAAATTTTTAAATCTAATCAAACATTAAACTTACAAACGAGTAACCTGGACTGGAGTCCTATAAAATTATTAGGCTTACACTCTTCTGAGGACTAACTGGAAAATGAAGTAGTAGGGATTGGGCAGGCAGTAAAATAAGGGTGTCAACAGACTAAAGTAGTAAGCATTAAAAAGAGGTGAGAGTGAATGTCTTGAGTCGGCTGCCCCTGCACCATGCATTTGGCCAGGCTCTGGGCACAGACTGGGGACACAACCAAAGACCCAAACCACCACTGGTACCATCCAGTTCTTACCCGTGCAGCCGTGTACCTGAGCTGGCAAGCAGTGAGTAGGAGCTTGGACCCAACTGGCTATCAGCTGAAAGTGGTAGGTGCCTGCCTGAGTTCTTCTTCCTTAGGACTCACTTGGACAAAGCCAAAGGAGTTGATTCCCTCCAGCCTGGGGTTGAAGGCGAGATCACACAGTCCAGAAACTGTGTAAGATGCTTAAAGTTTCAGCTCCCAGCTCTACATAGCTTCCTTTCTTTCCTCCAGTTAAGTACTGGAGGGCACCCAGGCTTGCCCAGAAGGCTGTTTCTTCTCTGTGACGCAGCCCTTGCTGTAGATTTCAAGCCCTGAGCTGAGAAAAAACCTCTCATGTTTAGGAATTTGCAGTGTGCTCAGTGAGTCCCAGGCGGAGGGTGATTTAAAAAGTTTCTCCTCGCTACGGCTTGCTGGTGGAGACCTGCTTGGCACCTTATCAGCCATGTAATGTAAACATAGTCTTGGCTACACTGACATAAGGAATGAATATCAATGAAAATAAAATCACTGTGGAAAAAATGTATACCATATACCATCTACAACTGTAATTTTGAAGAATGTTTCCCTCCTATGCATGTACAGTCTTCCTTTTATTATTTTCAAACTCTCTGGAAAAACTAGAAAGGAAAAATACACATCCTTGGAAAAAATGAAATGAATGAAAAAAATAAATCATACATTCCTGTACTACATAAAGAGCATGTGAATTTGAAGTGAGGCAATTCTTTGAGCTCTGCAAACCTAAACCAGTTAGTTAGGTTCATCCAAGTGTGAATTTAGTGAAGTTTTGAAAAAATGTAAGCCTTTGTGAAACTCATAAATCATCTGAAGTCACATTTTCATCAGAGTCAACTTAGCAACGTTACCCCTGAACTAATGAACATAAGAAACTTAGTCTGAATTTATATACTAAATTGTACACAGAATACTGTGAAAACTGGTGCAACGTTATCTAGCTCTCTGCAGCAAAACAGGAATGATTTAAGCCTCAAATTTTGTTAGGAGTGTAGTATAGAATTTGAAAACATAAAGCTGTGAAATTTTTTTTTGGTTGGGCTAATTATCATTATTGAGCAAGGAGAATTGAATACTGGGAATGGGAAGTTCTAATTAACTGCTGTCGAGGTGAACATTCATCCTGTTAAAATTTCTATGGCTGGTCAGTTATTCAGTGAGGGCAAGTTTTGCAATGTAATTGGAAAGATATTAAGTATCCTGAACTTCCCTTTAAGAACCTCGGCACTTTGCAAGATTGGCTTTTCCATTTTTGGACTTTTTGCATTAAAAGGAACGAGCATATAGTAAAAGGCAAAGGAAATATGGCAGAGAAAGCAAACCAATTTATAAACAACAGAAATATTTGATATATATTGATGAAAAACTGCATTTAGCAACAGAAAGCACTTTTTAAAAAATCCTCTCAGACGATGATATGTGTATTTTACAATGATGGAAATGGCATCTACCATGGAACATCACATAAACATACAGCTGATGCACCATGGTCACCTATTGTTTTGTTTTATCATCCAGCATGGCTCTGAAAAGAAGATATGGCATTGAAGAGGAGCAAATCGCGAAAGTTTAAATACAGGCCTGGATGCGAAGTACTTTCACGCTAAATCCTCCAGGATCTTTAATTCCTTCATCTGCTCCCTCATCTGTAAATTAAAAACAACAGAAAAAGCCTTTTCTCCCTTCTGGTACGTTTTAAGGAATCAATATCTTCTTCTCAGAAAGCACTTGAACATGTAAGATGCTCAAATATTAAAGCAATAAGAAAAGTGTAGGAATTTATGTTGATTGAAACAGAACTGAGCTTGGTGGACAAATCCACTGTGTCTATTAGAAAATTTTCTGCAATGCAGATGAGAAACACTGTTGGTGATCTACCAATGTCTTTATTTTCACATTAGTGTGTATGTTGATAATATATAGCACAAAAAGCACATTCTTCTCTTCAAAGAAACTGAAACTTGTTTTATTCAGAATTGTTTTCAGATTTAAGGGAGCTTTTATTCTTTTTTTTCTTAAATCTTACTCGTAGTTTTCTTGTGTTTAGCATGTATACTACAATATCTTAGTCTTATTTTGTCTGTTAAAAGTAGGTCTTTATTGGTTAGACCTTCACAGTTTTGCTGAGGATTATGCATTGTGTTTCTAACCACAAAGTAAGACAACTTTCCTCAATATTACGCCAAATATGTTGTCCAACAACCACAAGAGAATATTCACAGTTCAACAGACATGTTTGTCACACGAAGACTATAAAAGACATTGGCCAGGGTCATTTAAGACTGTAGCTTCATAGATATGCTAATAAACATCGGATGATCTTTGCTGTATCCCATGCAGTTTTAATCATTTAAGGCAAGTAATTAATTCATGAGTCACAAGTTCAGCAAGATTTAATACTGTGGAAAAGGACTAATAATCATGCCATATAATGAATAAACCAAACACTAAGAGGCAGAGAAAACAACTCCCATGGTAAAATCACATAAGGTAATGGAAAAGCATGCAAGGGAACTTAGTGACAGGCCTTTAATATTTTAATGTAATGTAATGTAATACAAGAATGAGAAATATCTAAGAATGCTGCTGAAGAGGTCCCTGGAGCAGGACAGAGCTTATTCTACTGCCCTTATTTTTCTAGTGGGGTCTAGGGAAACAAGTTGGGGAAAATTATGCCCAACAGTAAAAAGAGAGGTTAAAAAGAGGCTCTGGAAAATATGATTTCTAATGCTGCAAAAAGGGTATCCTGTGGGTTCTGGTCCTTACAGAGGAAGTGGATCAAGAGCTGACTGGTATATAAGGGGTATATATAAGGGTATATAACCCCCCACAACCAAAAACAACTTGCAGATGCTTGTGGTCTTTCAGAAATGGGTAAAAAGTTTGAATATGGTAAGCTAACTACCGTAAGGAGGCAGAGACAATACTCCAATGTCAATCCTTTGTGAGGAAAGGAAAGAAGGAGAAAACAAAAAGCACACATGGGTCACTGTTCCCAAGAGGGGTCAAGAGACTTGCAGAGACAATTAAAAAGAAAGGGTATGTGGACCTTACTGTTTCTAAGGTACCGATACTGTAGAAGAAGCAACATAGAATCATAGAATCTTAGAATCTTCATGGTAGTCTGACAGGGCAGTAACAGTTGTGGCAGCTGGGAAGCTGTAGAAGTGTGGAGCTCCCAGGACGGCAGCAACAAGGAGACCAAATAATGTGTCCCTTGTGCTTCTGTCCAGCCTTCTTCCTTTTGGGGATTACTTGAGACAGAGCTAGTTGGTACGTCTCAAGTAGAAAAAAACATTTCATCATGGAACATGCAGTCTCCCGCTGTGCTTGCAAGCCTCTTAGAAACAGTTTTATCACAATCAGCTTGATAAATTAGGTACATTTGGAAATAGAAAAACTACACCAAAAACATAGGTCTTCCATCCCTTGAAGGACCTCCTTGGTTTACATGTGCATCAAAGAACCTTTGGTGCTACTTATAAGAGAACACTTTTAAGGTGAAAAAAGGTGAATTGTCTTGCCTGTATCTGCATCCTTAACATACATGCAAGGCCGTTTATGACAAACCTCATTCTTTGACACAGTAAGATGCTTTAATGAAAACTACTTGTTATTTACTGTTTGATGCAGGTTATATTTTAAATAAATGTCATGAGATGACCTCAGTTGGTCCTAAACTCCCAGGAGATTTCATGGGTAATGGATGTGAAAGCATTTATTATCAAAAGTATAAATTCACCTGCTCAAGAATTTTGCATTTATTTCAGTATAAAATAAATTTAAAATATAACACAGTTGCTACACTGCAATGAATTACATTTTCTACATACAACATGGTAAGATTAGTTCTCACATAACTGGTATCACATTGAGATTCTGTTTTAAATATTTACCTGTGATCAAAAAGGTTTCTAAAAAGGTTTCTAATCAGACTAAAGCTTTTTGTGTTCATTCTTAGCCCTGTGATGATTTGATTTTTCAAGGAAAAAAAAAAAAGTGAAACAGCCTCTGGCCGCTCTTGAACTCTGGTTGTTTTTTTTTTTTCTTGTCTCTAATTTCCTTTTACTTTTCACATTTACAAGGCATTTGTTCTCAACAATGGAAGACAGCATTAAAATAGCCTAGCTTTTGATTAACTACTGTATGTCGTTACACCTGACAGTCTCAAACTGTGTGCACATTGTGTTTAGAAACACAGAAACCATGAATGGCAGAAGAATATCCTTGCGGTTAAGGCATTGAACTGGAAGAGAGAAGGCACTGAAATAAGAAGTCTGCATGTCTGCATGTTTTTTCCCCTGTTCTCAGATGAGAACTGGGTTCCTACCACTTCCATGTACCTTTAAATCTTTGTTCTGAAACATAACCAGAACTCAAGCTTAAGAATTCAGGTCTTATTCTAAGAGGGATCTATGGCACGTTGCTGCAGGTTTCAGTCTGTAGAAAAATTGCCATTCTTCGTCACATTCTCTCCGCCTCTTAAATCTACTAAGCAGAGTTGCTAAAGCCCCTGTCTGTTATAATTTGGTTCAGCAGGAAGACTTTGCTTCCGAAGGTGATGGATGAGTGATTCATCATCCTTGTTGCTACAGGTTCTGAAGTTAAGTATATCAGAATAAGTGGTGTGCCAGTGCAGCCTTACTCCTCTCTGAAAATATTCTATACCTAGCACTGATGATCTAGTAATCTTCTGCTTTTTTGCTTTCTTTTTCCTCTGCATAAAGATGTTTTGGGAGTGGCAGTGGATCTTATTTACCATGAGACTAGAAAATACAGAAATACGGAATATTGCAGGATGAGAATGACACTTGAAATCTAAGATTTCATTTTTACCCCTACATTTTATCCTGGAAGCAAAGCTTATACTTAAACACTTTTTTAAAAAACCAAAAGATTATTGGCATCTTCATTGGTTTAATATTCTGTAGATTCTAGAGCTGCTTTTCATTCAGTCTGTGCTCACTTGTTCCTGTGGCTGACATTTACACAAACAATTTGCAGCAGCTAGCAGTACTCCCTTCAAACTTGTGCTTGTGTCATTAAATGTTTCTCTTTCTCTTCTTTGTCAAATGTAAAGATCTCCTCCTGTGTCCTTCACCAAGATAATATCATACAATTTAATGAGAGCCATATTTGTTAGGCTACTTGGCCATAACTATCATGACTTTACCACTGTATAGTGACTGTTCTTAATGGTATTTTGCAAGGTAGAAGATGAGAAGAATGGTAGTCTAGACAGTTAAAGACATGCATTCTTCCTAAAACACAATGCATTAATGAAGCATTAGCTTCATAGTTAATGCTCTCAATTCAATTTTTTTTTCTGAGATTAATTATGTGATATTCATTGATAAAAATTAGAGTCTTCTTCCTGTGGTGGTCCTTCACCACATCATTTCATAGGTAAAATCATCAAAACCTTCGTCTCTGAGGGAGTCAGCAAATACTGCTAGGGACACCATCCATTTTTTGGCCTCCCACTTGGTATTTTGCTATCAAGTCTCTTAGCCACTGTGAGAAATAATCTAAAGTATTCTTCTTGTGCCTTTAGGATATCAGTCATCTGTTCCTTTAATACAGCCTTTGTAATGGAGTGTCCATTATGTACCTTGAGGGGCCTTCCCCAATGGCACCACTTGATCTGGCACAGCATGATGTAGCTTATTCCTTGATGCTGCCATAATTTCTAAGGATCCAGTTCCTCCTGCACAGGTACAGCAGGAATCACCCACTCTCTTCACTGAGCCACACCAGTCCACTTGGACTTCTTTTCTCATTTTCCCTATTTTCCCACTCCAGTTCTGAGCCCAACGCTAACTCTAACGACATGCATTTCTCTGTAGGATGCAAAATGCTGCTAATCACAAAACCTACACAGTTCTGACCTCCTCTGAGCTCCCACTAGAGACTCTTGAGAATTTTGCCATAATAGCAGAAGATAAACATGAAAGCAAGGGCAGAAATATATCAGTTTAGGTAAGATGTAATTACAAGATTTTTTTGGATGGGACACAGACTTTCTGGTCAGAATGTATGGACTCAGTTCCTAATCATCAGACAGATTTTTTCCTAATGCCACAAATTGTTGCAATAATGTAAATTGGCTTCTCCCCCAGCTCCAGGTTTTCAACAGCACCTCATATGCTTAGCCCTTCTTT
Organism: Stercorarius parasiticus; assembly: GCA_013396915.1. NCBI lineage: Eukaryota > Metazoa > Chordata > Aves > Charadriiformes > Stercorariidae > Stercorarius > Stercorarius parasiticus. Next base: position 297,527 of record VWZL01001808.1, on the reverse strand, counting down.
TTGTCTTTGCCTCTCTCTAATTTAATCCAAGCGTAGTTCTTTTTTCCTTTAGAACAATTTCATCAATGTATCTGCTGCAGATTGTCTCTGAAGGCAAATCTGTGACCCTTTTTGGGGCGCCAGTGCCTCTTCAAGGTCCAGCTGAACCCTTCGCTGCTCTCTTTCCCCACTCTGTTCCCAAAGCTTGTGCCCACTGTCAATGACTCTTTCCTCCATGCCTCAAAGTTCCTTTACATTCATTTATCTGATAGCGTAATTCCTTCTTCCAGATTTTTTACACTTTGGGGAAACAACCTCAGTTAAGTTCTAGACTACGGAAAATGAACAGTCCCATTTCTCCTGCTCCTGGATTTACCAAGTATGTTTATTCTGGAAAAGAGTGAGGTTAAGAAGTGGTTTTGAGGCTGCATACAGCCATTTTTGGGTAGAAGTTTGTTTACCCTTTTTCTTTTTGGTAAGATTATGCACTTTCACAACAGCATAAGAGGTGCTTTATGAAAATCAGAATAACAAAGTCACGTGTCTTGTACAAAGGCAATTTTCCTTTCTAAAAAAATACATAATTTTACTGTCAAACAACTTGTCATGATATTTCTAAGTACTAACACTTTACCTAAATTTATGTTTTAATTTTAATTCTATATGCATTGTCTGTAGCGTATGCCAGTAAGTTTCTGGCAGTTGAGGAACCTAATTTTTTATGCTTTGTTAGTGAGCAAAAGATGGAGCTATATTTTAAAATCAATATTAAATCCTTTATACATTATATTTGCCTCAAGTATTTCTTCTTTTACAACTGTTTTTCTTTTAAAAAATGTTAATGGCGTTCAATGTTGAGGGAGATCTATAACAATATTTGTAATTATTTTTCATTGTGAGTTTCATTCTGTATATTTTATGAAATATAAACTTTCTCTCTTTTCGTGATGAAAGAGCCAGGGTTATTATTTTATAAGGCATGCAAGATGTTACTGAAAGGATGTTTTGATATTTTTAACAGAAGAAAGGTTCCTTCTGCTCTGGATTACTACGCAAAGGGAATCATCATGCTGAAATATCACACCTCTGAGGTTACAAGCATGCCATAAAAAAAGAAGCGCTGGGGAATATTGAGCATAATAACTACTGGCAATACTAAAAATAAACAAACAAACCCCCAAACAAATAAGTAAATAAATGAAATAAGCCCTAAGCCTACCAAAAGGAGCTCTTGTACATTAAATCTAGCAGAAAATGCTACATTTTTTAATGGTTTGGGTTTTTTTCCAGTACTGCAAGAGGCTTGGGAAGTGGCTACCTCTGATTATTCTCTTCTGGCTTCCTTTCTGCTTTTCTTTTATTTAGGGTTCAACTGCCAAATCTCCTCTGTTCCTATTACCAAAAAAAGCAAGTATCATTTGCTTAGCTGTTCTTCACTTTGTTCAGAATACAGGACTGCAAGCCATACCCCTTGCCCTCTTCCCCATATCCAGCCCTTCTTCATCCAGCCCATGACCTCTGTCTGGCTCTGTTAGCTACTGCTTTTCCTTCTTAGCACAAGAGCCCTTTGACTCTGTACCTCACATTGACTCTCTCATCTCCCCTTGCATTTCTCCACTCTACGTTCCACTTTGTTCAAATAGGAAAGGTGGAAAACACTTTCATTTTCTTTTGAATTTCAAAAAAAGAAGCATTTGCTTTCTTTCAAGTCATATATGATGGTTAGAGCCCTCTTTCTTACCTCACTCATACTTACCTGATCTTTGTTTTCTTATAAAGCTTGCTGACATTTCAATCTCCAGCCCAAAGAAAACTAAACAACCTTATTATTATCTCATTTTATATATACATGTATGCATAACTAAACGTGGGACTATGCTAATATTTGGAATTGTAGCTAAATATATGCTGCAATTTGAACTTAAGCCCAGATTAGTGTTCATGTTTGCTTTGTGTCCATCATATGCAGATATAAATCCATTGAAGGTACAGTTTTTTAGGTAAATCTCTTAGCAACCCGGATAGGAACTTTGTGACACGTGGCAAAGACCCAAATAAGACCCCACTGAAGGTAGACCAATTTGGGTCATGCTGTCAGTAACCATGAGTGGTCTCTTGTGAAACCTCCACAAAAACTGTTTGGGGTGGATTTCTAGAGTTTTAAAATTACAGGTAGTATTTTGTCAGTCTTGAACAGAAGAGCCCCTGAGTCAGTCTGCAGTACTTCTGTATACAACAGCAGGGCAGGCGACAGAAGCCCCTCCAGGCTTTATCCAGAAGTGCCTCCAGCATAGCTCCAGAGGGAAAATCAAAAGCACGTGGCCAGGGCAGAGCGGTACATCCACAACTCCAGTGATTTATGGGCCAGGGACTTCTTGAGTGAGAGATAATATCTTCACATTTAACAGTTCTCAGCGGACTTTTCCTCCCTGAATGTGCTCTGTTATTTTTGAACCTGGGTACATTTACTATACAAAATGTCCCGCAGAGTTTTCTCAGCTAGCCATCACACTGGATGAGGAAACATGTCCTTGCTCTGCTTTAGGCCTGCCTCTTGCTGGTTTATTTGATGTCCATTAATTTGTGTATTGGAAGAGACAGTGAGTGGGTCCCTACTCACCTTCTCAGTTTCTTTCATGATTGTGTGAACCTCTGCTGTATTACCCTCAAGTTGTGCTTTTTCAGCCTGAAGTATTCTGGTCACGGTCTTAATAAATTCAGTGGCTTCTTACACGAAAGTCATTCCATACCTTTAGACATACCTCTTTTTTTCTCTGCACTTTTACAATTCTGCTATGTCCTCAGGGAAACAAAACTTTATTCAAGAAATAGGGCATCATGGATTTACATAGAGGTATAGTGTTTTTTATGTTTTTTTCTAGTTTTTCAATAATTCCTAAAATTCCATTTTACTTTTTTTTAGTGGCTATTGAGGAGTGAAATGATGTTTTCGTAGTTCTGTCTGTTATATCTCAAGGTCTTATTTCTTACCAACGCAAAATTAAGTTTTTCTCCCTGTTGAACGTTACATCCCTTTTCATGGAATTTCACCTGCCTATTTATCATCTCTTTGCTATTGGCACTCATCTTTTCCACTCTGAAGGTATCGGTATCATTAGAAAACTTTTTCATCTAACTTTCACAAACTCTGTGCAATGTAAATATTGACTAAATCCTGGTTTTGGTTTTTAATCTAGTCAGAGGAAACATGCCCTTAAAATGTATAACTCTAAAAACTCTGAAATAAGCAATAAATAAGTCCATACACACTGTTCTTCTAAAACTGCACTGAATTGCAATGTGGAATAAAATCATGCACACAGACTAATGTTTGAGAATTTGTTTCAACAATATAATACCTCAAGATTATTTTTTTTTCTTCTTGCTACCGGTTCAAGAAAATGCCACGGAAGGAAAAAAAATCTGGAAAGGTCCATCAGTGTCTATGAGTAAATAATAGTTCTGTACTATTCAAACAGCTCAGTGGGTAACGAGAGATTAAAATCTATTTTCAAATTAAATCCAGCTCACCTAAAAGAAATGCAGCTGGAATTCCCATAGGCACTCGGTGTCTTGGGATTCAAAGATTTTATGTCATGTATCTGTCTAGATTTAGAGCTACATACTGATTATTGTATGGACTGTCAATGAAGAACACAGAAAGTGACCAAGGATAAGTATAGTTATCACCTGATTATTTTCACACGGGTACGTGGCTTGTGATGATGAGAATGGCTACGCTGGTGGCATTCATCAGTAAGTCAAGTCACTTCTGAATTAGAACAGACCTTGCAACTCTCCAGAATTAAGATAGAAATGCTTTTGCAAGCATCAGTGAAAAATTAGAATAATTGATATAAGGCTTGCTGTAGCTTTTGCAAAAGTTTTCTTATTGACCACAGTGATGTAGGACGTCATGAACACTTAATAAACATATTTTTTTGATAGCTTTTTCAAGTAAAACTGTTGAAAATTGTTATTGGCAGTCAATGTGAATATAATTGATAAAAGTGGCTGAAAAAGAAATGGCAAAAATGTGCTGTAACATTACTGTTACTCATTATGTAAATCGCTCAATAGCAGTTTCATATCATTATTCAGTTCACAGTGAATTCATTGCCTACATTGTTATTTTTGAGACTACTTTAGAGCACTGTTAAGAATGTTCAGAAACATGAATGATTTGAACTTTGGAAGTGTGTTCTTGTTTGTGACTACTGATATAATACTGAAAGAGATATCAGTTTGTACAGTTTAACAGAGGGCAGAAAATAAGAGTGAATATTTGCCCTGTTCATATACATGATACAACAAGATAGACTATAGCTAAACTATTATTTTCTCTTAAAGATTGTACAAAATGATTCAGCTCTCCTTATCTATGAAAGAATTATAGAATTACAGGTGATATTTCCTTTGACATTCTTGAATACAAAGCAGGACTGAAGCATTTCTCCACAAGATAATTATCTCTATATTCTGTCATTAAAAAAATCTGAAATTGTCGTCTTCGTTATTAGCAGTTTAGTACCTCAGTGAAGTCTACCTAGCTGCTATATTACATGTTTGACTCCTTTTAATTTATTTTTTTTAAGATCTTAAAATTAGGATCATTGGAACATATAGGTAGTGGTGTTTATGAAAAAGAAGTTCACTGTATGGTAAAGTATAATAAACAATTGATTACAAATTCTCTGATCATGTGCCAGTCTAAAAACATATCCTACCCAAAGAAATAAAGTTTAATATATTTAATTCCATGAAATACTCTTTATTAGAAAAAACTTCACACCTTTATTTCAGAAAGCTAAATTACATTAATCCAATTAACTCAGTTTTTCTGAAAAGTGTTTACTTCTGTAAATCTGCTAAGTATCGTTGATGGGCTGATGACAAAAGACGGAGCATAATCTAATTTCAGGAGAAATATTGTACTTCAGTCTATTTGGTAGGGAGTGTTTACTACGCAGGAATTCTGTATCAAAAAAGTAGTACATTTCTTAGCATTCTCATTCTATCCCTTTAAAAAAAAAACAAAAACAAACCAGCACCAAAACCTTGTGGAATTTTTTTGTCTATTTGCATTTAAGTGCAGCAGTAGAAGAATATTTTCCTGAGTAAACGAGCTTGGAAGAATTTCAGAAACCTGATAAATATTGATTCTGCTAAGGTGAAGTTCCAAATAAATTCCAATTCTAACTGTAGAGAGCTACATGAATTCTTTTACAAAAAAAAAAGTATGAGATTTATTGAAGTAATCATTATCATTAAACAATTCTGAAGCTTATGATAACTGAAAGCAGAAAAATTGTTTTTCTGAGAGAAAAACAGAATCAATGTCAAGAAAAATAAGATGCATTTCTCTAGAATGTCCCTTTAAAAAAGATTTATCCCTTACTTTTTCACAGTCATCTTTTCCCCCAATGGGGAAAAAGAAGAGGAGGAATATGCTACCTCCTTCTAAAAAGTACCTGTATTTGAGATCATTCATTCATCAATCTCTGGTGAAATCTGTTC
>VWZL01001808.1:250292-292019 GCA_013396915.1 Stercorarius parasiticus | reverse complement strand
AAATTTGGTAAGTGATTTTTTTTTTTTTTTTAGAAGCCTTGTTCCTTCCCAGCTCCTGTGATGTACAGGCTTTTAGACAGAGCTTTTAGGCTAATAATATTGATTTCACTCCATTGCTTGAACCTGCCTAAATGATATGTTCTCCACCCTGTTATAAACACATCATTTTGGAGGTGAAATCATAGTCAAATTTTAATAAAGAGTTGCCGGACACAGAAAGAACCGAGCTTAAATTTGAAACGTTTTTCTTACATGTTGAGCTGCCTAAAGCTGCTGTCTCCTTTAATTCTTCACCCAGGACTCACAAGTAGCTTTTATCTCATAGACATAAGCACACTAGACTATTTCCTTATATGGATATTTTTTCTTCTGTACATAGGCAAATTGATTCTCAGTATTTTATTGCCAAAATTTACTTTGAGGTCACAGTGAATGAGCTCAGATTCACTGTGGTCCAAAGGAAATTAAAAAAAAAAGTCTATTTTTTATTTCAAGAAGTGTGCTTTCAGAAAGCTACTGCAGCTGGTAGTTGAATGTGATTATGAAGCTAGTTTGTGGTCTCAGGAAGCTGGATAAATAACACATATGAGGGTGTTACAGTTGGGTTGAGTCTTTTTACCCCAGATGTTTTCATGTGTCTTGTCTCCAACAGTGACCAGATATGGATATCTAAGAAAGGAGTTCAAGAAACACTGCAGGTACAGACTGATCTCTTCTCTAATACACCTCTACAGGAAGTTTTAGAACTTCCTGTGCTGCTGCATCCTGTTTGTGTTTAATATTCCCTGATGGGTCAATCTTCCAGCAGTTTGCTGATTTTAACACACAACACCCTACAGCAGGGAGTTTTGCGGTTTAATGTAAACTGTGCGTAAAGATTATATCACTTTTAAGTCTGGAGCTTGCTCCTTTCACTGGGCAGCATGTCATAGTTGTACCATAAGAAAGAGTCATCCATCCCCCACTCTCCATCCTTTTCATTGGCCACTTCCCAAGCTGAGGAGACCTAGACTACTTACCTTCACCCTAAAGGGGAGATGGGAAGAAGTTTCACATATTTTATCATCCTTCAGTAGCTTTATGCTGCTGCTGCTAGACTGATAATAAACTTCAAGACTGCTTACCTAAAGCTGGCATGACTTCACTGCAAAGTCAAACCAGAGACTCCAATGGAAATCTCCGGCAAAACAAACTTCCGCTACCTCGTGATCATCTGTTACAACGGAGCTCTTGATATTGCTCTCCAAAGCACGTCAAGGTTAAAGTCTTATTTTTAAAAGCGAGCATTTATTCACAGGAGTTCAGCCTTCATTTTCTAGATGCATTAAGCCTGAAAAATTTGCACCAACAAAATGAACTTCGAGCACAACACATTCTGCTTACAGAAACCTACTCTGTACTTAAAGTCATATGATTAGTACCTGATTTAAAGCTCAATTCCAGTTAAATGCTTCAGGCCACAATTGCACCTTCAAGGTCACTGTGCCAGGAGTTGCAAATACCAATGGTAATGGTTGGTGTATGCATAAAGTTGCAGGATTTAATATATATTTAGTCTTTTTTATGCATTGGCACTGAAGAGATGACTGCAATCTCCGCAGTAGAAACACAGAACTGAGCCTAAGTGTTCTTAATTCATATAAACAGATCTCTTTTTTTTATTCTCTGTGTTCTAATATTAATTAATAGAAATCAGTCACGGATTGATTTTGAAAGGGCATTGTAACTGCAATTTTAGAAGCCTTCAGAAAGCGGTCAGACCTGCTAAACTTTGAAATCACAGAGAAACCAGCAGAGTAAATATATAAATTTCCCTTCTCCGTGTGCCTCTGAAAGCTATTTTGATTGTTTTTTAAGAAAAATATGCTTTGGAATTGAGGGCAAATCCTTCAACAGGAGCAAAATGTTCCCTAGGGTTAAACTGAAGAGAATACTGGGGAGTGAATGCTGGGCAAACAGTCAGCCGTGTGCCCTTCATGGAGATACAAGCCGTCTCCTTGGTTACTTTATTGGGTTAATGTTTTGCAGATAGAACAAGCTACCTGCAGAAGTGAGGGACTCTCTTGCATTGCAGGGGCTCCACGGTAAATAAAAACTTGGTGACCTTCAGAGAGACACTGTAAGCCATAAAGAGTAACAACAGCTTGAAACACTGTCAAGTCTACGGGAGTAAAAAGTTGTATGAAACAGATCATAACTTTCTGAAGAACAGAATCCTGTTCAGCAGCTGAGATGTATTTGAAGCCGGACAGGAGCAGACAAATTATCTTCACAGGTCCCTGCTGCTCAAGGCTTTCTCAAGAGTTATTACATATCACAGGCCCTTAAGTCACACTTTGCTACTCCTCTGTTGAACATCCATAACCTGAAGTTGACTAAAACATACCTTGGATAAAACATGTTTTCTAGGAAGATGTTCCAGGAAAGCATCTAAACTTGTTTTGTTCCACTGGTTAGAACATGGAAGAAGTTTCGGCAGTGGTGGGAAGGAAGGGTGCACAGCTCTTCTGCTGCAGCTATGCTTTTAATGCAGGGTTAGATGCTGTACCTCACTGTGCTAACACAAAGGAAGAAGTGGAAAAGACTTTCTGGTAAATCCATGCCTGGTTAATCACCGTCATTGCTAAGAAGATCCTTTATTTCCAGTTTGATTTTGTCTGGATTCGTATGCTAGCCATATATCTTTCTCCACAATATTAAATGCCCAGTAACACTCAATGTGTTATTAGAGATAGTTAAACCTTTTTTTTTCTTTCTATATTTTTTAAAAAGCTGGCTAAACAGACAGAATATTTTACTGTTTATTTTTTCTGTAGTCTTCCTAATTGTTTTTGTTCTTTTATTTTTTTTTTGTGAAACTACCTTAAAAACTGATTTTTTACAGCTGTGAAAACCCAAACTAAGTACAGCATTATAGCATGTCTTCACAATGCTATGTATGAAAGTTAATAACCAATTTATATTTACTGCTCCCCTTGTACATGCCAGAATAACCTCAGATGCAGCACTGCTCTAGAACTAACTCACAACTTCCTTGTCTGGTTCAGTGTGTTTCCTACACTTTTTTCACAATGCTTAGGTTTTCCATGACTCAAGACTATTTCTGTAGGTATAGTCAACATAACCATCACCCCAAGAAATATTAGTGCCTGAAGAGCCAGGGTGCTGATTTTGCACAGCCGTATCCTTAAAAACATAGTTTCCAGTCCTTGTTTTCTGATATGTAACCCGTTTAATGGACTGAACTAACCTAGTCTTTCATCTTGCTCTGGAATGATTGCTGTTGCTCATTAAGCTTGTAGTAGTTCTAGAGGTAGTACTGACCCACAGAAATATTTTCTTATAATTAAGTTTTCTTACTGACAATCAATTTGGAACTTTCAGTTACCTGTTTATTAACCTCTTCTATATTTATTGGCACTGGGCTAATGATAAGATTTCACCAGACTATCCCACTGCACTAAATCATGTATTGTGCAAAATTTCAGAAGGGTTATCTGCACGAAGCTATCCATATTGGCCACACTTTAACTTCCTCAAGGGACATCAGCATGGTTTGATGCAGATATTTGCATAATAGCCTTGTCTTTAACCATATTCTCATCTGTTCTAAGTCACTTGGGAGAATGTCAGCTTTTGAAGAGTATCATCATCTGCCATATTTCAGTTTCCTCAGCCTCACTTTCCCATACTTCACCTGAGGATAGATGGAAATGGTTTCTTGCACCTTTCCTCCAGCAGATCTGTTCTTCTTCTTCTCCGTGAAATGATTTAAAAATGACTAACAACTCATCTAAACATCTCCCTAGTACTTTTAACAGTAAGTGCAGATGGGCTTCGCCAGAATTCACATTACATGTCACCTCTATGCCTACCCAAACACAAAACCACTGAATACTTCTGGTTTATCAGCCATTACTAGAAATTCACAAAATTCTGCTAACTGAAATGAGACAAACTGTGAAATGTTTTCAGTTGAGACTTGGCTTCAAAGTCTTGTGAAGTAAATATACTCTTTCCATTCACTAATAATCACTGTTTGTCAGACTCTTAGGTAAAACATCCAGACTGCAGATGCCATCAGTTAAATGGGAAAAGTTTTCCTGATCTCTAGTGTTCCTAGTGTTTAGACTTAAGAAATGTTTCAACTGGAGACTTGTCAGAACAAAATAAATTCAAGAATGTGCCTGGAAACGTCTGTCTTTGTTCCCAGGCACTGAGGATCCAGTGTTCATAAGTGCTGTGAGCACTGCATGAGCGGTGTCCCATTAGGTTGTTAACAAAAATGAGATTGCTCTCACGAGGCCACCCCCAGAGAACAACGTTTTGAATAAATAAATGTGTACTGAGGCAAAACTTCCATATTCTTTGTCATCTATAATCTATCCTGCCCAGGATGGTGAGACAAATAGCAGCTTATGTCATTCGATGACACATTTATAAAGCACACTCAATTTGCAAAGTTAGAATTTGGAAATTATGACATTTATTGCAGGTGCCATAGTAGCAACTTCTCTTGGGTTTTAGGAGACAGATTTTGTTCAGTTTCAGCTTTCTGAAAAATTGATTGCTGGGAACAAAACTGTCTTTCTTTAGTATCTTATCCTGCTTCCAATGAAGTTAAGATTTGTCATTGCTCAACAGCAGAAGGAACAGTGGTGATCTTACATTTGAAGAGTCAAAACCTACTTAGAGGAAAGGTTGAGGGAAATATTTTCCATTTGTTAAAAAGAATACTCTAACCGTGTCCAAAATATCAAGAAAGAGGAAAAGATGCCAGGAGAAATCTGCAAATTGTAAATGCTCTTCAATTTTCCATATACCCCCACCTTTATTAAGTTTTTAAAGTTGTAAGGAATATAAGAATGAACTTACTCCTGTCTCTTGCTTTCTGGGAATACAGTAGGTATTTCAGTATGTGCAAAAAACAAAGACATCAAACAAAAGAACCTCAGAAAGGGTGGAAAAGAAAAAACTGAAACCTAAACCGGTGTTGGACTGAGTCAGGTGTTCACAAGATTTCTCTAAGATGTAAAGTACACAATTCACTAAATATACATTTTCTTAAAAGCTCTCAGAACCTAAGCAACACCAATATAAGTATTGATTTTTTATGCTAACATTAACAAAGCAAGCAAGGTGTATCCAATATTGAATACAGAGAAAAAGTCAATACTACAATTTCAGAGAAATCATCCCAAAAATGGATGGTTGTGTGATGTTTAGAAGAACAAAAGGAATATTTAAACATCTCCAAAGGGTTCTAAATGCAGGGAAATAAAAAAAAAAGAGACTGGGTAAATGACTCATCCTCAGAAATGCAACAGTTGTAGAGTGCAATTGGCAACAGCTGGATCACCACTGTTGAGGTGCACACGAAAGGAGTGAAGGAAGACTGGCCCTTGCAATGATACGAGAAGGAGGCGCCTCTTTCTGATGGCCCATAAAATTTTTGACCTGGAGCTCAATAAAAACAAACACTTGCTGTATATGAAGCAGAGTAATTTAGCAGAGAATTTGTATGTCTGGACAAATCTCTTTATTTAGCCCAAGGAGCAATACCAAAAGAAAAACATAACATGTTTTGTGATTCCTTCCCCACACGCCCACCAAGAAGATAGTGACCTGAAAACCTCTGTTGACTGGAACTCCAGAACTGCAGGAACCATAATTTTCATCTATTTTTAAAGAAATAAAAAAACCCACAAAAACATGATCTGTATGCCAAACAGAAGGGATTTAAATTATGATCTGGATAAGATGTTGTGAACATACCAACAAAACCAGAGTTTTATCTCTGAGGTAAATGGACTGAAACAGATGGAAGAGAGAAAAGAGAACTTTCCTAGAGGCACTATGTTTCTGTCACCAGCTGTTACTGGGACATAATGTGCAATGACAAGTGACGTATAGGAGGAAATCCAAACGCCTATAGTCTTTTTCCATGGTCTACAAGAGCAGCAGATTCTCTTACACCTTTATCTTATTTGAAGTAAGGACTCAGATTTACAATGGCCACTCACATGGCAATTCTTTCATAACTGTATCAGACAAAAACCAAACTGGAAATAAATGTGTCTCAAGTCAGCTTAACTATAGTTTGTCAAAGCTTTATAGGTAATTAATACATTATAGAAACATGAGTAAGATATATTCCTCTTTTGCTCTTCCAGTTTTTGGTCTTTTCTTCATAATTTGAATATTGTAATACAGAAGTATGGTAATCATAACAATTTGTGGTAGTTTTTATACATGTATTAAAATGAGATTTTTTTGATGTCTGAATAATATTGCAGTAACAAATATTAAAAAAGCAGACTACAGTAAGATCCTGGTACGTCTGCTTTAAGTGATTAAGACAATTCAAAGTGCTTATTAATTCACCATGCTGTGAAATCTGGGAGTGCTGTGGTTTCCTTAGGTTTGAGTTCTTTAAACAGTTAAATTGAGAACAAAATTTCTTCAGCTTCTGGAGAAGTGTATGTTCTAAAGCTCTCTGTCAGTGCTAGGTTCACAAAATGCGTTTAAACAGCTGATAGCTACAAACTCAGATCCATACTTTTCAGGAGTATCTAAGAGTTATGACTATGCCTGGCTGAAAATCCAGATATCCATCTAATTATTCAAGTACCTGAATATTTCTAATGTGTGGCCCACAGTGATGAAAGAAAAGATTTCCCACATCTGGAAATTCCTGCCACAAGCAAAATGAATTTCTAAACCTCTTCCTATGTTGGGGATGAAAGTATTTCTTGGGCTGACAAGACAAACTCAGGTTTCTCTCCCTTTCTTTATTTACAAGAGAAGAAAACTCCTTAGAGGGTCTAGGACCCCCAAATCCACAAAGAGAAAGCTCTGTGCTTAGGACTCTTTCTATATCATAAAAAACCATCTCATTCAAGCTCTAAGAAACCCTTCCTAAAGTGGCACTGACCAGGTTCAGGCCCATCTTTGGCTTCTTATTGAAAGAGACAGTTATTAATTTCCTAACCAGGCATATAAAAAGACAAAGAGAGGGAGAGATGACGCAAAAATTAAATAAAAGTGCCTTGGCATCCATCTGCATTTCGGATGGGTTTGTTAGGAAGCCAACAGGTTCCACTTACTTCTGAGTTTTACCTGTTTCCTTCTGGTTATATTAGTGTAGGCCAATAGAATGCCATTTAAAATGACTAGAAATGCTTGAGCAAGATTATATCATGAGCTGGGCACATGGAGTTCATGCAGTGTAGTAGATTGCTTGACTGACAGCTTGACTGGGGCAGGCAAGAGCGCAGTCCCTGCATCTCTGTCCAGCCAAAGGGGGACGCTCATGTCACGACTTTCTACCTCTCATAAATTTATCCAGGATGTAACTGAGGAATACTCAGTGAAAAAAATTAGGTACCTGGGATTTTTGCAAGCAGGCATGTTGTGGTCCTTCATCTCAGGCAGGCGTTTAGCTCAAATACACGCATTAGGAAAAGTAAGGGTAGAGATGGCAAACGGGGTTGTTTCCTTATTTCTTATGCTTTCATGTTTCACTGAACATGGGCACTGCATGGTTTCACTAATAGCACTTAAGCACTGTATTAATTATGAAACAGCTGCTCATTATGCTAATGAGGAAAGTAGTCATGACTTCTTTTTTTAAATCAACTGTAATTTTCTTCTGTTGATACAAAAGCCGTTGGTAAGGAGCAGTGAAGAGACCTGAGCTGACAGATTCCCAGAAAACTGACCATGGGTTCAAGCCTAAGGAAGCACGTTAGGCCAGTGCAAATGCTATGGCAGTTTCCTTTTTACATGGTTTTCTTTGATTTGAAGAAGCGCTTTACTCTAGTTATAAGTCATTAGAAAAGCTTTCAGCAATCCCTTTTGTTTAACTCCTTGCATAAACTGTGGGATGAATGGAGAAGGGCCACATTACAGTTGTGGTCCTTGGGATCCTTGGGATCAGACGAATCCATGTTTAACATCTTTCCCTTATTGGGAAGAGAGACTTCGCAACTCATGTGCCAGTTGCACAGGTTTTCTTGGCTGTGGAAAGTGAAATGCTGACCGTATACCTGGTATGAATGTTACATCCTATTCTTCTTTATTGCTTTTTAATCTTGTGCTGGAGATGATTGGTGAAAGTTCAGGGCGTTTTAAGAAGCTGACCTATTTATGTAAAGCCTGGAAAAGCAGGTATTGGTTCCAGGCAATTTTCAAATACATACACTAGTCTCTTTGTATAGCAAACATTTTTGAACATCAAAAATATTTCAAGCAGCACTTGGGATACTATGAATAAATTTTAAACAAAGCTGGTCTGTTGTATTTCTAGTGCCGACTTCCTCACTGTGCGCCTGAGACCTGTGAGTGTTCTATTTTCTCTTTATTGTTTCATTCTTGAGAGAAAAATTAAAATCTGGTTGTCAGTCAGCATCATTTAGAAATTTAAACTACCACAACAAAATACGAGCATATGTGAGCTGCAGTTTGAGTAATAGAAGAGGATCCATCGCACACAACCAATGAAGCTATCTTGGCTGTACGTGGCAACACGGCACCACTCACTTGTTCCACCCTTGAAAATCCTCAGTGCACAGAACTAAAAATTATTTTTTCATCTGTAACCGGTTCTTTTTGAAAGATTCCAACGTACAAACCGGAGCCCACACAAAGGAAAAAAAAAGTTAACTCAGCTTTATTGTGAAGCCTTGCTACAGAGAAAAAAAGCAGTGAATACAGCTTTATTGCGAAGCCTTGCTAAGCAGTTCCCAAATGTCCCAAAAGTTACTTAAGAGAGTCTTACCAACCCCATAGATCATAGTAGTACCGCTGAGCAGCAGGGTAACGAGGAGCCCCATCGGTACGGCAGAGGGAGGCAGGCACAACGCTTGCTAAGCAGTTCCCGTATGTTTCAAAAGTTACTTAAGAGAGTCTTACCAACCCATAGACTGTAGTAGTACCACCGAGCAGCAGGATAAGGAGGAGCTACATCAGTACAGCAGAGGAAGGCAAGGCACAGCGCGTTCAGGGCGTCCCCTGTATCTTCAAAGTGCGCTCGTGTCTCTCTCCCTCTCCGTCCTGAGACAGCCCCCTTAAATCCTGCACTGGATTGAGCGGAAAAGTGTGGGCTAGAGTCGCTGCACACATGGCCAGCACATGCAGCGAGCCTCACCAGACTCATGATCCAGCTTTGCTAACAGCGGCTGTCTGATACGTGACCACATTGTTGCACTCCCTTCTTGTAATCTTCTTCTTCGAAGGTCAGGTTATCATGGATACGCACATAGTTTTTGCAGCAACAGTACTGAGGTCCTTTTTCTTGGCACATATACTGGGTTTGGTTCAAGTAGTAATTTTCCATCATGTCTCACTCAAACCATCCTCTATTATCCCTAACACATCATCCCAGTACCCAACTTACACAAATATTATTTTTGAAGTTATGGCTATTAAAAATATAATATGATACCAAGCACTCAAAATTGCAATATCCATAAATCACATAACACTTAGGGGAATCACAGCTTTTTCTGCTTATCTATGCTGTGTCTAAAGGGCAAATAGATGACTTGTTCCACTGGACTGCGTCCAGAACTCTGACAGAACAAAGGAAAGCTGGGATTTTTAATTATTTTTAAGGCTGTTTTCAAGGATCACAGTGTTTTCTAAGAGCTGTAACTCAAAGAAATTGCTAGAGGTAGCTCTAATATGCTATCTAGGTTCATAGACACAGGAAATTCTGATTTTCCACATGAATAAAGTGACAGTAAAATTCCAGAATTAAGCTTCCTATAAATAAAAAGACCTCTATTTCCTGTATGTCTGTATTCTACATACAGAATGCCATATTTATCTAGCTAATATCACAACTTTTCTTTTAGAATCAGCTATTCATCTCACATTCTGGCTCTTATAAATGATCGATAAATTCGTGGTGAGTTTGCCTAAGTATTTTTTTCAAATGAATTGAGCCATTGACTGAGGTATTTTAATTGCTATAATTTGAATAACTAATTCCAAGTTCTGAAAATGGGTTGAAGGTAGTATGTGATTAACTGCTGTTAATGAAGACATTACCTGATTAAGTAACATTTCATGCTTGGAACTGATTATCTCTAAATGCAAATCAAATTGATTTGAATTGTCAATTTTTCTCCTGGATTTGTAGTATATTCTGCAACTACTGTCATGCACATACTTTTTTATTTTTATTCTGCTGGCCATTTTGTAAGTTTATATGTCCAACATGAACTCAGAAAAGTTCTGCTCCAAATAAGTAGAGTCTCTGTTCACATGCAAAGTTTTCTCTGCTCAAAAAATTTACCCATAAAGGAAATTAAACTCAATTTTAATGAAATGGGAGTTAGTCACCTTGCTAAGAGTTATTTACATTGCTTCCCACAAACTATACCAAAGTGCAACAAAGATCCCAGTGGTGGGATACGTAACTGTTGATGAAGGAAGTTTATGATGTTGTGGCATTCTTTTATTTAGTTTAAACAACTGCTGGTTTATTTTCATAATTTCTAGACTATTTTTTATTTCTAATGTAAAGAACGTTGAGATATAAAACTGATGGAGCTGTGCACAGAACACTGACAATTTTGGAACTAGAGGGGTCTTTACCCAATGTAACGTAAAAAATTAATCATAGAATCACAGAATGGTTTGGGTTGGAAGAGACCTTAAAGATCATCTAGTTCCAACCCCCCTGCTGTAGGCAGGGACACCTCCCACGAGACCAGGTTGCTCAAAGCCCCATCCAGCCTGGCCTTGAAGGAGGTTAATTTTATGTTATCTGTTGTTATTACGTATACTGCAATATCCCTCTCTCAGATCACCCTGCTGTCACGTCAAGCTTTCTACAACCAGTTATGGAAGGACAGATCTTTCTCAAAAGAATTCTTAAATTAAATGGGCAAGACAAAAAAGCCTAGGAAAAAGAAAGGAAAGGTGTGTTAGAGGAAGGAGGGATGGGAAGTGTTGCTTGTTTTTACAAGCTGATTAAGGGTGTTGAGAAGCAGCTATCATGGTAAAATTTTAAAGCCACTAAATGACTGAAATCTAGGTTTTCCTTCATTTTCTACCTGCGTCTCTCGTTTCGAGTTTTGGTGTCTCACTGGTCACCATGATAATTAATTTGGCATTGTTTTCTCTTGCTTTATTCCCCTGAGTTTTCTGCTCCGTGCCGATGGTGCCGCCACTGGCTTGACTCCTGCCTGCTGTCATTCTCCTCCTGGGAGGGAAATGGCGGCTACAGAGCTCAGGCACCATCCCAGAATATTTCTTATCTGTTGCTTGGTAGGTCCTGGTAAGATCCATTTTCTAAACCACAGCAAGGAAGACCTCATACAAACAATTTTTTCCAGGTACGTTTCCTCTCTGCTCAGAGAACCAGCAGTTGCAAGAAAAGCCTCTGTTATGGAGTGTGGTACCTTCCCTTCCCTTCCCTTCCCTTTCTTGGGAACTTATCATTTCTCATCTGATACGTTTAGGCTAATCCAGTTCAAAAAATAATTTTCCTTACTCTGGGTTGCCCTAATAACTTTTGCTCCATAAAAGTCATTCAAAGAGAATAATCTATGATCTTAAATATATCACAGAGTTTTAGATTAAGAAATTTTTTTTAAAAAAAGCTTTTAATTTAAAAATAAACAAGCTGAATTTGAAATCAAGCAGCAAACAGAATGGTAATATATATATATTAGAGTAACGCTAGAAAGTACAAGAACGTACTAAGGTCCTTTACGCTTCACCGTTTGTGGAGATCCAGATTTGGGGGCTCCTTACAATCTCTTGTGATCTCTTTGTACAGCCCTTTCATGCCCACAGCCACCCACACTTGTGTATGCGCACACAAACACACACACAAATCTACTGTCTACTGCCTACGTACCTTTCTGTTTTCTGTTAGTGTGGGAAAGAATATTTTCAGTACCTGGAGATATACATCCCAACAGACCGAGTCGTCCCTGACTCCAGGATGTCAAACGTCACTCAGCATGCTTGGGACTCCTGACCAACTAAGGGAAAAAGCATTCCAACATGAAAAGTCTGCCCTCGCATTTAGGATCAATTCTGCCTTTAGAAGGCCAAAGTTGTGTATGTGTCTATCAATTTGGCATTTATCATTAAATTTTAATGGGAGTGAGTGAAAAAGCAAAGCCCCTAAGAAAAAAAATAGCAGTTGGAGTCACTTGTTTGCTGGACAGTTTGGCATGGAAATTTCTAAATGTTGCTCATTCCTGACAGCTCTAAGCAAAACAAGAACAAGTATTCGGCATTTTACTTATTATATTTGTTTTATTTAATCCACTTCTGAAGGCTAAGGATAGATTAGTATGAAAAAAAAGTTGAGAGTACAAAATGTGTGCGATCTGGAGAAGGGTTGCAGAATAGAACTGCATTCTAAGAAGTTTTATTAAGGGAACAGAGTAATTTTACACTAAGAAGTGGTTAAAAAAGAATATACATGCAGTGCAAAAACTGTCCCACGTACTGGGAAGGAGCTTTTATCAGACATTTTAAACATGACACATTCCTAAGGGAGGAACATTCACCGGAAATACTGAACAGCCGATGTAACAGGAACACCAGGGAAGTAACAATGACAATATCCTGCGTGATTTCGTTGGGTTTAGTCTATCTATGGACCCCTCCCATTTCCATTTACCAGAAACACTGGAAAGATTGCATGTTTGTCAGCATGAAATTCTTTATCCTTCATAAGAAGGCCGAAATCATTCAAAAGAGAACACCTCCCTGAGAGAGCTGGGGATGTCTGGCAACACCTTTTTTCCGGAAGCCCGGTATTTTGATTCTCACCATCTACAACGGTGACTAGCTTAACTTTTATTTTATATCCATGTTTTTCTCAATATCTACCAAGAATAAAAGCAGAAGGAAAACCAGTTTTGAAAAGGAGACCACAGGTTTGTGAACACAAAGAATAAAAAACCATCCACAGAAGCAAAATTAATCCTAGTGATATTAATGACACAAAGCAGTATACAGTTTTTATCTCCATTGTGCAAAGAGAATATCAGTTCTAGCATTGTTGAAACCATTTATCACGTCAGAGTAGTTTCATTACAGGGGAAGAAAACCATCAAAACATTATGTGGGTTTTGCAAATGAACAACCTACGGAGCTGCTGTGACAATCATAGCGCTCAGGGACACTGCTAACTTTTCTACATCAACCTCACAGTAATCATGAAAGATTGCTACAGGGTAAGATATTCAGGAATAAAGATAATTATACTGGAGAGACCTGTGCTGTCCATAAAATAAGATGGGCAAGCCTATCTCAGGGAGTGAGCTGTACAGATATTCTGTAACATACCCAATATGAATTGCATGAGATGAAGTGGAAATCAAACCGTATCTCCTGGCCATTACATTGATGAAAAAGATTTAATGTCTTCTCCTAGAACAATTTCCAATTATGCAGATGAACTTCTGCATCATACTTCCCTAAATAAAGTGTAAATACTTGAGAAATAAATCAATTGCCTTTTATTTTCATATACTTGTCATCTCACATTCAACCTAGAGTAGGGGGTATCACTTTTACTAGGATGATCAAAAGTTTTGCCAAAATGAAAGAGAAAAAAAAAAAGCTCCTGTAATAATTTACAAAAGACAGTTATGCTGTATGGTCTGCAAATTATGCAAATGTCTTTGATGAACGTGCTGGGTATGAGACATACGAAGATTTCTCGGGTAATGGTTTTACCACTTACCGTTGCCACAAGACAGCAAAATGAGTAAGTGAAGGTTCAGTATGCCAAGACATCCATTGAGTAAAATCAGAATAAATGATGTTAAATGTGTTTTGGTATCACTTCATACATTTCCTTGATGAATTCATATCTTTGTGTTGTCGTTTGCTGTACAGTCAGACATCCCAGAACTGTAAAAGCTTTTTAATATGGGATCTCCTTTTGCGACCTTTACTTATATTACTGTGTTCTGGCAATAGTGGAGCCATTTCAGATTAAAGTATTATCCAACAAGTATAGGACTTGAAGGGCCTAAGCAGTGCCTCCAGGTTTGTTCTGAAAACTACTCGGTGAGCTTCTTCCGAAGTTAGTAAATTCTGAGAATATATATCTATTTCCTGCATAATAAGAACTCCCCAAGCTGGCCAAGATTAGCCGGTGGCACAGGGCACAGTGCAATTTTTGAAAGAGAAAGCGTTCTGGAGGCTCTCACAGAGAACACACTGAAAAAAGACAGTAAGAGCCTTGCTATAAGCCTGAGTGAGTATTTTCTTATCTACCACATTTGATTTCAGTTAGACTCTATAGTTTCTGGACTTTCAAGCTGCTTGTTGCTTGCAAGGCATTAACATAAGTTAATCCTTCTCATGTGGAGCAAGAAGTCAGTATAACACATAAATGGCTAATAAATGCAAGAGCAGGACAAGATGAATGTGTTTGTTTAGATTAGCACTGTATCAATCACTAATTCATGAAAAGCACCAAAATGGTTAATATTTGTTTAAAGCAAATTTTATGTGCATAAAATAACTTGGCTCTCTAAAGCCAGACTTCTCGGGGAGCATATTTATTTTAGCACTAAAAATACATTAAATAATAGAGAGGTGATTTACAGAAGGCAGGCTGGTTGGGAGCTGAATCACCTGACTGCACGTGTATGATGTTCGTTTTTCCAGATGTGTGCAGTGGAGTAAAGAGTCATGATCATATCTTTTGATGCGAAAACAGAGATGATTGGAAAGTGACAGATATTGCACCTGTTTGTCTCATCTGTCCCCTTGGGTCAGCACTGAATTTCTCTTTTAGTGGTATTCTAGAAAATCCATCATTTCATAATAGCACTGCTCCCACAGTAGGTACCCTGCAATTGAAGCGTTATTAATATATAAATACTTTCACAACATAAACCTTTATAGCACTGCACACTGGGTCTTTAAACACCCTTCACTGACAATGCAAGCATTCTCCGAGTCTCACATGCACGGTTATCACATTACACAACAATATTACTTGCAACAAAACAAGAAATTAAAATCATACCGCTGAATTTTCAGGAAGTTCACATGAAATATGTACATCTTTTCTACCTTTTCCCCTTTTCCTAAGCCCCAACCTTTTTTGAACCTAAACTCACAGTTTTGAAAGTGTTCTTCATCTTATCCCTTTTTTCAGGTAATTGCGAGGCAGGGATGTTAACAGTTGGAGTGACTCTCCGTGGCTTGAAGCAAAAAGACTTCAGCAGTGTTAAACATGAAATTGCATTTTTGGAACCTATATGCTTTCTGGGTCATAAACGTCAATTAAATTTGCTCCTTTCAGCATGAAGGGGGTACAATGCTCTGATTTTTGAAAATCTGGTGAACAGTGCTACAGTTTAATGACTACAGTAGAAAATGGAAGGTATTCCCAGTTCTGCTCTATGGCAAATTCTGGGACCTAGGGTAGCTATTTAAACTCTGTAAACTCTGAGACATAGGATAACTATTTAAACTCTGAGGTTTATTCCTTCTTTTTTTCCCCTGTAATTATTATATTAAAATACAAAATACATATCTATGAGTTTATTTATGAGTTCCTAAACTCCAGAGAGGAGTAAGTGGTAAATCTTATGGTCCTTTTAATACTGGAGAACCAATTAGGTGATCTAATAGTTTTTTCTAACCTTCAGATCTATGAATATATGAATAATTTTATACTTTACAGAGATAGCAACATTTAATTCATTAATATTAGTGGGCCCAAGTCAGAACCTCAATATAGACAGTGAGAAAGAAATACAATCCAGGATTTTAGTCAATTTAAACTGGTGTTGACTAATTCAGGACACTGATCTCAGGGACACTGGTGCCAGGTAACCTGGAAGTCTCTGTCTGGGTGTATTTGTGAAATAGAATGGATATAATCAAAGAAGTAACTCAACACTTATAGTGGGAGAACTGAGAGGGAAATATGTCTTTCTATACAAGCGGGAACACACGTAGGTGAATAATTCACAAGAAATCATTTATTTATTTATTGTATTTTGTCTCTTTTTCTGTGCAAGATTTGTCCGTATACAGGTCGTTATTTTCTCAGATGTATTCATTATTCACTGTATTATTTCTCTGAACAATTTTTGCCCTGAAGATTGTCTGTTAGAAGTTTATTGCAAGCATTCATTATTCAAAATTTGTGCTGTTCATCTTGGAAATGTGTCACCTAGTATATTTTTGTTTGTTTGCTTGCTGAATGGTTGAGCATAATTCTTAGATTTCCAGTGTGAACCGTGAATTGGAAACTTGCTTTCCACGCTTACTATTAAATATCATTTATAAGTTGTTGTGTTGATAAATAAACTCAATTCTTATAAGATCCATGAAGATCCCAAACAAATGGGTGCAGCTATTTCATGTTCCTCAAAATATTGGACATATTCTTATTGGATATTTTTAGGAGCTAGCATTTGCAAAACCCATTATAATTTTTTTTGTGCTCTAGTTTCATCTTGATGTCGCAATTGAAATGCAAACAGCCCTAGTGAAAGTCAGTCATCTGTCAGAGATTCTCCACAACAGTTGAGACAAAAGGAGAGACTGGAATAATTGTGTATTCTTCATGTAACTAGAATATTGCTAAAGCACTTTCACCATTTACTTGATATAATTTATCACTTAAGCTACATATCTGTGAAGACATTCTATTTACACTATGACAAAGTCTGTGTTCATCAAGTTTATTTATGGAGACGTTTGCCCAATTCTAATGTTAATTTGTTGACATCAGTTGGAAAATTGTCAGCAATACAGGAAATTATATTCATTGCCCATTCGACTTGGTGTTTTGTCTCCGCTGGCCAACACAAGAATTTTCTGAAGGTGAAGAAAGCCTGCATTAGCAAACCCATGATAAACAATCCTTTAAACTCTATCCCGTCATACTGCCTGATAGTAGGCCAAAGCCTGATTTTCCTTGCTTATGTGAAATTGAGATTAATACAAGCTCTGACTGAAGCTTCTGAAAGCAATTCTGAAATTTTCAACAACTGGCAGAGGAAGAGACCTAAGTCTTCGTGGAAGACAAGTAAGTCGAGGAGAAGCATCGCAGCAATTTGTGCTGGTAGAGTTTAGTAAACACCAGAATTAAATCTTTTGCTTTAATTTTCTCTCATGATATTCTTCCAAAATGTTTTCTTATGAACAGCTTGATTTTTGTGATTTCTCTCTGATGTATCTATCAACATTTTAACAATGCCCTTTTGTTATTCACATAAGCGTGTCCCAACCTTAAGTCAACCCAAAAGTTTTCTCATTCCAAGTCCTTTTCTGAAGTCATACTCCTTGACTGCACATGCCAAGTTGTTCCCTCAGCATTCAGTCTGTGCCAGTTCCTCCTCAATGCTCCTTGATTTCAACAGGGTGTCAGGAAAAGCATTGGGTTGGTGGCCTCTTTCCTCTCAGTTCTGAGTACTCCAGATTTTTATTCCCAATTTACAGAATGGTCACTAGGTGTGGGACTGGGCTTTCTGGTAAATATGAAAAATGGGATTAGTTTTGTGATCATGTGCAATTAACCTACATTGTGTGATCTTTGAGGATCAAATCATTAAAATTGGGATAACTGTATCTCTTATGGCATACTGTTTTTATTAACGTGCAGCAGTACTGGATATAGTCATTGATTTCTTGCATAGTCTAAAGTTCTTTTGTGCAAATGATGTATAAAATGGCTAATGGCTTTGACTATGTCTGTGTGTGTGGCAACAGCTTCTTGCAAACGTTTGTTTAATCCTTCCTTCAAGACGATTAAAAATACAGATGAATATATGCCGAGTCGTAGTAAACCTAAGGAGGGAATTCTCTGTGGAGGAATCTGCCATTAACCGTATTTGTGAATCAGCACAAAAAGGCTTTGTCTGTCATGGCATATTCTATTACTGTGATTATCATACCCTGTAGCAAAACAGAATGAGGGAAAATTCCTGGTTGAGTGAAAAATCAGTCACCATTTCTCTCCGGCACGTTTTTTTAAAAAATATTTTGAAAGAGTTTGGGAGAATCTGGCTTCCTGTTCAAAGTCACTGAAGTTCCTGGTGAATGTGTATATATCTATCAGTACACACCTGAGTCATCTCATTGCAAGCAGTTGCATAAATTATGTGCATAGGTGTTTCCTAGGTAGGTCTAACTGTAGCTCTATAACAGGAGGAATTCAGTCGCACAGTAAGAGTAACAGTCGTCCTGGAGCAATGCATCAACTTCAAAAGGTGAGCTCAACATAAACCCCATTTCTCTGAGTCATCCGAGTTGTGAACACGGGCTGTCCGAAGAAGTAGAAAGAACTGAAAAATTGGTCATCATATAAAAAATATGTTGAAGAAAAGATTTTTATTCTAAATACTTTAAATTCTGTGTGAAATATATATATTCAATGTAATTATATTACAGATGTATGCTAATTCTAATTAAACTTGTCAAATGGAATTCATTCAGGGGAAAAAACATATCGTTCTAAGTGGTTTTTCAGACTGTATCCAGGAAACCACTTTATGCAAAGACTGATGTATCTATCCAGAAAAACTGAAAAACTGAAGGAATTTGACACACAGAGAAAACAGAAGGAACAAATTGGCTTTCAGCTGAGATTTGAAGAAATCTTCTTCTATACAAACTTTCTGCCTCATTGTGACATCATAATCTTTCTCCCATCTTCACTGTCCCTCTGATCTCAGTGTTTTCCTTTCAAGCTAGACCCCACTGCGGCGGGGGCCTGATCCAGGGGCTGGTGAAGTCCCTGTGGACTGCAGCCAGTCCCAGTTACCTGCTCCTGCTGGAAGGAGCAACCACTGGGTTCAACACTGCTTGGGCATCCACAGTCCTGCTCGCGTTGGGCTGGGCAAGGCGATTATGTCTCACCGAATTAATTACGTACGGGGTTAGCTCAGTGCTTCATGCTTTGTACAGAAAGGGAGTGTTCTGCCCTTCCTGTTGACTTTATTTGGGATTAGGATTGCTCTAGGGGATTGAAAATACTTCTCCATGCACTGCATTGTGCAATTCTTTTGTGTATTCTTTTGTCTAAGGAGCAAGGAAAGCGCCTTCAACATTGTAAGGTCCAGGGCCAAAAGCATTATTACTATTTTCATAAACAGCAATGACAAGCTTCCAATGAAACAGGTTATATCTTGTGGATAATAAATACACAAAATTGTTTTAACATCCTAAGTTTTCTCACCAGCTTATCTGAGCTGCCATAGGATTTTAGCAGGTGGCAACCTCTTTGATAACACTCTGTATTCAGATCTCTTTCCTCTTTACTCCTCACCTTTCAAGCTCTTCAGCGCTTTTTCACTCTGCTGCCCAGTCTCCTACATCTCATTTGCCGTGATTCCTCACATCCCTTATGCAGTTTCCGCCCCCACCATCACTCTATTGTTAGGCTGTAGTTGCTGGGTCTTCCTTTCCTGCCAGTCGCCTCTGTGAAGTCCTTCCCTTTCAACTATCACTTTCAGCGCTTTCTCCTTCACCAGGAGCTATTTTTTTCCCCTCCGGTGTCTCTTTTGCTCTTAGTGAAGTTAGTTCTTTCATCTCTCTTATCCAATCGGCTCACCACTTGGAAGAGCCACCTCAGTTCTCACTCCTGCAAAGCCTTTTGAAGGAACGAGCTCAAAAAACCCAATCTGCTGTGCTCTGCTATTATTCCCATCTCTCCCCCCACAAAAATGGCTCCTCTCCTTCTCCCTGTACCCTGGTTTTATCCAGAGAACATTTGCCTCTCCTTCCACTGACTGACTTAGCTGATGTCCACCTTTCACAACCCCAGCTGTCCCACCTACCAGCTTCAGGGGCACACAACCATGGTCTCACTGGCATAAACTGCTTAGACGTTTATGAAAAGGTGCTAGTAACTACCAATGACCCCTGTAGCTTGGTAAACAACAGGAGATTATTTTTCTTTAATTTGTGTCAAATGTTTTCATAATATAGAATAAAACAGAGCAACAAGTAAAATCACGTTGAGATCACACCAGAAAACGGATGCTTATTTTAAGAGGCACAGGTATTGTTTGCTTCGAACTAACTCAGCGTGAAGAGGCATTTTATGTGTCTCTGGAGAATTCGTACAACATGTTCCCTTAAACTCCTATGAAACAGCTCAAGTCTGAAATAAAATCTGTGATGACTCTTAATCAGAAATAGCCTAAGAAGTTTTGCAGCAGAAAAAGTGAGGTTATATCCTAGTTTAGTAAGTGTGTACAGCTCTGCTTTTCAAGAAGACTTTTTTTTGTGGGTTTATGTGCTTACAATATTTCTGTGGAATACATGTTATGCTTAATTTATTTATTTAAATATCAGTGACTCTATCAGCCACAACTAAAAATCAACAGCTAATTTCTAAATTATATACTATTATATATAGTTTCAGTAATGAACAATGTCCTGCGAGTGCAAATGGAAAATCCAAAGTAATGATAGTCGTGCTTCAAAGCTATCCAAAAGTTTCAAGGATCATCCAAATTACTTTGATCTGGAAACTGTGTTAGAAATCTCACTGCTAAAGATCTTTCCCCTATTCTTCCACAGAACAGGACTGAAAATGTGAGTCTCTTAAGCAGATCTCTACTGCTTTTCCTAATGAAGGAAAAAGATATGTGGACACCTGGGGTGTATTTATCTTCTTTTAAGTGCACAAACCCTTAAAAAATCTTTGCACTGGGATTACAGCTGTCAAGAGTAAGAAAATTCTGTTGCATACATGAACGAGAGATTTTGACTTTTGGGCTTTATTCCAAGTTGAATTGGAAATGAGAAACTTGAAACACTTCAGTTAGAAAGGATTTTTTAAGTTAATGGACAGAACTGTTTCGTTTCAACAGCAGTTTTCTTATTCTTTCACCTTTTAATTTTACTTAGTAAATGGTACAAAAATATTTAAACTTGTAAGAGAAAATTTTTCAAAATTATATTATATTGTGAAAATGTAACTCGAGTATCCTGCTAATGCCAGAAATTTATTCTTGTTTAAAAATATATTTTCGCAAAATATAAATGTTTGCAAAGTATTTCGCTTCCACAGAAAACCCCTTCTAAAAGGGAATTTGTTAGTCTTAGTTTTCCTTTTTTTAATCTGAAAATTTCTCCAGATTTGCAAAGGTACTTAAATATGCCTCTAGAATAGTCACAAAAGGGAATTTAACATTAAAAACAGCAGGGTCAGTCTAACTTCATTTTATTCCTTGCTAGGATCAAACCAATGTAATTCAGGAGTCTGTATATAATAAAGCATATGACAGGGCTAAATACTAACGGATACCCCACAGTAGGTATTCTTCTTGGACAAAAACACCAGTGTTGCTCAAGATGTGTTTGAAAGCAAAGGGCTTTACATTCAGAGGTATGTATGTGCAGGATTATAACAGCTACATGAGTAGCGTGCCCATATGTATTACATTGAAAAAAAAAAAGTAAATTAATAAATAAAATTTGAAAGATTTGAAAATTGCAAGTGAGATTGAAGTATTTTTCTCCCTCCAGAAGTACAATTTTGTTTTCATTTATTCAGACAAAAGCTATTAATGCTAAGTTTCTTTTATTGTGCTAATTGTATCCACATTCAGAACACACTCCTTTGTAGGGAACTTGTCCTGCTAAATAAAAATCAATGTTTCATGTGGTCATAAGCAGAACTGAACGTGCAGAACAACTCCTTTTCAAATTAAAACCAACTTAAATTCCCAAAGTATATTATGACGTAGTTAAATCTTTGATAGAAAATGAAGCAACTGGGTGTCAGCTTGTTTCAGTGTATTGGGTGGGAGATACCTACTTTTCTTTCCGTTAAAACTGAATATGTGTTTAGGTTGCGAATCAAACATTTTTTGGTTAAAATTATGAATGAATGAATGACGAAGCTTTTTTGAGTACAAATCTTAACTAGATGATTCAAGTAAAACAAAATTGATTTAAAAATTTTGGAGACATTGTTTTGTTTTTAAATGAGCTTGTTTAAAAGTATTAAGAATTTACCCTACTTTTTAATAAAGAAAACACTAATTTTAGGACATACACTGCCACTTTTGAATAATTTTCCCTCCAAAACCTTACTTTTCCACTTCTATAGAAAGCAAAAATTACATTATTGCCTTTTTGCATTCCTATTAGCAGCCAGTTATTTTTTTTTGCCTAAATTACTTACATATTTGTATATTGACTTATTATTAAAAAAATATTTTTTATAAACTTTCAGAAGTTCCAAGTTTTGAGAAAGTATTGATGTGTGAATCAGGCAGAAGTGACTAGGTCATGCTGTTTTCCTTTCTACAAGCTGCTGCCATTAATTTTATCCATATGATTTCTTAATTCAATATTCAAGCAAATATGTGGCTAATGGCAAAAAGGAGTGGGAATAGTCAAATTGTGTATCACACCCAACTACATGAAGCCTTGCTGGGGAGTTGGGGAAGTCGTTGATGGAGATGATGGGAAGAGTTGCTTGGAACAAAACATATATCCAATGACACTGTTGAAGTGAGGTTTTACTTGCTGTGTGATAAATTTATTTTACAGAGCTGCCTGGAGCCTGAAACCAGGGTGTGAGGTCCCAGGCAGGGAGGACCAGAGGTGGCTGGGCAGGTGCTCTGAGGGCACTGTCCTGAGAGGAAGGCTCAGGGCAAGGGGAAGAACAGGGGAAGGTACAAGGGGGAACAGAGAAGGAATGGTAGAAGAGGCGGGACAAAGGCCATATCCTCCACTGCTGCCATCCACTGCCGCCACCCACTGCCGCCACCAAGTCCTGGCCCCTCACTTAGATGAGTTGTGACAAGGAGACAAGGGAACTGCAAAGGAGGAGAGCAAGGAAACCTTTTCTCTTGACTATAGTCCCCTAAACCCCACCAGTTCCTCCTTCAGCACTCACTTTTACTCACACTTTACTTTTCTTTAGTTCATTTTCCCACCATGTCAGAGGTGTGCTCTAGGCTCTGGAAAAGCCCATCAGGTAATGACCGAAACTGAAGAAGCTGTGCCACATGAGCCTGCTCACAGCGCTAACCCTGTCCCTCCCATGTAACACTCACTACTTAAAAAAACCCTCAGCCAACCACTTTTATTTCACCATATGGGTGGACAATTCAAGACAGACAAAGAGACAAACTGTTGCTTTTGCTGCTCAGAGGCTACAATCACTGTAATAAACAACACCAGTTTATTTGTGAATGGTGTGGTTTGATGTCCTTGCCCTTTGGCTAACCTATAGCCTTGCAAAATAGCTTCATAACTACATAACGTCTCAAATTTAGCACAATAGTATATAAGCAATTTCTACATGCATTATAGAAACTGCAGTATGAACTGCCAATACCTGGCACTAAAGACTATCAATTCATGATGGCTGGGCTGGGTTTTGTTTTCTTTCCATTGCTTCATAGGCTCTCAGCAGTGCCTGAATGCTGTGAGTGTCACAGGGACAGCAGTCAACCGCGGGAATTCCAGAGAAGGTGTCAACTGAGGATTGATTCCCAGGTCATCAAGAACAACCCCTCTCATTCCAAGCATCTGAAAGAAATGGCCTGTGGAGCTGGACAGAGACCAAATCCCATTTTTTTTCAGGCTGGGATCAATGGCTAACTTAGCTGGACGCTTTCAGGAACAGCAGAAAATGATGAGTAGAGTACTTGCAAGCACTGTGAGAAACAGTACCTCTTATTGACCAACTGCATTAGAAATGATGAGAAAATCATTGCAGCTCTGTTACAATTTACGGATTCCCATGGTGGAAGGAGGGACTGTAAGTCCTGTATCTCCTGTAACATGGATTTGTGAGGTAGATATGGCCTTACCTCAAAAAACGAAGTGTGTTATTAGAGACAACAATATGGGGAGTTATAGGTCTCATAAACATTCCAAGCCTTCGATCAAAGCCACATATTGGGACGTGCTAGTTCTCTGTACAGCATACTATGGCTGACTTGGAGGAGAAACTGCCCCCAAAATCACATTTTTCACGTCAGCCACAAGTGGTTGTTGTAGTCTCACATAAATCTGCAGTTTGTAGCTGTTTGTAAAAACGCCTGCCTTGGAGCGGCATGCTTGTGCTAGCAGGTCTGAGGCTAACTTTGCACCTCTCGGAAAAAAGTTAAACAGCAATAAAAGCTTGCTCAGATGAGGAAACACAGCAGTGAGGTATCCTCACAAAAAAGTGCAATGAGAAATCTGAGAAAGAATATTAATAATAAAAAAGCAGGTATAATTCGTGGGTTTTTTCCCCACAAAAGGTCTGACACAGAACCTTACTCAGAGGGAAAACCTTCTATCACCAGTAAAACTAAACACTGGTAATTTCTGTGATATGGAAATATCTCTCTGTATTTGTGCATCTGAGACAGTTTTTGGTGTCTTTGGGTTTATTCGCAATTCTTTCTTTGTCTGTCATGCTGATCTCTTGAACACAAAAAATAAGTGTGCTTAGCACAACTTTCGTAATGACTTTTAGCTGAGTTGTTTCATGACTGCAGCCATTCAGGGTTTCTTTTTCCCCCTTGCCTCAACTTTTCTATGTATAATGAGTAGCTTTTCTGTGTAGCACCATGTAAACACGTTGTAAAAAGACTCTGAATTTACACAAGTATTATGTTATCTATATTGCATGGTTTTATTTGACCATACATCTGAAATATCATAGTGGGTGTTATATTCTGAAGCATCCAGTTGCTCACCAAAGTCATTTTTAGATGGGTTTTGCAATAACTGTTCCGTATGTTTAATGTCATCATTGATTGTAAAGGTGACCCAAAACATACCACTGTTGCAGGTTAAATACATTTAAAATTAAATAATTTCACGCTACTTAGTGGCATTCTGTTGGTTTCAGAAGAAAAAGCTTCAAAAGACATGTCTCATCTTTACCAAGAACAGGGCGAAGGGAAAAAGATGATTCCTGCACAGCACATGACTCAAAATAAGGTGATACAGCCTACCAGGAAAGAGTTAGCCCGGACACCAAGTAAAGAAAGAGCTGCAAATGAGCCCGAGTTTAACGAACGGAGCAAAAATGTAGGTGTTCTTTTCTCACAGACCGTAACTTTGAAAACTTGGTCACAACTGCAGTTTAATCAAAGCTGGATGGCCCTGACTCTCCCTTTTGCCTTCACAAAGGTTGTTGCTTCCCAGGCTGAGTTACTGTAGAGCTGCAGTAAATATGGTGCCTGCCTGAGCCTGGCTGCTTGCACATGGTTTTAAAAATCAGCACCGGAGCTTCTGTCTTCCTGTGCTGCAGCAATAAGGGCAATCTGATGTTAACAGCTCTGAAAAAAATGGAGTTTCAAGTATTACCCTATTGCTTATGGTATCACCTTGCCCCCAACCTTCAAATCATTGAAGTAAATGTTCACTAACTATAAAAAGTCTGTGAATACAATGTGCAGGAATTATAGAATGAATCAGAATATCAATGGGCAAGCTGTCTTTAACATACAGAGTGCTATCTAGTGCACAAAGTAAACTGAAGAATAACATATTCCTTCTTTGATGTATTTTAACTGGAATTCTCTTAGGTTTTACTGGTTAGAAGATGTACATCATCCAGAGGTGTGTAACTTTCCAATGCCTGTGTCCTTTGCACCAACTGTAAAACAGAGTCAATATTTCACAGTGATTTAAAGGTTTACTTGGTCACAAACAAGGTGACTTTCAGAAGGCCCTCTTGTCTAAGTCCCATGATCTCTTTTGATAGTTTGATTGCACATTCATAGAATATACTACTTTAAAGTCATCTATCTGTCCTTAACTATCCCACAGCCTCAGCTTCTTTCTAAGGTACAACACACTTTGCGCATTTGATTGCAATTCTTACCTCTTTAATGAAAATAAACAGACTTCACTTAACTGCCATCTGCCTTAAGCAGAACTTCGTATCTGCTCTCAACGATACTGACATTATCTTTGATTTGGAAGCTAGCAAATCTGTCACCTCTCTCCACATCCAAACTAATGTCAGAAACATCCTCCAAAAGAAAAAATCCTGTGTATGTGTGTGCGCGCGCACATGTGTCCCTGTGGCCGTGTCCTTTACTTGGTGAAGAAAGATGTTTTTCTGACCATTACCAATAGAGAGATTTATGTCTTTCTCCTTGGCACAAGAGCTTGAAGGGGCACAAGACCCCTGTAGGAAGCATCTGTATTTGCACTGGACACAGAGCAATGGATATTTTTCTACCAGGTCAGTTGCTTGACAGAGCATGGTAAAAAGCATCCTTCTGCTATCACTTTGCTGTGGCCATAGAGAGAGTAGGAATTTTGTTGGCTGGTGTCTAACTTACAGTTCTCATGTGTCTTATGCACCTTAAAATATGTTGCTAATTTCAATGTGTTGAATGATATTTTGACAGCGATATTTCTATATTACCTGACGAGGAAACAAGACTCCTAAAGGCTTTTGGTACCTATTGCCAAATTCCCTCTGTGGAGTTTGAGAATGCAGGGAGAGATAACACGATACAGCATTCATATTAACCTCTCCTTAAAGCTAGTTGTTTCCTGATAAAAAACATTGCCTTACAAGAGACCTACTGTTCAGAAAAGCTCATCCATACTATGCATTCAAATAAAACAGGAGGTTTAAATGTGAGACTTTTTAAAATTATAATCATGCTGTAGCTTCTTCGTTTGTGTTTTGATGTATTTCTTGGAGCTCAGACCCAGGAAAAGGAATTTGCAATGTCCTGTCTAAATGGTTCCTGGAATCCTCACCAGCATTATCATTCTGGGCATTAGAAGCTGGATGAAATTTGGAATTCTAAACTGTTTTGACAAAATCAGTTTTTAGGAAATTGTTGAGAATAAATTTTCACACTTCCCTGCTTCTTTGAGCAGATATATAGATTATTTTTTTTTATAGAATTATAGATTCGTAGAAACATAGAATCACCTAGGTTGGAAGGGACTTTTAAGATCATCAAGTCCAACCATCAACCCAACACTGCCAAACCCAGCATTAACCCGTGTACCTCGGTGCCACGTCTACCCGGCTTTTAAACACCTCCAGGGATGGTGATTCCACCACTTCCTTGGGCAGCCTGCTCCAATGCTTAATTTCAACCCTTTCGGTGAAGAAATTTTTACTAATATCCAGTCTAAACCTCCCCTGGTGCAACTTGAGGATGTTTCTTCTTGTCCCATGGCCTGTTACTTGGCAGAAGAGACCAACCCCCACCTGGCTACACCCTCCTTTCAGGTAGCTGTAGAGAGTGAGAAGGTCTCCCCTCAGCCTCCTTTTCTCCAGGCTGAACACCCCCAGCTCCCTCAGCTGCTCCTCATCAGACTTGTGCTCCAGACCCCTCACCAGCTTCCTTGCCCTTCTCTGGACCTGCTGCAGCACCTCAATGTCTTTCTTGTAGTGAGGGGCCCAAAACTGGACACAGGATACCAAGATACACTACGGATGTCTTGGGGACGGGTCATTTTTTCAGGTAAAACTCTCAACTGTGATTAACTTTCAAAACAGTGTTATTTCACAAAAAAAAAAATATTTAGTTTTATATATTCAGCAGTAATCTACAGAGCTCTACTAGGACAAATTTTCATAGTAGGTCATTTTTGGACAAAACCACAAAACAATATCGTGTGTTTTATCTAATGAATATTTCATGCTAAATGCATAAACGGTATTAGAAGTAGGAACCAAAAATTAACACCTTCTTTCCAGTGAGTGCCCTCACTGTGGGGTCATCAGATCTTGTTCTTGCAAGCACTTCTTGATCCCATAAATCCTGAACTATTTCCAACATAGTGTCAGAATTTCAGCAGGAACGTGTAGGTCAGGGTATTGCCCCAGGCTGCTGGAAATATGGATCTGTCACTGAGAGGAAATTGAACATGGGTAAGTGCTATAAAAAGGGATGGGAAGAAGCATTGTCATGGTCTCTTTCTGCTATATGAGTTAAAAGAAATAATAATTCATATGTGCGCCTCTGAGTGGTTTTGTCCTTCTGTCTGTCTTGAAGAGAACAGTCAGGGCTGCAATGCTGAAGCAAATTTCCTAAACCCCAAAGGGTGCTGAAAATAATGCCTGGCACCAAACTCAAGGTTTGAGCTTGCAGCTGTGAGATCTTTCACCATTAGGACCAGTTGCAATTCTCATCTTCCCAGGGCAAGTGTCTTTTTGTTTTATCCCACTCAAAGCCTTTTGAGACTAATCTAAATCTCTTCACTGATTGCAGTGAACCTTTGATCTTTGTTCTGTAGGTTGTACCTAGAAACATGACACTTAAGGATCTTGGTTAAGTATATAATTATTGCTCTCTCCAGATCACAATGGATTACATGATGTTGCCTCTGGAGCACAGTATCTGTTCATTTTAAGATTGTGACTTCCATTAAAAGTTCTGTCTGTGTTATAACCACACCAGTATTTATTCACAACAAGAATAATATGTTGATTGACTGACTGGTTGCTATTATCAAGCCCAGGTTCTATGGGGGATGTTATAGCAATTGATTGCTGCCTCAGGATTCTCATAATCTGACACTATTTTCCTATTTATTTCACTGTTTCGGTGTTCCAAGTCTCCAGCTGAAAAGCGCACTGTCCTGAAAGCTGGATTGCAGTACTCCACCTGTAACTCTTAAAAAAAAATCTTAGAATTGGATCCATAAAACCCAATTACTTTCACTTTCACGGTTTCAAAACAGCAGCTTTAGCTGTATCAATTTGAGAGAGAAATGAGAAAGAAATGAGTGGCCAGAGCATACTTTTCCCTGTCTTACTTTCTCCTTCCACTCTGTTCTGTAGTAAAGGATTTGCCATGTAAAGATTTTCACTTGGGAAAGAAATTGTTTTATAATTTTGAATACAGGGGTTCAGTCTATGGAAAATACATGTACATTATACTTTTATTTGGTGTGTATTAAATGCTTTCTCTTAATTTTCTTTGTGCTGGAAATCTAACCTAATGTTAAAGAAAAGATTGGCCGTCTACAAAGTATGAGGGCTTTATGCCAACATTTCTTGCACTCCTTTGGTCTTCAGGTGTTTTAGTTACTCTTCAGTTTAGTACCTGCTGCTTTGCCTTGTGCAAATTGTTTGCCTGAAACCCACTTTTTTTTCTTTGCTTGTATCTCTCTGTATTCTGTTCTATTCTCTTCTGCTCTTTTTTTTTCCCACTGTTTAAAAAAAATCTGCCTGCAAGCTACTTCCACCCATTCTTCCATGCCAAGAGATTAAACACAACACCTACTAATACAGACTTGATGTCTTCACTTCTTACAGTCTTGATTGCTTCATTTTATGCCATATTGCAGGAAAGAAAAATTGGTCTACTTGTGCTAAGCACTTTTAATCTTTACTATCTGGCCCTGGAGTGGTGCTCATCTCTCTGAACAGGTTTGCAGCTTTTTCTCATTAAAACATTGTTGCACTGTGCTGTCACTACTACTCCTCAACAGTCCCTGACAGTTCTTTCTGTAGGGAAAATGGGATGAGATTCGCTAATTTTCTGGAAAATATTATGCACCTCTGAACGTTGGTATCCCTTTTTAGACGTGGCCTCAAGATGAAGGTCAGGAAGAAAGCTTAGCTCTTGTTTTGAGCTTGCCACACTAAAGCTGCGGTGAAGCAAATAACAGTTACCTGAGAAAACATCCCAGACACTTGGTATCTGAAAAAATCTGTAGTAGTCTGGGAAGTGGCTGAGTGGAGACCCACAGCTCCTAAAACTGTAGATAAAAGAGTACTGCCTGAAAGAGGGTAGTTATTTCACTTGTTTTGTCTAGATTAGTCTTGTAACAGTGCAACAGCCTAAAAAATAATGCTTTTATGTGTATAGTGTCCCTTCTTCCAACCCAACATATTCTATGATTCTATGACTCTGCACACAAAAAGCACACTATACCATCCAGTGGCTAATCACTATAACCTATGCAGAATTATAGGTGCAGAACTGCAGGAGGAGAATTCACTTAGTACCACCCTGCAAAACCTTTGTCAGGTTTTTAATAATCACTCCTGTACAAATTATAAGGTGTAACATTTCCTTGACAGATTTTATCTTATCTTTCTCCATGTTAATAGCAGTGAGTACATGAATATTAATATGGAACTGGACTGTTTCTACAGCAAGCGATATTAGAGATGCTAATCGTGGCTATTTGTCTAGAGGTTATGGTAGATAATCAGAAAAATGCTGATGAAGCATCTTCTGATATTACTCAAACTTTTGTTCAGTAGATTTTATTACTCCCATTCACAGAATATACCAAATAAATTATTTTCATGGTTTTAAGAGTGTAATGATGCTGGATGTTAATTGATGCTTATTGTAGGAACTTGTAAAACATCTTCTTGATAAAGTGACCAAAGAGAGGGAGTGAATACTGTTTTGTGAAGTTCTGATCAAACAAATCATTGATTCTTCTTACAGCAATTTTTATGAACTACAAATTAACAGTATGAAAAGTTCAGCAAATATGTCTTTGGGAATAATAAAGAGGCACTATTCTACATTGCTGTTAATGATCTGATGAGAAAAATATATCTTCTTAACAGTCATATTTGGGCATAGTAGCTCAAAAGAACAGAAGCTGGGGGAAGGGAAATGCATCATAGGCACCAGTCAACTCTTTTAATAAGACATTTTATCTTGTCTTCTAAAGTAAAAAGCTGAAGTCAATTTTGTCAACATATTATTTGGAAAAATCCTGAGGTGTTCAGAAGAGCAGCTCTAATGCCATTTTCTCTGCAACTCCCAGGATCTGGGTTGGAAATCTGGGTTAGTATCTCTTCCATTCAGCATATAATATTATTATTATTTTCTGGGTTTGAATGTTTATTTTTTTTTTCCAAAGAAGTATCTCCCCTATTTATGGTGATTAGGTATCTCATTAACATCATGATTTCCACCGAACATCCTCTTCTGTTTTTTCTTTTTTAAAAAGATATGAAGGTATCCAAATATGAAGATATTTGGAAAAGCAAAATATCAGAGATATTAATTAGAGTTGGTTAATTGCCTGATGATTTGACAACAGGCCATTACTCACTAGCCTCCTAAAGAGAATCTCTCTCATCGTATACACAATTAAAATTTTTTTGATTTCTTTTTTTGGATAGAGATTAATAATTACTCAACTTCCACACTGCTTTGCTGGCCAAGAAAATGAGCAATGGAAAATACAAGAACATCCTGTGGTAAAGAGATAGCCTTGTTATACATGTGTATGTATTTATATATCGCATATGATTTTTTTAATTTGTTTTTCCTTTAGATACGAGGAACAAGAGAGAGAATTAAAAGCAAACACAGTGCCTTGGAGACAGACTCTCCCCTAGTTGTCTCACCTTAACCACGGTGCAGCGAACAGTTGGAGAGCCATTCAGGCATCCTGACTCTGACTCAGATGGTGTCAAAGATGTGAATTTCCTTTTTCTTCAAGCTCATACAAGGATCAGACTCCATCTTCTACGATGTACTCATTCTTTCTTCCAGGAAGGAAGATTCTTTGATTGACATTCAAAAGAAAGCAGAGTAAGATGGATGTAACTGGAATCCTTCTTTTTTTAATATTTTGGGTTTAGTATTAGAATTGATAAAGAAAGAAAACCCTCTTCTTTCAACGTCTTCCAAGGAAAAACTCCAAAGACAAGATTTAGAAAAACTTTGCCTAGTCACTATAACTCAGAAAATTGTTATTCATGATGAATAAGCAAAGCACGTTCCCCAAACCTGTCCTGCTGTTGGCTGACTCCTGGCTGCCTAGAGTTAAAACAAATGTAAGCTGAAAATAAAGATGTGCCTTCTTGGTGGCAAAAAGGTATATTTACACTCGTGTGGCTAGTCCTTGCTTCATGACGTGAACTCAGGGCTCCAGTCACTGCAAGCCTTAATGTATTAAAGGTAAACTCATGACAGGAATATGAGACTCCTGCTGCCTCCTGCTGCAGTCTCAGGGAAATATCATGTATGCTAAAAGCTGGAAGGCTCCTTTTCATTCTATTTTGAATTACTGTATAATTAAAAGGTGGAATTTTTATGAACAATTTGGCATTAAATCAAATCTCCTCACAGTGAAGGTCATGTTTAAGTTCTACGACTTTCACTGAAGCAGATTTAAGCCACTAAGTACTTTGGAAAATTCCCTTATAAATCTCTTAAACACATTATTGCATTTACCCATATTATACTCTAAAAATGTAGTAGCTGTTCCCCTCTAAATTTTTCCATAACAGTTGAGGCAATTAAGGTATTTTGAGGACCTACCCATGGATTGTAATCTTAGTGCAATTTAACATACAGTTACTACTGAAAAGATTTCTACAGCTATTTCTCACTGACGTTTCCTGTCAAGGAACAACTAATTATTTGTTTTTCTCGTTTGTTGATTGTCAAAATAAATAGATGGACAGAACGATTGCGGGTAAAATGTTATACTGCCATGCTTATGAATATTGCAGAAAACCTCCGTATCATTTCCAACAGAGAATCACATCACAAAAAGTTGGAAAGTAACAAGTGCTGTGGAGAAGCTCTAACAACTTCTGCACCTCTCTTGGCCTTGAGCTCAGCTAACTGTGTTCAGAGCTGGGCATTTTTCAGACTGTCTGGGTGGCTTTGCTCTATGATCTTAACATGATGGGCAAGTACTAAATATCTGCGTTTCTGTAAGTTTTTCTTACTTCTGAAAATCAGGTTTGTACCTCGAGTCCCTTCAATGTATCCTTTCCCAGATGTTCCAGCTATTCATGTGCGCTGAGGATCATTCATATCATGAATGATCATTCATATTCACGTGTGCAGTCTGGTTTCTCTTGCCTATCAATCAGCTGAGATCTAGATATGCGCCTCTCTTAAGAGCAAATGTAGTGCTTGCGCTGGCACTTGTTTTCCAGCATGACTGGAGATCTCGCGCTCTCACCTTCTAGTTAACTGAGACATGATCTTTCTCTTTGTGAGATATCATTACTGACCCTGGGACCAGAGATTAAAAATACAGGAGATAAAGGAAGGGGACGTTACATGAAGAGGCCTTGCCTTCCCCCGTCCTTCTCCTTCCTCCCATCTGATTTCTGGTTTCATACAGCCTGTCCTAATGGCACACAGACACGCATGCAATCTCTTCTCTCAAGTTGCTAAAGAAGACAGAGTTGGAAGAACCGAGTGTAGGGCATTGTAGACAGAATATGTGGAATATTGTCTGTAGGCTGGAAATTATGGGAGTAAGCTCAAAGTATACACTTCCTGCAGTGTTGGCTTCCAATACTTGCAGAAGTGGTTTGAATTGTTGTAGGAACTAAAGGGATGCAAATAAATACACTGTCTATATTCTGTAAAGTGTCAGATAATTATATACTTCATATCACATACTGTTTTAAGATCTGAAGTCTAGCAACGCAATACTGCAATTATAAACATACGGTTTTTAATACAGGAAGAAAATGAGATGTTCATGGTGTGAATTGTATTCCCTATGACAGTTTTAACTCCTGAGCAAAGACTGTAGAATATTTACCTTCTGGTTGAATAAATGAATAATTCAAGGTAGTTTATGACATTATGCTTTCCTACAGCAGATATTTTAAAAAATTCTCAATAGCCAGATGCTTTGTAAACACGATTCAAAATTATGAAATTGGTTAAAAAACTGCTACTGGTTTCAGGCCAGCATTTACCAGATTTGAAAGATTATAAATACATACAGCAAACAGCAACCAGAAGAAAAATTTGTGTTCTGTATAAGAACTCATTCGAATACTTCTATTCTCCTTCAGTTGCATTTCCTAATGTGGATTGAGTAACTTGAATTACTGATATAATTATGAATATCTTATAATGTATAATTGTCTGCACAAAGAGCCCATATAGTACAGTAACTCTGTCAAAGGGGTTCCAGCTTGTCTTTAATGTGACAATAATGTTTAGTACTTTACTTTTATGAAGCAGTTTCCAAACACTAACTAATTAATCCTTACAACACCCTTGTGAAGTGGATGAGTGAGTATTGAGTTTAACAGGAGTTGTGTGTTTTGTGACACCTACAGAGGTCAGCACAAGTCAGTTTCCCCGGTCCACGATGGGTGGATGGGAAGCTTCACAGGGCTGACCGTGTAGAATGGCTTTGGTAGATCTTGTGCCTTTAAAATGCCTGCTTTCAGGTATGGTCCTTGATCAAACAACCAGTGTAGCCTTAATAACCGGTATTGCCTAAATAATGGAAAAAGTCATTACAGTCATCTTGAAAAAAGGATTGAAATACAAATTATTGCCACAGATCGACCATTTTTTTATATCAGGGTGCCAGTAGGAAAAGCCAATACGAGTTTGGTTCCTTGGTTTGGACAAGTGGTAAAAAGGGTTGAGGGTCTGTTCATGGTACGTGACAGAATGACAGGAGCAACAACGACACCTCCTAAGATCCTGAGTAGGCTGATAGGGCTCAAGTACAATAATTCCAGGTACAACCTCAGATGGGCGTTCATCTAGGTAAAGGCTGCTCTCCCAGTCAGCTTCTATCCGCCAAGTGGTCGGTAAAGCATAGGACTCTATTCTGGGAGTCATTTGGGAATAGTTCATGAATTGCCATTTAGTCTAAGAAACAATTTTTGCTTTCTCACTTAACTGGCATGATAATGTGGGTTGGGGAGGGAAGGAGGAGGGCTTTGAGTTTTGGACATTTTTTTTTTCCTGCAAATCAGGCTTGAGTTAGGCACATCGGGAAGATAGGTTGCAAACATCTCACACCAGTGAGGCAGAAAGCTCAGCTATATGAAAAAGAAAAACGTACCTTAAAACTGTCCAAAAACCCTAAACAATAAAATTTCTTTTCATTTCACTCTGATGAGCAGTATTATAGAGAAGAGAGGAACAGAGAGTTCCTGCAGAGAAGTGGGAACCAACAAAAGAAACAATTGAAGACTGACAGAAACCCTAAGTCAGGTGAAAATAATTAGGGAAAGATGACATCTGGCTGAATTATTGTTGGTAGTTCCTCAGGGAGTTATGCCAGTGAAGATGTAGTATAATTAAACCATACACTCTGCATCTTCTGCTCTGCATATTTGGGACAGTGCATCTCCAACCAAACTGCTGTGAGGAGCAATAACATAAAAAACCCTAAGGATGTTTTGAGTAAATAAAATTCTCTTGACCTACAGGCTCTGATTTGAATCACCTCTATAGCAGACCCAGCTCAGAAGCCACTGGCAATCATTTACTGTCCTTACAGGGGAGTTTTGGAAGAACTTCAGGCCAGAGGAGAAATAAGTCCATCCCATCCATAGGTAGAGTGGCACACGTATGGTTGATTAAGAATAGACATCGCATATATACAGGAAGATGAAGTTGGATCCAGAATTTCTTCAGCTTCCAATGAAAAATCCATTTAATGAGCGGACTTCACATCTTCGTTTGTTCTTTTCCTTTGGAGGGGGTGCGTGTCTGTCCTATTTTCCCAGTGGAAAACAGAAAATAAAATTCCAAAAATAAATGGATCACCACTCCTTACTCTATCAGTGCTGCACTATTTCGAAAAAAAATACACGTATATTTTAGAAATTGCTCTGAGCATAGTGCAAATAGAGAAAACTGACTATGCTGGACTGAAATGATTGAATGTGTCTTAAAATATACATATACACCCTACCCTTTGGAGAGGCTCAATTTTTTTTTCACAAAAGGTAAGCCTTGTATAACTTCAGTACATATATATGAAGCTTGTTCACTTTAGTGTCA
Source organism: Stercorarius parasiticus (assembly GCA_013396915.1). Lineage (NCBI taxonomy): Eukaryota > Metazoa > Chordata > Aves > Charadriiformes > Stercorariidae > Stercorarius > Stercorarius parasiticus. The sequence continues at coordinate 256,347 of VWZL01001808.1, read as the reverse complement.
TTTGGTGTCAGTGAAAAGAGAAAAGGATGTGAACGCCAAATTATTTACAAGAAAAAAATTAATAAAACAAACATTTGGATCTTCTCCTTAATGTTGAACACCAAACATTTTTCTAAAATGGAACTCAGTTAATAACATTTAGTATTGGATTTGATTTAGAAGAACATATCTTGGGCTAGTTGATCTTCTGTTTCAGGAAGGAAAATAGACTGATTGACCCAACCTAGATTTAAAGATAAAGGTTGATAAAGCATAATTTTCCACTGGTAGAAATGAGACATTCAATATTTAAAAATATAAATATTTTCATATTTTAATATTCATTTTAATGCTTGCAATATTCTAATATACTATCAGTATATTAAGCACATATATGAAATCCTTCTACAACTAGAGACAAAAATAAATAATTGAAATAACGATGCAATACTCAAGTAGGCTATGTCTTTGTATGTTTTTAACAGGTCACCCCTTGAATTTATTCATTCTGCAACTACTTTATAGCTTCACTTGGGAATATAAGCCAAGTCATTCTATCATAACGGAAGGCAGAATGTGAATATTCTTAAATGTAAAAGATAAATGTATTCCAGATCACATTGCACAATGAGATAGCTGAAGGCTAATAATCCAAAACATTATTTTCAAAGGTATTTGCATTGCACATTTATAAGTGTTGCTGTCTGTATTCTCTGTTTGGTATTCAAAATGAGCAGCTTCAGTTTAAAAAAATACTGCAGACAATTTTTCAGACAATAGAACATAAATCCAGGTAAATTAATATTCCTTCCGGGAGATGATAGATAATGACTTGTGATATGAATTTTGTGAAATTTAGGTAATTTGGATTAGCTACAGACAGTTTGTTTCTGTGAACAGCGGGACCTCAAACTGTTTCCTTTCTAATTATTTTGTCTGCTTGTCGCATTTTTGTTTCCCACTTAGTTTGTGATAAAATGTTACCATGGAAGAGAAAAAAAAAGAACACTGTTTTCTATTACCTTTTGTGTCTACAAAGCTTTGGTGAAACAGAAAAAAGGAAACTCCTTTGTAACAAATGGTATGAACCTATAGATATGACTCCAACTCATAAATATTTTATAATAAACATTGTTCTTGGATATTCATAATTTTTATTTTGAAAAAAAAATCATAAGGGTTGAAAATTTCCATTCTTTGTCTCTGCCACTAGTGAAGAAAATAACAGGCAAGCATTTTTGCTAATATAAAAGCAGCTGAAGAGAGTATATAATGCTTTTGACACAGGTTGGAAATGAAAAGGGAATGGAAATACTCTGGTTTTTTGAGCTTAGGTGCGTACAAGAATCTGCCGTGACCCTTTCAAGCCCATGACTCACAGTGGTGAGAAACAAATGAGTTCAGTTTTGGGGAGTCGGAGTTTACACCCCCTGGGGAGAACATGCCCTCTCTCGCTTTCAGCATTTAAGCTGGGGGGTTTAACCTGCTCCCATCACCTCCAGGGAGTGGGGTTATCTGAGCAGCGAGGCAGGGAAGGGGCACGCTGCATCCCTGGCCCTGTGACGGCGCAGGAGCACGTGCAATGCACCAGCTCTCAGTGAGTTTTCTTGCATTTCTGTTTTGAATTTCAGTCCCTGAATGAATCAGAATGACTTGAATGACTTATAAGCACACTGGTAAGCACTTACCAATACATAAAAAAGGGTCAGAGCCTTTGCGGAACTCTACTGCAATACAAAAGTTCCATAGGTTTGTTAAAACCTTTAATCAAAGCTAAAAAAGGTCAACTGGTGGTATAAATTTAACCGAAGATAAAAAAAGTGAGAAGCATCAAAACCCAGGACACTTATATCACTTATACGACATAAATTTGCACCACGCATAACTTTACACAACACTAAATAAAACCTGTAGGTCTTCCATGTATGACTTAGAAGGGAAAACATATTAATAAGGAAAGCAATTGATTCTGAAAATCAACAATATCTAGATCACTCCATAACACACAAGAAGGGATGAAACATCTCTTTTATTTCAACAAGTAATATCTGAAGACAGCAACATTCATAAAAAGCGGAAATATTTTTTAAGTGCAAATTTCTGTCACCAAGGAAAAAACACATATAATTTGTGCTCTAGTGAGAAGTTGGAAAGGGAAGAAAAGGGTGAAGAAAATGCTCTTACTACTGTGCACATCTGTTGTATTTTGGTAAGGTTTTCTCCCATTTCAGAGTGTGTTCTCGAAGGTTTTACATTGTAAGGGCTGCAACACTTCAGGAAAAAAAATTGGTTTTGATGATCTTTGAACAAAAAAAGGGACTCTGGCAAAAGTTTAGTGACAGAAAACATATTGGCCTGATGCAGCCTCCTTTCACTTATCGTGTTGAAACACTGTATGAAGATCTTGACTGTTCTTTGATAGAATACAAAATATATTCATGCCAAAATAAGAGGAGGATGGGCAAAATGTTCTGGGTGAAGAAGGGCATAAAGTAGGATTTTCTAGCCTGAGAGAGAGAAATTGCCCCGAGTCTTTTGACGGTTTCAGTTTTTAGCTTCACTAGCAGAAGAGTTTCAAGAGAAAGGGAGGAGAAGACAGTGTCCTACAGTACTGGCTTGCTTTCATTAGAGGAGGATAAGGGCATATTCTGATTACCAGGAGAAATAATTAAAGGAATTCCATATACTCAGAGGTCACAGGATCAGATTTTGATATGATCCCAAAGGTATTCACTGTGCTAGCCATTAGACCTCTCTTCTAAGGCAAAATACACAAATACTATAGTTGGTGATTCAATAGTATGGATGACACTCACTATTCCCTTGATTATTTTCATTGTCTTATTTGAAGCATTGTGGATTTTATGTTTTCTTTTTAAAAGTGTGAAAAAAGACCTAAGTATAGTCAATAGCAAATGTAATGTTCCTTTTGAAAACCTTAGCAGCTTTCTAAAGCCTTGCAAGGAATCATCATGATGGAAAAAAGAACCCTGTAAAGGGTGGGTTTATTTTAATATAATTTTCTTTTCCCTTGACCCTTTCACATTTTAGATTTGAGTGCTTTCACCAGGAAATAAATTTCATTTAATGAAGGCATGAGGACTCATAATTATATTGGAAGAGCTTTTAATTATGCCTTTTCCAGTAATGGTGGAACTTCTTTTTGTTTGAGACTAATCAAAGGTAAAAGAATTCACTCAAAATGCACTTTGCAATTAGATCGGAATAGTTTTGTGCTCTGGTGATTTCATGTCAAGCAAATAGCACTTGAAAAATTGATGGTCTCACTTAATACGTTTTTAAGGTCTGAAAGTTTCCTTTATATCATGTGGATGTTTACTACGACTACTTATTGATTTCTAATAGTACCCACTGTGTCCTTCTATAAACTCAGAAGAAAGGCAGAGACACAAATATTAAGCAGACTAAATTACCCAAATTGCCCAGTGCTTCCCCAAAAAAGGTTCTGCAAAAAATAAATGTTCATTCAGATAATTTACATCTTAATCTAGCCTTCATCAGGTTTTCAGACACCCTGAGATGGAGGCCAATGCTTGTAATTATAGAAGGTGATAAGAGATTTATAAACATTTTCAGAAACAGAAAATGTAGACCCTGTTAAGCAAACATGCCCCCAGAAAGTTTCATTTTCTCTTTACTGGAATTTGGGTTTACGCATATTATCAAAAGACAGACTGCACAGAAAATTAGGATGAAATGCTCACCCCCCTGTAAAGCTGATAGCAAAATGGTTCCTAATTTCCTTGGAGGCAAGGATATATGGTAAATACCTTTCCTAGATAAACATAAGGGGCATTCACACAAAAAATTGGAATATTTTAGTTATAAAAGATGCTTTAAGGAAATTTAATTTTCCCTAGAATATTCTGTTTTTTTCTTAGAGGTATGCTTATACTGCCTTCATATGTGCCACATGAGCTTGATAAGGCTTAATGTATTTAAGAGAGTAAATAAATTCTGTTTCAATAATTCTTGTTCGTAACTCAATGAATAAAAGAGTACATGCAACCTAAATTAATCCGAGGTTCAAACATAGAACACACAATATCTCACAGGTTTCTAAAATCTGCCCTGCTTTTTTTTTTTTTTTACACAGAGAAAACATTATTTTCACAATTTCTTTTGAGATAGGGATAGACATAATAAATTAATAAAGTTTAAAGCTCCTAAAAACCCTAGGGTTTGAAGCAAGGACTAGAGGATTCCTGAAACATCCATAGTCTTGTCCAAATCCATTTTATGTTGTATTGCTCACAAGAAAAGTTCATATTGGTTCTGTTCTCAAGTTTCAATCCTTCAGTAATGATGTGGCTATCTGTAAAACATTTTCTTCTGGAGAAAGTGGATGAATTAGGTTAAAGTAATATTTTTTTTCACTGAGTGAAAATGTGATGTAAAGAATTTGAGAGCTCATGTGTATTTCTAGATGTAGTCCCTTGCAATTTTCCGTAGCTGTGCTTTTGTGGTTTTATGTCAGAGTTACATTTATGAACACACACTTTACTGGTGTTTCAATTTACCTTTCAATTAATTTAATATATCAAACAAGATTAGCTTGTACAAAACCAGATTGTGTTCTAATTCTAAGACTGTATCATAAACAATCTTTGCACCTTGTTAAAGAAAACACGTACAGTACTCTGGCCTGGGCAGTTTCTTTCTCTCCGTGGCCCTGGAAGGATTTATACCTTGCAGGAAGGGAATTGGCCACTAAGGAATCCTAAACTAACGGCAAAAAAATTACTAACAGTTGGAAAAAAAGACCTTTCAAGCTGTGGCATTTGGGTATAAACTGCAGGAGATGGACATACAGAGCCTGCAGGATGCAACGATCATTTAGGGTACGTGTCTCATTGTTTCCATGTATTTGGGATGAACGGAATTACATCTCTCCTGTGAGATGGTGACACCGTTGTTCCCACGAGGAAATGGGATTGAAATATTCTTGTTACTCAATTTACGGTAATGTTCCCTAAATGAGCTGGTTAATTAGCTGGGGGGAAAAAATATAAATCTCATCTTCCTGGAGTATATACTTAGAATCACAGAATCATAATTTAGATAAATTGTCTATAACTAATTTTTTTTACGCACTATTTTTTTTACCTGAGTTATAAGTGTAAGAAAAATGCCTCTAGTAATGTTTTCAACTTACAAAGTCTTAGACATTAAGTCACAGACTTAATTTAGATGTGCAATGTAACAGAGTTTTAGAAAAACAGAGATTTTTTTCTTGAGATCCATGGTTAGTTTTTACTAAAAGATGAAAGTCCTTTAAACTAAATTTTATACCAAAAAAATGTAATTCATTTTTACATTATTTGAAGGAGTTGTGTTTGACTGATTGATACAGTTTTTCCATAATTAATTCAACATATTCATGAAATAGGGGATGCTTTTTAAAGCTAGGGATGAATGGCGGTCCTGCTCAATACTGGTGGAAACCAAGATGAAGTGATAAGATAAAAAAATGTGTAGAATGGCTCCAAAGTGTTCTTAAAATCTCATATTAACAGTACAGCTGGTAGAAAAGAAGGTGAAAATATCCTACAGGTAAAATTGAGTGTCTTGTAGGCTAGAATTATACAAATGGAGTATCACAATTAAAAGGTCATACATTCAATGACTGATATGAATTTCTGCTGTAAAGTAGTGGTTAGCCAGCAGAAAATGTCAGAGGAACATTACAAGATGATTGCAACAGATTAGTCAGTGAGACTATGACCTATTGGTATGGAAAGGCTGTGAAAAAGGCAGAGGTGTCAGGAGAGGGAAGACGAGGTATTTCCTCTCATTCCAACTGAGGCTACTGTTGCATGGAAAGGGACAAAGCGGTTTTGGCAGAAGATAAACCCCCTTGTGTTCTAACACTCCTCACCGAGGTGGGAGGCTAGGTGCGGCTAGGTTTAAATTCTGAGTGATGCCCAATTCAGCACTATCAGTCCAATCGTGTTTAATATGTATTAAACTATTGCGATTTGGATACACTAATAGTGGACTGCACCTTCAATCTAGTCGTGCTCATGAACTAGCACGGCCACTCTTGAGTCTTTGG
>VWZL01001808.1:172238-250094 GCA_013396915.1 Stercorarius parasiticus | reverse complement strand
GCACAAAGGACAGCATTTCATCAAAATTTGACAAAATGTTGGCTCAAAATGGCAAATAGGCAGCTTATCAGTTCTATAGTACCATCTCGTTCCCATATCTGTTGGATTGTCACAGGGCTTGGCCGTAGAATTTCCATCCCACTCCATTCCCCGTGTTGCTTCACAAGCAATATTGCACAGGGAATGGCAGATGTTGAATTCTTTGCATACCAGCTGCTGCTGCTCTCTACCTCAGAAGCCTCTTGATTTTATACTTTTCCTTAATGTGTGAACAATGCTGTACTTTTGTATTTTTAGCCAATTGAGTAATTATTCCACAGGCTACCTGCAGCATAGCATTTTCTGTGGCATAGCATACAGCGGTAAGCTATTTTATAAAGTGATGCAGAGAGCTTATTGAGAAGACCATATGACAAAGTGAGAAAGAAAGATGGAGCTTATAAGGAACTGGTGCTAAAAAAATCCTAGGATGGTGCTCCACGACATGGACAGACACAACTAAAAAGGCCCAATTGGCTTAGAATGGTAAAATAAAGGCTGAGGAAGCGTATAAGCATCCTCTTTAATCAACACATCAGGAAACAACTTTAGGAAGAGTAAGTTAAAAGACAACATTGGCAGAAGAGTATGTGAATAAAAAAGGACTGTGGGACATGGTATCTGTAAGTTATAAGGTTTCCAACTATCAGGGCACAGAGATTCTGAAATGATTTATTAATAAGGAATAGTGTGTGCCCCAGAGCAACCTGTTTTTTAAAACAGCAGCAGAAAATATGCCTGCTGGGGTCTAGTCTCACAGTTGTGAAAAGAGAAATGCTGAGAATGAGGCCTGTATTATAAAAGCTCAGTTGTGGGATAGTGTGAAGAAGCTCAGAGGTCTCATGGGCAGGTTCCCACTGGCAGTGTTAATGCTCATCTGCCGGGAGCACAAAGATCGTTTTCAAGCTCTGTGCCTGTGTGGTCTTACAGAAGAGGAATTTCAAGGCTTCGGAACAGCAGGCTGGGAAAGCAGACCTCGTGAAGAAAAAAAACCCATGAGCTCCAGGTTTAACTGCGTGGATTTCAGATAGTGAAAGTTACGACACTGCAATTCAATGTTGTGGGAGATCAGGATTTACTGATTCTGGACTATTCCCCTCCGTCCTTCCACGCCTAAAATCTGTGGCCGTTTTCTGTTTTATTCACACAGAATATTCTGGCTTTCAATGCAACTATCAGGTTACTCTTAGGTAACATTTAGGAAATACAATTAAGAATTAGAAAATTCACATATCTCACCAGGAATTGACACAATTCTCATGGGATCAGAGATCAGTGGTTTTATCCTGTTACCGATTCACTCTATGTGTCAAATCAAAGACAGCAGATGACCCAGCTAAATATGGAAATTTTAAATACAGAATAAACACCCTAATAAATTATCTGCCAGCAACCATTTAAAGAATTATTGTGCTTGGAAACACTGAAATCACCTAAGTTGTCAGGTAAGCTAAATTTATTTAGAAATGGTTTGTCAAATAGTCCATCTGTTATGGATATTAGATAATTTTTCTCTTTTGTACATATTCATATATTCTACATACTTTTAGCTGATGGAATTCTATCATTCCAAAAACATGGGGATTGCCAAAAAATCCACACTAGAGTAATACGAATCTAAAAAAATAGGACTTTTTAAGACCGGCAATAAATGCATTCCTAAAGGAACCGATGGGCAGAAATCCTAGTATTTCACACTCCTGTAGTAAACACTGTAATGAGGTCCCAGTTCAGGAAAAATATTTATAGAATTGCCTTACTTTAGCAACGTGCTTGCTAATTCCTTCCTCAATAGCAGTCGTAGCATGTATTATGGATGGCTTTGCAAATGCGAATGAAATTCACGTGTCTGTGTGTGAGACAACAGCTTTCAGAAGATCATTACATGATAAATGAGATCTGAAATACTCATAAATAAACCAAAAATTATTAATGTATTCAGTAGGTTTTAATGTTTATTTTGATTCCATTTTTTAGCAGAAAAAAATATTACACTTCTCTTTCCCAAGAAAAATCGCGAGTAGAGAATACACTACTGTGCTTTTCTTTACCTACAAAGTTCTTTGCGCAAAATAGGATATTTCATAGAAAAGAAAAAACCTGGTATTGCCAAAAGCTTTTTAACTATTCCGGCTTGTACCTGAGTGACTGCTTTTATTCCTTTGCTCTTAATGCATTTTTAATGTTTTTAAATTGCCTTGTTCTTACTGACACGGGCTGAAATTCTGCTGGCACCATCTGTGGAGGATTGCCAAATAGTTGTTAATTTACCACTGCTGATTTCCCAGTGGAAGAGGCAGGTTTTCCCAATCTAACTTACTGCACATAAGAGCAAGAGGGCAGGAAAATTAGGAAACTGGGCAATTACACCAAGGAGAACTGAGTAAAGTAAGGAAACCGATAGTTCTGATATGAGGTGCAACAATTTTCTGCAAAATCAGTAGAAACTACATTTCTGTCTCCCCAGTCCATCCCCACCTGTTTCCAAAGGACAAGAGCAATTATAGTCTGTCAGTAATGTCTCATATCTGTGACAGTATCTGTTCATTAGCCATACACAGTCGCAAAGCAGCGGATCATAATTGATTCTAAATCTTTATAACATAATTTTAAAATATTGGAGATAATACTCCAGTCTTCCTGTGAGATTTGATGCCAGAAAAATATTTCTTTGAGCTTAAGGCTGGAAGGGGACAGACATCTAGTTAGATCTCATATGCCACAAGATATTAAATCTCATCCATATAGACAATAAGAACCCTAAATATTTTAGTTCAAGTAAGTAATTCCATGAGACTGAACTGAGAATCACAAGCAGGGAATGAGACCTGAAGATTTGCTCACAGCAGGAAACCCATAAGGCAAGATACACACAACCGAACCAAAAAAGAAAATCATATACCTCTGTAATAAAACAGGATATTTCATTGTAACAAAAAATATGACAATTAATAGGAATTCAAGTATTCAAGTAAGGTTAGCTGAGCAGCTAAGGAAAGGGTCCTTTCTCCTACCTGACTTCATAAAGACTCATGCCATATAACATCAGCATTTTCTCTGAAACTCCTGATGATAGATAGCTTCTTTCAGTCCTCATGGATTCCTGTATGTTCTGTGTGATTTTGGTAATTCAAATCAGGTGTGATGTGTTGACCCAGCCACCTCCCAAACACCAACACAGCTGTGGGATGGGAAGAAAATAGAAAAAAGGCAAGAAGTCTCATGGGTTCATGGGTCAAGATCAGGTGAAGCAAAAAAAAAAAAAAAAGAAAAAAGCCACTTTTCACTACTTCCCATTGGCAGGTGGTTCTCAAGCCCCACCCTAGAAAGCAAGACCTCAGCACTCACAACGTTGCTTGGGAATCACAGAATCACAGGATGGCTTGGGCTGGAAGGGACCTTAAAGATCATTTAGTTCCAATCCCCCTGCCAGGGACACTTCCCACTAGACCAGCCTGCTCAAAGCCCCATCCAGCCTGGCCTTGAACACTTCCAGGGATGGGGCATCCACAGCTGCTCTGGGCAACCTGTTCCAGTGTCTCACCAGCCTCACAGTAAACCATATGGAAGAAACCATAACCACAAATATACCCCCTTCCTCTCCTTTCCTTGAGGTTTTATTGCTCAGGGCAACATCGTATGGGATGGAATAGCCCTTTGGTCAATTCAGGTCCTGGCTGTGTCCCTTCCCAAACTCTTGCCCACCCCCAGCCTACTTGCTGGGGGTACAGAGTGGGAGAAAGAAAAGGCCTTGATGCTGTGCAAGCATTGTTCAGTAACAGCTGAAGCACTGGTGGGTTACCAACACTGTTTTAGCCACAAATCCTAAACACAGCTCCATACAGGCTGCTGTGAAGGACACTAACTCCACCCAGCCAGACCCAGTACATCAGGTAAGGTAACAGCAGTTATGAAAGAAAAGGCTTTTTACAAGAACATTCTTGAAACAAAAGCATGATATGTATGAAAATAAACAAGGCAATGGGGAAATTTGTCATGTTTGTGACAAAATGCATCCCAAATGTGCATTTTTCCCGAATATAAATCTGAATAGATCTGTGGGATCAAGAACCTTCTGGAATCAGACCTGATCGCAAGATGGAAAGATAAACAAATATCCACAGACCACTTAGTAGATCCTGAGAAAACTTACAAAACTAAATCCTTCCTCACAAGTCTTACTGTTCATTGTGATCTTCACTTACATATCCGACCTCACATCAAATGAGTGTACTAAAGTTCTTGCTTAGGGAAGACAGTATTCTGGAGTTTATGCTTGATTAGATATGGCTGGGAAAACTCCCAAATAAAAAAGCCAAGTCCGTGCTTACCTATTGTTGCTGGAAGCTTGAAAATTGCTGACACAAACACAGCTTCCAGAATTAGGGACCACAGTAGCAAGTGTAGGGAACTACTGTAAGCTGAGTAACCACCACCTTATTTCTCGATATTTTTCCCACGACTCGATTTTGTCTTTTTTATGCAAATTCTGATGTCTAAGGGCAAGCCCACCCAAGTGTCATCAAGAAACGAATGCTGAAGGAAGCATTAGCTTCCTTTTGCTTTTTTTCCTCTCTTTTTATTCTTCGTAAGTCCTTTCTGCTAAGCTCAATAATATTTTTCTTTACAGAGTACTGTGGAATGTCACTTCTAGCAAGTGTACTTGGAATTCTCACCTGAAAAGTGCATTTCTGATTACATTTTAAAACGGATTGCTGTTTTAATGGCACCATTTATGTAAGAACAATTCAGCAGCACACATTAAGACAGGTCTTTAAACTAAACTGAACCAATGCTTGGGTCAGAAATTCAGAACCCATTATAGCCTCTTTGTGTATTAAAATCTGGTGCTTGGTCATCGAATGGAATATTTTACAGAGCCTGACTGAATTGGTGGAATAATCTGTTATGAATTGTGTATCAGCTCACTTGTGACAGGCTTATTTTCCAGACCAGAAAAGCCTGTACTGCAAATTATGGAATTCTTGATTCTTGATTCAGGAAACTTAAATGAAGAAGATTCAAATATGAATTTGTGTGTTATGATTAACGAAGGAAAACTAGGTTCAATAAAATTCATTATCAGTTTTGATGACATAAAATGTAGTCCACTTCGAATAAAAAAAGCTTGCATTTTATGAAAAAGGCTTTCACTATTATCTGTGGAACTGAAAAAAAATAATGATCTTATAACTGAAGGCTGTACCACACGGCAGATGGAGGCCAGATAATATTGATTCAAATTCTGGAAATTCCTATATTTTACTAATTGCAATTACAAAACTAGTGTTTCGTTAAAAACATTTAATTAAAAAAAATATGTTTATGTTTATTTTTTCCATACTTTTTAATTTTCTATAACAGCACCCTCTTTATATCTGCAATAATGATAACTGCGGGGACTGCTGTACACCCAAAACTACTAAATCAGGGAAGTTACAGCAACATTAATAAGATAAAACACGTGTAGTCTGGATTTGGACATTGCTTTTGTTTTCCCTAGTTCATACATTTTGTGGGTATATGTTTAACTTGAGATGTCTTAATCTTTTGGAGACCATATGTATTTAAACCATTTTCCAAAGCTTTCTTTCCTTTTTATGCCTGTGATAGTTTAAGACAAGTAGTTAAACACTTATCTCTAATGTTAGCTATGGACAAAAAGTAGTTCTTACAACGAGTGATAAGTTGTGAGAACTTCATTAGAGGGCAAATATCAGGACTGAAGAGGCTGTAGTTAGCAATTCATAAGGCTGTTGTTAGTTATGTGTGAGGTAATGTAAGAATAACAGTGGAGAGAGACGTTAGAAATGAAAGCAGAGCGTTAGATGACCAAGTTCATTCCTCCAGCGAAGAGAAAATCTTTCACTACCTGCTCCATGTAACACTGTTATTCAGCCAAAAACCTTTAAAGAAACTTTCTCACAAAAAAATAACTTCCACTCTTAAAAGCTCTCTCTGCTGCTGGAGATTTGGGTGAAGTAAACTCTCATCTGGCTTAGTGTAGCGACAAAAGACACATGAGTCAGACCTCTCCCTTTAATAATTCAAAGGTGTTCTCCTTTCTTTAGAAGCAGCTCCATTTGTTCTTTTTTTGTATCCAGCTCACAGGTGACCTTAAGGCTGTTTCCCTAAATATTGCAGCTTTCTATGGAAGGTTATTTAACTCGTTTCTGGCTGCTTCTGTGAAACACTCATAAACAACCACTGCCACGTGTAGAATGAAATACTATGTGTTTCCTACATATTTTTTTTTTAAAGATGAATTCAAAATGGTAGCTGTTGAGATTATTAGAGGTGGATTTGATTTATTCTGTTTTTTAGATTGTAGCCTGCATCAATTCCATCCTGTAGATTCAATAACTACTGCTCTCAGGAAGCTCTGTCCCATTGTCTGTAAAGTGGGATTTGTCTGGTTCTAGACTGAAAATAAAAAGCATGAGACCTGTTATCTATCTTTTTGTTCAGATCTATCAAGGTCTCAAAAAATCAAAGAGTATCATATTTAGTTGAGAAATAATATGGACAGAGAGTTGATGATAATAAGTAAGGTCACAAACTCACAGTTGCACTCCAGTAGAATATGACATGCAACCAATATTTTACAAATAGAATTTGCCATGTCTGTGACACATTTTAAGGTTTGGTTCATTGCCAGACATTGGTCTTTACATGGTGACCACTGTATTTGTGGAGATATGACGTGACCATAACACAACCCTGAAATTGATAAACCAGTCTAAGCATCAGAATATAAATCTATTGATTCTGAATGTGGTAGGCTTGCTTTTTTTCCTTTTTATCCTTTTGGTTTTCATTTGCTAGCTGTTTTATAGTAATAATACTAGGTACAAAGAATTCCTCTTAGGCTTAAAGCAAGTTTGGTATAGATCTAACAAATCAAAGTCATCCCAACTGTTGTTTGAGCTATCTGGATTTGGCAGTCATAAGACATCTAAAAATATGTGCAAATGTGAAATGCAGTTTCTCCATGGTGGTTTTTTTTTCCTACTTGAAGATAGATATTTCATGTTAAAAAAAAAAAAAAAAATAAAAGAACAAGAAAATGCTCAGGAGGGTTGAGAAATCCTAAGTTCAAAGTCTGTACCATGGCAGAGATGTAGAAATTTCACAGAATCACAGAATCAGAGAATGGTTTGGGTTGGAAGGGACCCTTCCCCAATAAAACTTGAGCCAAGTAAACCTGCTAAACACCATGGTAGAGTAATTTCTTCCCATTAGGAAATTACTTACACCTGTGTAATGTGTAAGCATCCCAGAGGTAAAAATGGAAACTGTAGCCACTCTGAAATTTCTTTTCGTAGTGTAACTTTTACTTTTTCTTACAAGTTTGTCTTCTGGAATAAAAGTATCTATGCCAGGATATCACTTCATATACTAGCTGATGGGAAAAAGTGAGATCTGTATTTATAATTCACTCTGAGATCCTTCCAAGATCCTTTGAATTTTTAGAACTCAAATATTAAAGATCATCCTCTGCAAAAAAGATAAAACATCAAAATCTACCACCAGATCATTAACAGCAATAGACTAATTAAAGATACAAAGATTTACAAAATCCTTTAATTTGGCCGTATTCAGTGTTAGCATTGAGAAGCCACCAACTGAAACAGTCTCTGATGAAAACTTTTCTCCCTCTCTGAAGCAATTCTGCTATATTTTAAAAATGAATATGAAGGAGCACAGGAAGAGTAAGGTTAGACTTGTAAATGAAGAGAATACTTTTCTGTGTAGTAAGGATATCATTAAGTCTTTTATAAAATTACCAGAACTTTTTTGCCCTTAGAATATGCTTAGGTAGCGTATTCTGCAGACTACAGCTGTTTCCAGTTATCACATTCAGTGTCGTGCTTTCGTACTAGTTTCCACCAAAGTAATTTTCACATTACATATTTAATTTACTTTGAAGCCTGACTGGGCTAATACAATATTTGGTATTAACGGTTAGAGGCTCCATCTCCCATTGATCTTATGAATTAATAATTTCAAGACTTCTGCTTGCACTTTAGTTCACAGAGGAAAGTAAGAATGCTTTTTCAACCACAAATAACTGTATCACTGCTCGCATTTTTGACTGGATTGTATTCAGGGCTGATATACCACTGCAGAATATCCCTAAGAACAGTGGTAAGTTTTTTCCCCTCATTACGCAGAAAATATGTACAGGTTCATTTCTGACAGGTTGTATTATATGAAACATACAGCGTCAAATCATCTGTCAGGCAATCTAACAGCCGCCATAGCAGGACCGTGTTCCAGTTCTCAGGAATACCAATATTTACTGTCTGTTCAGGAATCAGATTCAGTGTGTGTAGAATGAACGGCAGCATAAAAGCTTTCAGTTATTGTCTGTCCTTCGATGATTTTTCCACTCCATTTTTCTTCCAGAGACGCTGACCCAGTAATAATATGTGAAGATAATAGACACCACAGCAGGCAAACCTGACAACTTACAGCTTTAAGGGCTTTTCTTTTGGAAGTAAACTAAATAAAATGTTTCTTACATTTTAATTCCCCCTACGAATATTGTGAGAAACAGGACAAGTTCACCCAAACAGCTGTGCCTGAACCAGCTGCCAGAAACTGTCAGGTCCAGTGCCCCATCTCCTCTGCAGGGAGTTCCCATGGCAACGCCTTTAGCAGAAGTAAAAGGAATTACAGGCAGATATTTATTTTTATTTTTATTTTTTTTTCTCCCTCCACCCCCTCTCTGTGCCAGTTCGGAAAATTGTTGCTCTCTGATCTTTGGGGCACTGAGAATTGCCATTGGGCTACCCGGCTCCATTTGCTCTGTTTGTTGCGCTTGAAAAGCCTGTCCTAGTTCCCCTGTGTCTCTTGGGTGTCTGATTTACGACATCAAACGAGAAAAAAAAAGGCAAGAGAGACTTTCAAGAGTGAAAGTTGTTATGGGGGGAAGATGGTAGCCCAGAGCTCTCTTCAGTTCAGGCACTTGAAAAACACATCATGTTTAATTATTTTATTTTTTTTTAATTTGTCTGCAATTTTCTAAGGACCCTGGCTATAGTCATTGAAGATAAGACATAGCACATGAAATGTAGCAGCTAGAAACGTGTCTGCAGAATATTGGCAGGCACTCAGATTTGTTGTCAGTGATGTGTGCTCTGATGAGATTGATGGTTGCTCTGGCCATATTTGGCAATTGATAAAGGCTTATAACTTCAGCAATTATGTGTGAGAAAATAACCTAGACCTAGGTGAATTTGTCGGAGAGTTTTGCAAAATATCATCAAACTGTCACTCCAGAACTAATTAGCTTTCTTTGCAGCATGCAGCTCTACCAGGAAGAAAAGCACAGTGACTGGCGTATGACATATAACTATCAGGCAGGCGGTCGTTTCAGTGAGAGCATAAATGTTAGGTGCTCTTGCACGCATGAGGAGCAGATTGCTCACGATGGGCCTGATCCCAGCCGTGGTGAAGTCAGTGAGCATCCTTTCCAAACACGCTGGGCTTTGAGTCAGTCCTAGGAAGAATATGTGCATATCCCAGATGTGATGGAGAGGAGCAGGAGAGCAGAGATGGCTATGCCCACGCCATGAGAGGAACCGAAAACTCTCCTCTTTCTCTTTTTTGGATCAAGGTGAGTTTAGTCCGGTAGTGGGCTTAGGATTCCTGCTCTGCCCCTGGGCCTGGGCTTTCTTCTAAGTGACATTTGAAGAAGTGAGAACAGATAGCGAAGGCTTAGATGCAGGGATGCTTGAGTCACAATCTGTCCTCTTTAAGAGAGCTGGAGTGTGCTTAAGTCTCCCGCAGTGCAGGCAGGACAGCACCAGGGACCACACTTTGCTGAGGGAAGGTAAAATCAACTCCGTGCTAAGACCAAGGATGCTTCAGGTTTATGTTTCTGAGAAGTTAATGACTTAGTTGGAAGCAGAGGTTCCTACAAGCCTTGTATAGCCTACAAGAAGTAGGCTATAACTTTTACATGAATGCATGAGACTCATAATTTTCGTTAGAAAAACAAACAAACAAACAAACACACACCCCGGAAAATGGGCAAAACAGAGGACCAGCTGTAGCGTGCCATCCTGCTCTGCAGTACTTCTCAATGGCAACGTTTCAGGTAACTCTTCCCATCATCCCGCTGGATGCTCAGATGTAGCTCTCGCATCCCACACAGCTCGTGTGTAACACAGAGATGTCAGCAACCACCTTTTCTCATCTCAGCCCCGAACTGCAAACAAACATGAATCCAAGCACATATATTAAATTCTAACATGCTGACCCATAAAACAATCCATTTTTAGACAAAGGGGCTCTGAAAAGATAAGTGAAGACTTTTGTAATACTCAGTAGAAGTTACCATAATCTATATAATCAGGATGACAGTATCTACAAGAGAGACTGTATTCATCGTATACTTAAAAGTATACTTGAACTGGGGCTACAGAAACTATATGAAAGCAATTAATTTGATGGTTTTATTGTTTTAAAAACTCTTTGTGAAACTTTGGTAAGTTTTGGGAATTGTTTTTATCCCCAAAAGAACTTCTGTCTTCATTTGTTAAGTCAGGGGGTAGCATGCAGCTCATCTATACTGCTGACCTGTGAAGACAGTGAGAACCTGGCTTAAAAGCAAGCCCACATCAAATACCAGATTCCAGAGCCCTGGGCCAAATCCTGGAACTTTGTGAGCAGAATGTCTCTGCCACTACTACAAGGAATGAGGAAATCTCTTCAGTAAAATGAATGAAAGTTATCACTGATTTAAATTGGCTTCAGAAATTTTTAAATAAGTAGGAAAGTTAGAGATTTTTCTTGCAGCAGATACTTTCAATAAAGCAAATATGTATATCCAGTGCATACCACAACTTAGCCGTGTGTATTCTAGCGACATATTTATGACTGCTAATCATCATCTTAAATTCAGAACGCCCCTTTCTTCAAGGGCTTGAAAAACAGCTCTATTGCACAGTACAAGTTTTGGCCTCAGTTAAAAAAAGCACACCTGCCTCCCTGCCAGAATCCTGCTTTGAGCATCTTAGAAGTCTCCCTTTGTTTCTTTCATTTCAATTAGCTGCTGCCCAAAGAAATTGTCTTTGTGCTTTCAAAACAGCTGGTTTTGCATTATTGTGCAGCCTTTGTCTTTTAACCCAATTATCAAGCCAAAAATTGCTAAAATCTGTCCTGGCAAACAATTTGCCTTTTAATTATGAAGAAGTCTGCCACTTTACAAACAGTTTCACACGTGAGGGGTCTCCTCTGGTCCTTCACTGACTCAACCTTTTGTCTACTGCTCTTTCAGCTAAAGGGAGCGCTTGGAACAATGCAGCACGTGGAGGCTTTCCCCTTCCCTTGAGAAATGCTGCAGATCAAAGAACCACTGCGGTAAGAAGAAGATTAAAAAAGAAGATGACGATGATGATAAAACAGATGCTAGCAGTGCAATAAAGATCTCATGTGCTCTAGACCACCAATAATACTGATGCAAATCTGTATGATAGGAACATCTCGCCATCCTATAAAATGTCAAACATTCTGTTTGTCTCATACTGCACATAAACAATTTTTTTCCCCAGTGTAGTTCACCAGAAGTTCTTCTATTATTCATGTATGAGAACTAACTGGAATGAATAAAATGCTCTCATAAAACCAACGAATCATGCAGTAAGGTTTAGGCGTGAGGGCTTAGGCACACTAACAAGTTATGGTGTGTCAGCTGGTTCATGAGAAGCGTGCATCCATACACTTCATTCACAGCATACACAAACTTAACCCTCTTTCACAGATTCCCATAAAATGTATTAATTGAAAATTTTTAAATCAAAGCTATTTAATAGACTTTTCTTTTTTTTACAAAAAAACATCTTTCGCAGTTCATTTTTTAAGGAAAAAACGAAATTTATTTGTTTTGATTCTTTTTCTTTAGATAAAATTTTTAATAGTGATTTCTTGTCTTAGTAGAAACGAAATTTCAATTAATAGAAAACAGTAATTGAAAAATTTTAAATCAAAGCTATTTGATAGATTTTTTTGTTTTTGCAAAAAACCATCTTTTGCAGTTCATTTTTTAAGAAAAAAACTAATTTGTTTTTATTTTTTTTTTCTTTAGATAACATTTTAAATAGCAATTTCTTTTCTTACTAGCAGTAGTACCTACAACATTTCCAGAACCAGTATATTCCTTCTACTACGTCTGTCACCTGCTTCTGGGTGTAACATGCTGCTTAGTTATTTTAATTTGTGTGTTTCGAAAAATATCACCTTAAACTTTTTCTGTTTTCGGTAAATCAGATCCTTTATTCTCACTCAATGCTATGTTGTCTTTTTTTTAAGATGTCTCTGTATATGATGTAATGTATTTAGTGGCCTCAAGTATTGAGGATTAATTTTCTATACAATGTCACAGAGAATTCAAATGCTCTTTTGAATTCAAAGGCTTATGAATTGAGTTTACCTATGGCATTATTAAATAGAAATGTACCTTTTAAAATTTAATTATCTTTGCTTTAAATTTAGCTTTTTTTTTGTAAAAAGAAAGCAATTTCATTGACACGAGACAGTTTACATAACTGTAGAACACATAAACAGACATAAAAAGAGCATCTTACAAACAGGTCAATAAAAATATTTGGTAATTGGTTTCCTGCTGGGGGTGTTTTTGTATTTATGAGAAACAACAGAAGTTTCATACTTTCTCTGTTATGATTTGAAATACATAATTTTCTTTTCCAAAAGAAAAATTAACTGAACATTAATCTTTGTTCTTAGTTTTGATTCCTGGAGAAAAGATTGTGAGGTATTTTTTTCCTTCTTTTTTATGGCTAGGGCATCTTCTACTTGTGGATCTAAAATGCTTCGGGTTTTTTTCAGCTTTACTGGAACAACTAGATATTTTAAGCAGTTGAATCTTGTGCATTGCTATTTTTGTTCTTCCTCTTTGGAATTATTAAAGGTTTTATCTTTATTACGTACCTCTGGGCTTGCTCCAAGGCCTATAGTTACCAATTGAAAGATTGTCTGTCACATATACCTTTTTTCATGCGGTAAGTTGATGCTTCGGGCATGGAAAATCATGTGGCTGAAATAAGCTCAGCAGATTCTTGAGTACTTTTAAAAACAAAATAAAACCTTAATAATCTGTGCCTAGTTTCTAGATAGTGCTGTACATACTAAGTCAGAAATGCATTTCACAGGGAGACCATTAAGAAACAGATATATTAAAAGATGATAATAAGGTCACTTTACTGTTGTGCCCAATTCCTTTATTCTACTGATGTTTTTTTAGCTAGTTTAATCCTCTTCCTGCCACTGGGGTTTGGGTATTTTTTCTGCTGGCATCCTACCTTTCTTTTCCCAATGCGCCTAGAATACACCAAGTGCTTTTTATTGGCCTCTAGTCAAAGGGTGTCAGGCTGCTGATAAAACACTCGTACTTTACCATCTGACTATTCTTCCATAGCGTGAAGAGTGAATGCAGCAATTCAGTGTCAGAGAAGCATATTTGCTCTAAGGGTCCTCATTCATAAAAGTGGTTTACCTGATATACATAGCTTTCCCACAGGATATACTCACACAGCGATGAAAGGATTTTTTTCAAGCTCTCAAAAAATGTATCTTTTTTTACAGTTACTAATATGATATTGCATTGATACTAACATTCTGTTTTGCAGGCAAAAAGACTATAAAATTGCAAGTTAGTATGCCTAAACTGGAAACTCTTTAGAGCTAGGAACGGTCTACTTTATTTCTTGTATAATGTCTGATACAATAGTGTCTCATATGTTCCTGAAGATGGCAATAGATTTCACATCAGACGTAACTAATTGTAAATGTAGACTTAGAAGTTTATTGCAAACTTACAGTCTTACATCAAGGGATATAAAGAAAAAAAAATGGAATCAAGGCTTTTTTATTCTCATGTCCATCATGAATTATGTGTATTCTATTTCTTTTCTCATCATTTTATAGTACCAAAAACGCAACCAAACCCAAGACACTAACGGGTATTTTTAAGATCTCCAAGTCTCGTCTCATAAACGGAATGGTGAAAAGTCCTGAAGTGATATAATTACATGTTTACTTGCTCATTTGAAGTTTGAAAATCATAGTTTTCAGAGAAAAAAGGAAGAATGTAGCATATGCAACGTGACCCTTGTCCTTATTGATAAGCAAAGTAAACATCTAAACCTGGTAGCTGAAATGCTGTTAGTTTGCTATGGCCATCTCGATAAAAGGAGTGTGCCTCCACTACAGATCTACGTTTCAGCACGTCTACCTTATTCTCTATTAGCATAGCAGTTTGGAGCCCAGGACTACTCAGAAAGGGATATCTTAAAAAGTTTTTTAAAAGTCCTCCTGAACTTTTGTCTCTGGGGTTGGCATGAGCCTACCATGTGCAAAGCCAAAGAAGTAAGATCAGTGCAGAAAAAAATGTCCTGTATTACAAAAGGCATTTACAAGTCACCATCAGTGAAAGTAGGTTCTAGGGTACTGACAGTACGTGAGTAAAGGACTAATATCTACCAGAAAGCTGTGGAGATAGTATCAATATTCTCTCCGAGATCTATTTAATAGAATGCTTTTTATTAAAGAGAGATGGGAAAAAAATAGTACAGAAAATACAGACCCTTTCAACAGCATCATGAGAGAATATTTAAGTTATTGTGTTAAAATTTTAAGGGTGACATCTATTTGTCTGTTGCATGCAGGTACAATTCCCTCAACACTGAAGATAATTAAGGATGTGAGTTAACAGCAGAACAGGTCCCTGAAAGAATCTTAAATTTTGGTTGTGAAATTAAAATTAAACTTAACACTAGACTGACAAGAAACAGTGGATTATGTCAAATGATGTTGATTCATTGCTTCTAATGCCGATTAATCACTTTTTTATGGCAAACTTACAAAAGAAACTAAATGAATTACTTTCTTAATGTAGTAATATCTTTCATTAACAATAAACAGCTGAGAATACTGGAGGATTTGTGCAGTAAAGGGAGCAATAAGTTATAACGAATGAAAGTAATCTACATTACTGCAGAATTTCAGCTGTAGAATTTAGCTTAGGTAAATTATTAATGCTATTAAATTGTTAGAAGAAGTCATGTGAGAACCGGTAACAGATTTCAAACATGCATTCATTCAGTCATGTAGTGCTGAAAAGAAGGACAATCCTGAACTATGAGAAAATAAGCTGTGCAGCACTGCACAAGTGATTGTTTAATTTAGGTTATTTAGCAACATTTAATTTAAAAGGGGATTTGAAAACCTGTCGCTTTCTGATAACAAATACTGGAGATGGTACGGAGGGAAGAACTCAGGATAAGGAGTTCCTGTTTCTAATTCTGTCACTGATTGTTCTTAATAAATCTCTTGTTTGGATTCCTTCCTTTCTGTGACACTCGTATACCACTTGTATAACAGTACAAGAATATTAAAAACATGCAAGAACAGCATTGCTGTCTATTGCTGCAAATAGTTGAGTCCCAGCAAAGATGCACATCAGCTGAGCATGATCCAGGTATACTGAGCTCTCCCAGTTTGTGGAGAGGATGGGACTTAAGTCCAGTTGAACCATAAAGGGTGTCTGGATTAATTAAAACTTCAGCTTTAAGCCACAGCTATGATAAAATTTTTCATGTGGGGGCTTTTTTAAGGAATCAGAGACCTATAACTGATGTTACTTAGTGTAGAAAGCATATATGTATACACGCATACAAACATGTGCACACACCCACGCACGTATACACGTGTACGTATGTATATGCTGAAGTAATAGTGAACTCCATTGAAATAAATGCTACTGCATGGATCTGTAGATCAGTGGTCTTTAGCAAGTCACCCTTGCAGTTTGTCCTCACCATTTTTTTTCCATGTTTTATTTTACAGTTTGCAGCAATTATTAACTCTTGCTCACCTTTATCCATCATTATTCTCCTTTGCTGGCTACTTATTTCAGGTTTAGAAAGAGAAAGACAGTTTCCTAAGAGATATTAGTTGATCTACCCATCCTCTGAGTGGTAATATTGGCAGTAATTGATATTTCTAAGGGCTTCCTTGGTTCTGTATGAGAGGCTGTCCTCCACATATATATATATATGTATACAATTTTCTTCTAATGGCCCAAAATTCAGCTTAATACTCCTTTATGAAAGATGTTTAGCTGCCTCTTTTTCTACATAGTCAAGATATACATCTCACACCCATAAGGAATAAAAGGTCTCTATGGGGTTTCAAACCTGCTCTTAACAGTAGTTTACAATTAAAAATTGTCTACCAGGGGGTGTAATGCATGTCTCAGTTTTCTCCTTCAACCAATTTGTATTCTACCAGTCAGCCAGTTTATGTTAATTCAGTTGATGTTTTTTTTTTTGCAGAAACACTGTAAATTGCACACAGCCTGAAATATTTAACATTTTGTAGACTGAATCAGCAGTTCAAAGGGAATATTTTCCTTCAGATTTTGATATAAATGCATATTGTCCAAGAGAGCTCTCCAACAAATAAATAGTGTGTTAGTTGAAATGTTCATGTGGTCTCCAGGTGTCATTTCGAGGAAGACTATGTTGAAATAATCCATATTGGAGTGACACAGACAGGACTAAATTCATTAGAGCACATAGGTATGGAAAAAAGTATCCACAGCTTCTTGGCAAAATACAGGTAAAGCTAATTTCTTTGATGTATTTCAGCCTGTAGAAGAGAAGGCTCCTGGGAGACATATTGTGACCTTCCAGTACTTAAAGGGGGCTTATAAGAAAGATGGAGATAGACTTTTTAGTAGAGCCTGTTGTGATAGGACAAGGGGTAATGTATTCAAACTAAAAGAGGGTAGATATAGACTAGATACAAAAAAGAATTTTTTTACAATGAGGGTGGTGAAACACTGGAACAGGTTGCTCAGAGAGGTGGTGGAGGCCCCACCCCTGGAAACATTGATGGTCAGGCTGGACGAGGCTCTGAGCAACCTGATCTAGTTGAAGATGTCCCTGCTCATTGCAGGGGGGTTGGACTAGACGACCTTTAAAGGTACCTTCCAACCCAAACCATTCTATGATTCTATGATTCTATGATTCTATGATATGTTGGCGGCCTGCAAGATTCAAAAAGTGGAAATAAGGGTTTTTCTCAGTTGGAAAACCATCACTCCAAAAATAAAGTGCTCGCCAGCTTTAATACCAGACTTGCAAAAGTCTGAGATAGTTGATGGCTTCAAATCCTTATAACGAGGGACCAAGCTGAACAAGTTTAGTGTAGCTTTGGTCATTAATGTGTAGGAATATTTCAGGTGCTTTATATAGTTTGTAAGTCCCAATCATTATGCCAAAAAATGTATGCCTAAGTTTGGGTGCTCATATCTCTTTAATTGCCCAGCTTGTTGGAAAACTATCAGTGAACCGAAAAAAATGCACAAACCTCATCTGCGCAGCTCAAGAAATCTGGATGCTAATGCAAACTAAGATAGACAAAATAAATAAGATAGATAATTTAAAATAAGAATTAGAAAAATTAGCTGATTTCCTAATTTAAATTTGAGAACTGATCTAGTCAGAAGGTGATGAGAAAAACAGAAGTGTCCCAAAAGACAGTTACTGTTTCATGAAAAGTCCAGTCCTGTGAAATTCTACATATTCCAGCTCAGTCTGGCATGGTGTGTTCAGCCTCCTGCTTTGTTTCTGAAAGGGAGCAGATAGTTTTGCAGATTAAAACCATAGCCTCCAGTCTACTGGGACCAATCAGCTAATTTATGTTTAAATTGTTGCGAGAGACTGAATTAAATACTCGCTATCCCAGCAAGCACAATAGATACTGTCAAAGAGGCATTTTTAGCCCTCGAGGCATGTAATTACTAGTGCTAGTCTGTAAGGGAATTTCATCCTGAGAGATTTTGATTATCTTTCATAAGAAGCCTCCCGGCTATTGATAGCTGATACCTCCTAAAAAATGCTCAGCTTCTTGCAGATAGGATACCAAGGCTTCCAGAGGGTGGAAATTCATGCGGTTGACATGGGACAACCCATTTCCACCAGAATCCTGTTATATTACTCTTGCAGCTATTTGTAACGTCTGCTTTCCTAACAGTAAGAAAAGTGAGTCAGAGAAAGCTCTACCATGAATAAGACAATATAGCAATAAACGACTCCAGGTAGCTTTATCAGTCATTTTATTCTTGAACAGGAATCTTCAAAGTCAAGCACAATTGGAGCAAAGCGCTGTGCTATGCGGATATGTTCCCTCTGAGCATCACTGGAACTTCCATCTGCTTTCTCCTCCGAAAGTTCACTTTCTGAAAATAATCTTGTGCACACATGGAAACCAAAGCACTCATAGAGCTCCTTACTCGTGCATGTGAGGTGATTATGGAACGGAGCACTGATTTTACATTTCTTTTCTCCTGCAAAGTCCTTGACAGAAAAGCAACTTTAATTTTGGTAGGCCATGGAAAGACATTAAGGGCTCACCTGGAGGCTTGAACTAAAGTCAGTGAAGTTTCTAGAATTTAAGAAAGGGAGATAAAATACAGTGACTTAAGAGTGGGTAGATATCATCAGAAAAAATCAGGTGCAGTGTGGGGTCCACAAAAATGCAACAGTACTCAAAAGCACAATGTAAAACACTTTGCATTTACATTATGGGATGTTTTATCTTGATTACGAATATCTTCAAACAGGTGGACTTCTTTCTTCAATTAGCCTGAGTCTCCTAGCATCTTTACCAGTACGACAATAGGCCATGGAAAAAAACAGAATGAATAAGGTCAATAACATTCAAAAGTGTTTTGAACTTTCTTCTGAGTGTTGGAGAAAACATTGTTTAAGGCCAGCTACCAGCTGACAATTGCAAGGTGAGACCTGATGGGTTCATCTTCTCACAGGGATGCCTTTCAGTCCCTCCCGGGTCTGCAGTCAGAGAATGGTTATGTTTTGGCAGCAACATAGAGGATTCTTGAAACAGATTGCTCAACACACAGAATCCCCCATGAGCCATCCTCGATGCACTCTGCAGGCTGGTTGGCTCAGGCACCTCTTGCATGGCTATTTTCCTTCTGTGCACTCAGGAAAGAAGCAAGATTAGAATTCTACTCCCAGAAATCCATCAACTCTAGAATACTTATTATGAAAATACTTCAACTAGAAGGAAGATTCTGCAATCCCTGTTGTATTTAAATTTCGTGGAAAAAAACATGTTTCAAAGAGAATTTTTTTCCTGTCTGTCAGCTGCCAAGCAAATGAATGGAGTGATACAATACAGTGTAATTTTGGCATCAGCTCCAAGAAACCATGGGGATTCTATTCTAAGTCTGAGGTAACCCTAAACCAGGTTATTCTGCCAAGTCCTTTTTGGTTCTAGCTTCATCCTGACACCAGATATTGTTCTGCTAGTAATCACCTGGGATTGTAAGGATTGCCATTTCCATTCAATTGCATTGTCTGTACTTTAAGCTCCATTCACTCTGCACACATATGCTTATGCATATGTGCCAATGAAGATCATTCAGTTACATAAATGACTTATTCTGTGTAACCATTGTTTTTCCCACTTCATATATAAAAGAACAAACTTGATAATAAGTGATTTGGAGCTTGTAATTGATTATTTTTTAATAGTTTCCTGGGTTCATATAAGATCTTATAAACTGAATCGCTCATTATGTGACAATTTCTGTAATGTGTCAAATTTTCAATGCCATCTTTTCTTAGCTAGAACAAGTGTTGGTTTTTTTCTATCTGTCCATCAACCTACTTGAAACTTTGCTACAGAATAATTAAAATTCAAAATCATCTTTCTTTTATGTAGTTGTCATATCTCTCTCACTCATTTTTCAAACAGCTCTCCTTTCCTTGCATGCTATCATCTAACAATGTCCTCGAAACACTAAAGCAACATCTGAGGTGGAGCTGGGGAAGCATTGCAGAACATGTTCTGTAAACTTCTTCGGTTTTTAAATTATTCAGTTTGACTCTGCTCAAGCCTTCTCTTTTCCATGAATTTTCTAACAGATAAACTTAAATGAAATAACATTTGTCAAAAGAATAAGTTGTTAGTGAGCACTGCCAAGCCAGAAAGTCAGTTTCAAAATCGTGATTTTAAGGATTGGAATGAGAAACTTGACACTAACAGTTAAAATATGCAGTCAAGGAATTGAAGTTGTCATGTCAAAGCAACTCCCACTTCATATACAAAGACTGTATATGGAAAAAATACAGGTCAAAAATTATCTTTTAAAATTATTTGATTAATAATGTTAAATATGAGAGAAATATACTGAATAAAACATGTAATGGAAATTTTGCTTTAGTACTTATTTAAACAAGTGTCCTGCCAGTCTTGGTCACTTCCTTTCATCTGCTTTGTAAAATGTGTTGCTGAGCCTCCATTATAGTCAAAAGCAGACAGGTGACTTATGTCGAGAGGTTACAGGTGTTAGTATCACTGCCTGGTTTTGATCATGCCTGTTGGGTGGACAAAATTAACAAATTTTCCTTTGTGAGAAGATGGCTGAAAAGATGAATAGAGTAGAATAGAATAGAATACAATAGAATAGAATAGAACAGAACAGACTAGACTATTTCAGTTGGAAGGGACCTACAATGATCATCTAGTCCAACTGCCTGATCACTTAAAGGCTGACCATGCTAAAGCATGTTATGAAGGGTATTGTCCAAATGCCTCTTAAACATTGACAGGCTTGTGGCATTGACCACTTCTCTCAGAAGCCTGTTCCAGTGTTGGACCACCCTCTCAGTAAATAAATTGTTCCTAGTGTCAAGTCTAAACCTCCCCTGGTGCAGCTTTGAACCATTCCCACATGTCCTGTCACTGAATCCCAGGGAGAAGAGATCAGCATGAAGAGAAGATGCAGACAGAAAAAGGAAAAATTGTGGATCTGAGGCCACAGAGGAAGAGAACCGGGAATAACCTTCACTTTGTTTTGCAGCAGAAGTCAAAGAAGGCAAAACTACGTGACAAGTTACAGAAGACCAAGCCTGCCTACATGGCCATCTCAGAGCCTGCAGACAGACGGTAGTGCCAGTGCTGTGCAGGGACACCATTTCCCGTTCCCGACTTTGCCCCGCTCCCCGAGCTCAGGGGTGCTTGGTCAAGCTGTTACACGGGACCAAAACTAAACTTATGTCTTAGAGCTGTAATGGGTCTTGGAACACAAAAAATAGTTTGACATCAATAAATTTTTACTGATTTCCAGGTAAACGCTACTTTACTACGTGGAGTTGCCTTTTACAGTATCAGTGCATCTGCTTATTAACAAAATGGATTTTTGTTTGAGAACTGCTGCCTCCTGCCCCATAAAACTATAAAAATACTCTAAAAGCAGCACTATAGACCCTTTTTCTTTTACAGGCAACTATCGCTATTATTTATTTCTTCAACATCAAGGTCAGAATAGAAAAGGGTTTTACACTATTATTAAGTGCTTTCCCTATTTTACAAAGCTGCTCAAGTTTAAATATACAATAAATAATTTTTCTGTACTGATTTTTTTAAATTGAGCTATTCATGGGTAGCACATCTCTCAGGGTTCAAAATTCACAGCTGACTTCTTTAATTTTCCTCCCACTTCTCTGATCAAAAATATCATGACAAAAGGAGGCTGGTGAAAATTCCTATGAGCAGTTTTAAATCCAAAATTTCACTCCTAAATGAAAGTTATTTAACATTTTTTACTTAATTTTCTGTCTGTGCAGCAGTCAAGCTAATATTCTGAGTGCAGTTTGTAAGTGATGATTTGTGTAATTAAAAAGAAATATAGAAATAATATTTGTTCTTCCACCAATAATGAATTTTGTCCTCTAATTTAAAATCAATTTGTTTTTTCCCACTCGTCCCACAACATATTTTGCCTTCTAATGCCTACACACTTAAATTTTTTGCCTCATTGATCACTAAAAGGACAGGAAAGCTTGGGTTAAAAAGAGGAAATACAAACCTCAAAGGCCAGTGTGACACGGTTGAACACTTAAGATCAAATGATTTTAAGTAATGTACATCCTGTCTGGTGCCAATATACAGGAAAGTATAACAGGAAGCGTAATAAACCATGCATATCTATAGATTTCTGAGTGAACATTCGTATCATGTCATTGATTCTAGTAGTATTTTTCCATTAGAGGAATTGTTCTCCACTATTTCTTCAGAGAATATTTGCACTCAGCCACATGCATACACGGGGTTTTGCAGAACCGTTTAGGACATACGTCCTGCTCAGCAGTCTCGTTTCTCAGAAGGGCAACATGGTCTGGTTTCAAGATAAGGCACTGGGATAATATTTTTTCACCTGTTTAGTAACAAAGCGTGAAGAATAACCTCAAATACTTTTAAAAGTCTAATTCATTAAATGTCACTGAGGTTCATGCTGAGAAAATATTTTAAAATGGATGTATTGGGAGCATGGAACATAAGGTGACAAAATGCCATCCTAATGACCTCCCAGACGAGGTGAAGGCAGGTTAATCTCCGACAGTTACTGTATGACCTCTGTCTCTGCAATTAAAGCCCTATAGTCACCAGCTGGTGAAATACATCAGATACAAGCAGAGGACACATAGCTGATGTTAACAAAGAAAGATGAAGTATACTTCCGTTACAAAATATCTTCAGAGTTACAGGCAAAACCCATTAAATTTACCTTATTCTACCTCCTTACTTTTTAAAAATAATGAATATTAGTTAGTTACAGGCATCTGGGAACTATTCGTTTGTTTTGATATGTCAGCATCAGCCTCTCTGGGAAGAAACTCCATCATCATATGCAAATAAATATGATTAGCTCTTTTACCAATTGTGTTTGCCATTATTCCTTTTTAACTCTCTTCCTTCGAATTTATGTTGCCTTNGGGGGGAAGAAAAGATCACAATTAGTGTATCTAAATGGCAATATGTCATTTCCTTGCTTGAGAACGATGGATACATTGTTGCTAGGAAACAGTTTCCAAAGACAAAACTTTCAAAGGACAACATTTCTATAGATAAAATAATCTCGCAAGTATAATCACAAAGCAATGTGGAAACCTAAACAAATGTCCGCGTATGGGGCCTGAAGGGGAAGGAGGGAGAGAGTCTGTAGACAGAGGCAGCTAGCTAGTAGCCTATTTTACTGGATAATATCCTTATTTTAACATATTCCTCTGTGGTGCATAATATACCTTTCCCAGACTATGATTCAAAAGCAGTATTCAAGCATAATTGTAGCCCCCACTTTTCAGACATAGAGTCTGATCTTCAAAAACATTATCCACATGAATAAAAAAATGTCAGCCCAGAACAGGGCATAGTGTGGCCCTCCCTGAAAAGTAATGTTTTGTATCTGTGGCTGTATTTGGCAATTTGATGTATTGGGAATTAAAAGAAATAATAATAAAAAAGGCATTAATTTAAGTGCTGGATAAGTCTTTTTTGGAAGTCTCAGTAATGTGCTATCCCGGCACTCAGTAAAGACGAGTGAGGTGAAAGCTGTACTGAAATTGTTCAGACACCACAGATGTTTCTGCACAGCCCAGCTGCTAAACATGTAAGATTCTTCTCTCCTAATGTGTCTTTTGAATGATGCTGACTTGAGAAGACCAAAGGCTACTACGCATGAACTTGCACCTCTGAAGAATATTTTATGTAGTCTTGCTTTTTGGGGATAAATCTCTTCAACGTTAGGGAAGTCAGTGTTATGGCCCTGATCCCAGAGGCTCTCTTGTCCGGTTTGGGATCTCCCCAAACTGTGGGCTCTTATATTCCCAAGGGAAACACTTGGTCCCACGCTCACCTGCCTTGCAGCTCACAGAGTCTCTGTTGAGCGGTGCAGAACAGCTCTATTTTTTCCCCTCTGTGTTCTTTTGCAGCAATCCCTTGTAGATACTTTCCCTCCCAGGCAGTCTTCTGCTCTGGGACACTTCCTGTAATAACACCTAGGTGGCATTTCAGAAACATCCTTAGGAAAAAAACCAAACCTGCTCCTTCTGCCACCCTTGTTCTGCTTCAGCAACAGCATTTTTCAGCAGCTGTTTTCTGATTAGTGGTTCAGGCACAGCCACGAGAGGCAAAAAGCCCCTCTAACACCTTCGATGGCCCTGGTCTGTGGAGGATATATCCTTCATTAAATCAATGGAAACTTTAAGGACTAAAAACAATCTTGTTGCAGAAAAAGAGGCTGCCTGTGAGCTCGGTAAAATTACATATTTGTATAGATATTGGCAGTAACACGCTAATTATTGATTGAGATTCCCAAGTAACCTAAATAAATACTTACTACCAGCCTGGGCAGTGTTCTGATTCCTCTGATTGCTTCATTGGCTAACATCCAGATGAGATATTACGGTCTGTAAAATTCCCTTTCTGTTTTACAAGAGGTGGTTGTTTCCACAAGATAACTCATTCACAAAGGTAGTGAAAGTCTATCGGGAAGCAAACGGAATGAGATAAAGGCTCTGAAGTCAGAGCTCAAGGGATGCTTGGTGGAACAAGAAAAAGACTGCTGAGAGATGCCAGCTGTGCAGGTGCATGAGACAGGATATCTATGTAATGATCATTGCTTTTCCACAGAAGACTAACTCGAACATGCCTTTGGTCCTTTCAATAGAAATGAGTTTGATTTTTTTCGAAATGTGAAGCTTAGATCATTTCCTTGATGTAAACTAGCAACATTTCCATTTTCATTAGAAGAATGTAATATTTCCATTGAACACGATAAAATAAAAAAATAAATATATATGTAGACAGAGAAAACATATATACTGTAACAACTAATAAACAAAATTTTGCACATACATAACCGAATTCAGGATTTCCTTTGCATGAACTGCTTCTCACTTCAGAGTTTTTGAACTAAGGAAAACATCTGTTTCTAAAGAAACAATAATAGCATGAGCCTATCCTTACAATGACTGTGGAATTTTTTTTCCTAATAAATTAAAGCCCAAGTTTTTGCAATCTTTTTATTAGTCACCCATGCGAGACTAGTTTAAGTACTATTGCAAGGTATCCTGAGTACACAGATGTAAGAGCTCTCTAATACACAAACTGAGCGGCATATTTTGCTGATTTTAAAGTCTTGTATTCTTACAATGTAGAATAGGTAATGATCACCCATGCTGGAACTGCGTTTATGTCTGTAATATGCACCGCCATTAAAACAAAACGGGCAGGGCAACCAAAGTACAATGTGTTTAAATAGAATGTAATAACAATTTCCAAGCTATACCTCTGAGCCTGTAAACTAATGGCTAAATAGAAAAAGACCTTTGGTATCCAACTTTACAACTACAGTCCCAAAAGGCTGCCCGTTACTAGCTGTTTAGCAAGGGAGATTATTAAACATCATATCTGAAAATTTTTGCTTTAGATGGCTGCAGTTTTGCAGCCCCCAAAATGGCTGATGCTGAACTGTCAGGTATCTCATAAACCTCACTGGATCTCTGAGTCTACACAGTCCTCTCTGGTTTCTCAGTCTTCTGGGGTTCCATTCTGGTGGACATAGTGTGTTGGTGTTCACGTGCCCTTTGCAGGCAAATTCAAACACACGTCACCAACACTGCGCCAACCAAAAGCCATGTGACAGCATGTGTCAAAAAAACCCATATCCCAGCAGCCACAGCTGATGTTCTGGATCATCACTCACCCTTTAAAATACAACTTCAAAAATGTTCACCAAGACGTAGAACTTTCCTACAGTTTTATGCCCAGTCAAAATCTGTGTGTGCTTAGAACGACAATGCAGTTCGTTTGGAAGGGAACACTGGAGGTGATGGAACCCATGCTTCTGGTAAAAGCAGGTTAATTTCAAAGTTTGAGCAAATTGCTTAGTGTGAGCTCAGTGGAGCAGATTTCCAAGGGTGAAGAGTCCAAAACTTTGCTTGGTAACTAGCGTCAGTGCTTGATCACTCTCATTTTGATCCCCACCCTCACCCCATGCTCCATTGGAGTTTCCGTTGCTACAACTTGTGACCACTGCATACAATGTTGCCATAATTTGATGCATATAAAATAAATTCAAACTTTGATAGTTTGTGGGGGGTTTTTTTGGGTTTTTTGGGGTTTTTTTTTTTTGCAAGCACTGGCTTGGATGAGGTTTGTAGTATAAGGGATTGATATTTTTTTTCCTGTACACATACATTTTGAATATATAGACCAGAAGACTTACAGTGAAGTTGATGATTAGGATTTGCCTCTGAGATTATCTTGTTTAAATAAGGTTTCTCTAATAGACTTCCGCTGATTTAAGTACCTTCACTAGAAAAGAAACATTATCTAGCTGGTGTCAATAGACGTATAAATATGCAACAGTTGAAGGCAAAATTAAAGTTGTTGGAGAAATCATTCCTTAGCGAGATTTCTGAAACAGGACTATAGAATTTAAATAAAAATTGATCCCAAGATGGAAGCACTTGAAAATAGTCACTGGATGGTAAACAGCCTCTTTCAATAGGAAAACAGTTTCTACATGCTATCAATTGACTGTTGGAGTTACGGTTCGCAAAAGAAAAATTATTATATTTGTAGAAATCTATAGAACTACACACAAAATTGTGTGTATAATTCCTAGACTAGCCCTTCCTAAGTGAAGAGGAATGGTTTTACCAGTGTGAACCATTTACAGAAGCAAACAAACTAAACTGAATTTGTAAACATTAGTTACTGATAAAGGATTTCAGTTTCCTTGCAACCTTTAAACATTCTTGGGGATATTCTGGCTGAAACAGATTCCTAATTCTTAGCAAATCAAGTTGCCAATATTCAGTAGTAGTTTGTGAACATGCCAGTAAGTTCTCTGAAACATTTCAGGTAAAAGTTACAGCAATTAGAACATTTACCAGTAAATGTTCTTGTGTCTGAGGAGAGACCCCTCAAACTAACCTTGAATTTCAAGGCAGAACCTGTCAATAAGTCTGGCATGAGGTTGTGCACCTAAGGTTTTATGAGCGAATACAGGCTCAAATGTAATGTCAGGTCTATCCTTAAAATACTGATTTTCTTCCATGGCAAGTCACAGAAAATGTATAGTATGAAGATAAACTGTCATTTATTTCTGAAATTCATAACCCTATCTAAATATTGAAAAGTTGCTTTTTTTTTACAAGTTTGACGGTATCTCATGCATTAAAAATATTTTCTGTTCTTTGTCAAGACGCAAAAAGATAATTTCGTGACACATACTGCGGGATTGCCTGGTGCCATTTCTCTAGATAAATTTATTAATTTCTTTCTTTCCTCCTCTCTTGTGTGTGTGAGTGTTTATGTGTGTGTATATGTATATATATTAAGAATGGGTTTTATTTACAAAGAATGTTTTCAGTTTTGGTGTGATCAAGTGTTACTGGAGGAATGAGGAGGACAGTTTCAGAAACTTCCACCATCACATCTTCTAAATTGGGAGGGGCAGTGAGAGAAACCCCTTTTCTTTTAGAGTGAGCTTGTATTATCTCTCAGTTGCTTTCACATTCTCTTGTGCAGCAATATAATACACAGAAATTACTGTCCTCTGATTATTTTCTCCTCTGTAATCAATGACATGGTCTTCCTTTTAATTTTCTAATGTTCCTCATTGATTCAGTCAAATAGAAACAACCCTGTCGTGAGGCTTTACAAGGATGAAATTATTTAGGTTTGACAAGATTTGGGCAGAACGAGGAAAGCCTTTTGAAAGCCGTTATGCAATTAGGCTACATAATGGCAGCTGAAATTCAACATGGAGAAATGCAAAGCACTGTATATCAGAGGGACCAATTTAGAACTTCTCACAGATACAAAAAGTCCTAAGAAGGGCAATGAAAATTATTAAAGTCAAGAATATGAAGAACTTCCCTACAAGGAAAGATTAAAAGCAGCAGGACTAATTAATTTGAAGGAGGTTGGGGGCGATAGGTTCTTTTAAGAGAGTGAAAGCTGCTATGGTAAAGACATATATTAAATTAGAAATTCTAAAAAGACAGTTACTCCAGTGCCCTTCCCGTAGTGTAAATATGGGAAAGCATTCACTGACAGTAACATATTTGAAATGGTTCGGGGGAATACTTTTTTGTGCAAAGTGCAACTAACCTGTCAAACTCCCTGTGGAAGTTATCATTCTTCCTTATTGTTTAGCATATTAACTCCTCACTTCCCCTGACAAGTACAAGCAACTGTTCCCAAGATATCTGATGTTACGGGTTATCCTTTCCTCTGAAGCATTAGTTATAACGCATTCTCAGAGGCACAAGGTTGAAAGAGCTCCGTGGTGTTCAGCTGTTCCAGCAAGGCAAACCCTTTGCTTCTGCAGCTGGCAGAGGACCCCAGGATGAGAGCAGAGGGAATTCCTGGTTCTCATGCTGGTGCAGAGAGAAGGCTCAGACGGCCAAGTATTTCCCTGCAGTGGTGCTTCTCCTCCAAAAATACTCTCTTTAAAATCCCACTCTGTTACATAGGCTGATTTATATCCGGCAGCATACTTTAACTTATGCTTAACTTCAGCGTTTATACTGTTTTTATTTCTGAATGACTTTCACCCCTTGGATGTGGGGGTAACTCCAGAGAAAGAGGAGAAAGAAAATGGATGGCAGAGCATATCCATTCACTTGAGAGAGAGTAAACCTCAGCACACACCATTTCCCTAGTGACATCTCACAGAAGAAAACCTTGTTTAGCTTGCCCCACAAAGTATATAAGAAAGGTAAAACTTGGCAAGCAAGCCATAACCTGTAACATAGCAGGATGATTTTTTTCCAATGTTTCTCACTTCCTGACAGAGCTTGGGAAAAATGATCAGTCTTTGCACTCAGGGCCTCTCTGGATTTTCTTCTCCATGTCTTTTCCACCTCCTTCTTCTAAAAAAAATGCTAAATTAGCATTTTCTCTCCTTGATGTAGTATGGGATTTATATAAACTTACTTGACTGTTATACAGCTATTTTCAACTTTGTATCTCAAAACACTTTTACAAAAATCATGTGATTGATTTTATAGGTTTTTAAAATCTCCCGTGTCACACCCCAGAAACAAAGCAGTAAAAAGTACTTCTTATCACAGCAGAGTCCAGTACAAGCCCAGACATTTTGAATACATGATGAGTTTCCTGCACTTAAAATAATTTAGTAAATTAATCAGAAAGTCAATGATAAAGGGGCTTTAAAATAACATCTGATAAGTCTTCTTTTCTAATAGTTTTCAAAATATTTGAAAGTCTCAGAAGCATCCTTTTCTGAAAGGAAACACACAAATTTTTGAGTGGGTTTTTTTTTTCCTTTAGGGATATAGATTGAAAATTTGACATATAATAGAAGGTTAGCTTCAGTCTTAATTCTGGTGTAAGAAATTACTGACTTTCATGAGTATTCGAATCACTAGCAAAAAGAGAAGGGAAAAAAGATTATGTATATAAAAGCAGCGGGAACTTTGGATGAGCGGTGATTTTACAAGCCTAGTTAAGCATGGTAGGACAGTTATACAGCCCAGTCAAGTATGGCTGATTGATTTTTATCTGCAAATTGTTATCGACTGTGAATGTTGGCTGCAGGTTGCTGTTAAAATCAAGAGCACTGTGCATTCTATTTAGAGAACAAGGGTTGCATAATAAATCTGTTTTCCCATGAAAAGCATGCAATTAGAATTAATGACTTCATCACAAAGAGCAAGAGCATACTAAAAAGTTGCCAGAGATGCTGGTTTGAAAAACACCGTTAAAACAAAGATTCTGATATTGCACGGGAAGAGCTGGATGCCCTCAAAGCCTGGAGAAAAAGAGTGAGAGCTCAGAGGAATGGTACAGATGCCAGGACATTATGCGAAATATACGTAGGACTTCTTGAAGAAGCGGGAACTCTCTAGATGCAAAAATTCAAATATGCAAAGAGAAGGACCTGGTTATGCTGGTCATACAGAATTAATACAGTCCACTAATACAAAGTGGCCGTGTGTTGGGCAGATTAAGTCTTAAGAAGAGTTATTCCTAACATAAAATGGTAATGACAGTAAAGTATTAATGTTAAGGTCTAACAGGCTGGGCATACCACGTGTTACAATTTTACCCTCATGTGTTGAGGAAATACAGAACTAAGCAGGGGGAGAGAAAGACTGAGAAGATGGTAAAAGATGGAGAGCTTGCTGTGTGACAGGGAGCTAAAAAAGATTGACTTTTCAGCCTAGCAAAACAAAAGCTTATAGGGATTATAACTCCTGTCTATAAATGCAGCAGAGGAATATACACATGGAAAGGAAAAAGCAAACATGAGAGAACATATCCAAAATATTTTTATCTGAATTATTAAAGGTATACACTTTGAATGCATTTATGTTTTATTAGATGGGCTTGTCATGAGGCTTCAGCTTTGTAGAAGACAAGGATAAGGAAGCACAAGTTGATAATGAAAGATAAGTGATAGTTTGTGTGGTTTGAGGAACATTGCATGGCAGGAAGGAGTTTTGCAGAGAATAGCAGAAAATGGGGTTAGATGTAGGCCACAAAGTTTACATGAAAAGTCCAGTTTCTGTAGCAGTGACAAGTATGTAAAAGGGATATTTAAGCATGAGTTATGACAAATTAATAAGTAGAATGTCTTGTGGTTCATTAGAGGACATTGTGTGAGAATCTGCAGAAAAGTCTATGATGTGGCATTACATGAAATAAGATCTAGAGATCTCCCAATAATGCTCATGTAAATACTTGGCATATGAATAATTAATTAGTAGACACATACTGGAAGATGGCAGCCAGTAAAGGGAATGATACAACATATGAGGAATTCGTTAAAAGTGTAAAGGGGACACTGTAGCTCAGATTTTCTGCATTTCAACCTTTGGGCAGATGGGCCCATGTGCTGTAGCAATGTGTGCTGAATGGTTACCACGCTGCTCTGAATAAACTCTAACGTGCAACTCAACAGATTCTGATGGAAGCTCAAAAAGAAGATTGAGCCTAGTTTCTGGAAAATGTGGGAGCAGGAAGAAATTCTGGAGAAGTCTCCAGGCAGTAAGTGAGCATCTCTGCTCCAGGGCACTGAGAATACCTCATGGGACTGACTCTGGGAAGAGCAGCTGGCTGCAGGGCCGCAGGCTGTGGGCATCTGGAAGAGGGGCTTTGTACAGCAGGAGTGAGTTCCTCAGGACAGAGGTGCAATTCTCCACTCTGTAGGCAAAATCATCCGCTCAAGCAAGAAAAGTAATTTTTGGTACCTTTTCCTGAAAACTTCTTGCTGACATTCTGCAAATAATTCTACCATGAATGGCGAGTGAAGAGATAGCCAAAGGTGGGAGAGAAATGAGGAGTCTGACCTATGAAAAACACTCCATTAAAGTCAGCACGCAACAGGTCAGAGCCATCTCACAATCATAATATGGCTGTCACGGACTACACTGTTCCAATCGCTTTCCCTGACTGAAATGATCACTTTCCTTGACAAATAACATGCAAAATTCACACTACCAGTGGAAACTTCAGAAGATGTGACTGCAAAAATCCTTGGGCAAAATTAAAGAAAATGGACCACAGTATCTACAATGTGGACATTTAGAAAGCTTAATCCTAGTGTGAATTCTCTGAAATAATCAGACAATTTCTGTATTCCAGTGAGGTAATTTTTTGCTTACATACCAGGGATCTGACTGAGATGCATTTTAAGCTAGGTCTTGCCTTCTCTTTTCTGCCAAATATAATTAAAAATGTATTGAAATTGTGCAAGCTGCACTATTCATTAAGCATTTGCAGATGTAATACCATGAGAAGCACTGCGGCTCTTCTCTTGTTGGCAGTTGACATTACCATGGCAAAAAACATGCTGAGCAAATAGAGTATCTGCACATCGGAAAGTAAAAACATGACTAGGTTTGAGAAAAGCAATTCACTAAAATAAACCTCACCTGTAATGCAACTTCTTGAAGTTCTTCTTTACTTAAACACATTGTCAGTGAAAATCTAACAGATGAACACTGAGGCTGGCTGGAAACATAAATAGAAAATGTTTTTTTCCCTTTCCCTACTAATTCTTCAAGTTTTGATTTCTGTTCTTATTTAGAACTAATCCACAGTTCTCAAGTTTGAAGTCCTTTACAAAACTTTCCTTTCCTTTATGAAATATGTGAAAGCATGATCTTAATTTATGAAATTTGATTTTAAACGTAAAGGGTCATCATGAGCAACATAAATTCAAGACCAGGGAGAATTCTTTCTGAAAGTTTCAGGGTTTGATAAGGTAAGAGCAAGAAGGTACTTAAACACATACTTTGCACCAGACAAAGGGCAATCACACGTATTACTCACATTCAGTCAAACCTTTTTGTTTCCTGCTCTTCTGGCTCTGACAAATTCCCTGTTTTGAAACTTACTTTCTAGCTTTGTGCTCTGTCTCTGGCCAATAATACAGTTTTTTACTAAGCCAAACCTTAATCCAAATAATTCGTATTGGTAGGCTGTCAAATCTCAGTTCAAATATCCCTTTGAGCTTCTCAGAAAATCCATTTAATGGACTTGCCATTCATGATAGTCTATCTGCGGTAATATGACTCCTGATTATCTTTTTTTGCTTCCTTTCCTTCAAGGACAAGGATCCCTGGTCATCAGTTTAATGACTAGAGAAGCGCTTCCCATGCATTCTTTTTTTCAGTTCAAGTGATACAATACACATCAGACATTTCTCTTGGCAGACAGTGATTCCTGTTTACTCAAAACTCCCTCACTGCAAGTTATTTTTACAAAGTCTATAATCATTTTTATGTGTCACAACCCCCCAAAGTTGCTTGTGATTTTGAATAGTAGCTTATCTCTGTCCAGTGTGATTCTTGGCTGGGGGCCTGGCAGAACTATCTAGATTTGGAAAGGTCAAAGACAAATCCAGTGCCAAAGTGATGATAAGCTGCAGGTGGGACTGCAAGCTTTCCAAATCACATTAAATGCCAGGAGAACTATCCTAAAAGATTTTTTAAATTTATAAAATAACTGAAAAGAAAAATACAAATATGTCTGTGACATGTAAGTAGCAGAAGAACAAATTCTAATTTATCCTGTGTCTGTAAATGATTACATTCATCAGAATTTTTAAAAACATAATCCTAGAGTCAGTGAGATATTACGAGAACATGTTCTGTATTACAGGTCCTGTTCAGTGAATGCAGTGGCCCCTTATCTTGTGCTGTGTATGTGTATGTCTTATGTGAACAATGGCAATGATGATTTGGTGAGAAATATTAGATCAGAAATTTACATGTCAACTTTTCACGTTTGGAAATCTTTTTGTAATCAGAACGGTGAAAAATAAATGTTCCTGTGGTGTATGGACTGCCCACTCCTTAAAGTCCACAGTTAATTCTGCACTTTGCAGTTACATAGGAAGAAAAATACCTGGAGAAGGCAAAAAGAATCATAGATGCAGGAAAGGCAAAAGAAATAAGAACAGACATACCAATGGGAGCAGGAGGCAGATGGGCAGTGAACTTCGCATGACCGGTTTGCCTTGGAAAATGGCAGTGGAAAATAACCAGGACAGCCCCCAAAGCACATGTCTCTGCAGGCTGTTGGGAAGGAGTTGGGTACTGGATCCCTGTTCCCAGCCGAGCCCTGAGGGACGGGTAAATCTCTGCCCCCATGTAGCAACTGCACTGCTGGTGCCCCGGGCACTTTGTCCAGGGCTATCTTTTGCAAGGTGCACAATGCAAGGCGCATAAAGAAGTGTGTCCATATCAGACCATCGAAGAAAACCAAAGGGAGATATTGAAGGTCAGTTATGTGCCAGTTAGGAATGTGAAAGAAATTTAAAAATAAAAAGGAAGCTGAATGACCCCATATCATCACTTTTTTCACAGCTCAAATGAACATTTTAGATACTTTCCAGATTAGTGTTGCTCATTTTTTTTTTTTAATGCATGAAAATATTTAGTTTAATTCAGAGCCTACAACTCTCACATATGAACTAGTGAGGAGCTGAGAATGTCACCATAAAGCCCATAGCTATGGCCAGAATGGTAACAGCACACTTATCCAGTTGCCTCTTCCAAATACTCCGCCCGTGGTATTGCCCTATCAAATGAAGTTGTTTTTTTTTTCCTCAGAGGTTTACTTATCAACTTGAAAGATCTACAGTTCCATTCAAACTTGGGAGAAGTTCGGGGATGGTTCTTTTTATTGATGAGGGTGAAGATAAGAACCCCAGCATGCTTCAAGGTGTTTCTCCAGCAGGTGATGAAAAAGATTTTGTGATGCGGTTGATTGTAACAGTAGCAGTTGTTCTTATGTTCCTGGGCAAGCAGACTTTTCTTTTTTTTTTAAAAAAAAAAAAGGATTTTTTCATGACTGCGAGTATGACTAGGCAGTCTTTAGAGACAATACAGCAATGCTTACTGTTATAATTTCATATACCAATGGGTTAGATTTCTACATCTTACTGCTTTCCAAGTATCAGAAGGGACACAAACAGCAAGGATTGCAGTTACACTTTTTATTACTGTTTACAAGCTTTAAGTGATGACAACTAAACGAATAATTGTTTTCGGGTTTTAGCATTAAGGGACAAGTCTCAGCGCAAACAGCTTGGAAATGTCATCTCTGAGGATGCTGTGAAAAATGGGGGTAGCATACATACAGCAACATTAATAGTTTGTTAATACCTTGAGACTGCTATATCTATGTAGATCGTGAGGCTGCTGTGTGGGTATTCAATACCTGTGCATCTCAGATAAATACACAGTCATAGCTATTTCCCATGGCATTCAGAAGAAATTTATTTAAGAGTGAAACAGAGTGCAGATTATCAACAGATGTGGGGTTTTATGTATGTTTACTACCCGCAAATTTTTGCCATAGGTTAAATAGAGCATGTCAACCTCTTATCATCCACCTTTTATCTTTGTTCTGCAGGCTCCAAAAACTCCGTGTTTTCTCATTATTTTTCCTTTAGATTGGGTCTGGAAACTAATGCAAACGTAGAAAAATACTAAATAGATCTCTAATTTGATACTCATTAAAATCCAGTTTGGTAAAAATGATAAGCGTATTCGCATTAACCCTAAGGCTGTACTGAAAGCCGCCTTTCAGCTGTCCAAGAGGTTAAATTCACAGTAAGCACACATAATTAATGAGGTTGGTATTAAAGCCTTCATTTTTGAGAAGTCTGTTTTAAGTATATATGTTTTCCTAGATAATACGTTTTACAAATAAAATAAACTGTGATGCAAATACTTTTTAATACATATTTTATGCGAATTTCTTGAGACAACATTTGGAGTTTAGGAGTCTGTATTGAAAGCTGAACTCATTAATGCTATTAAAATGCTTTTGTCTTCTCATAATCCTTGAAGTCTGTCAAAAACTTCAAAGTCATCTGATGTCTATTAATTTTTTGTGGTTTTTCTAGCCCTAACTTTCCCTTCCGTGACACACAGAAGATTGTTTTCATAACAACAAAGTGGAAGACCAAAGATACTAAATTTCATTCTCTTTTGTACTGTCTCAAGAATTGTACCGTTGTCTCCATTTTTCATGGAAACTTTTAGCAAGATTAATTAAAACTTGAACAGAAAAAGAGTAAGCTAGACACTTAAAAAATGGTGGTATAAAAATGCTGTTACTATTTTCAAAGCACACCTTTGCCCATGAGCGCTTCCTTCTCACCCACCCCTTGGGATACACATGATCCTTGACAGCTGCTCAGGGGAAGGGCTGCTTCAGCAAGTCCCCATCCTTTGCCAGACCCTCTCTGTTCATCCATCTTTCCCCACACCGCCCGGGATATGAGTTGTTGCTCTGGACTACCCCGCAGAAAACGTTCAGTCCTCACGTTTGCAGGTTCTAAGCTGCTGCTGAATTATTTTGATTGAAGCAGATTTGTTGTAGATGGTGTGATCAAGTCTCACCAGGCTCTGCCACCCCTGTATGCTGTGATTGTTTGCTCCTACGCTTTCCTTTGTCATGGCAAGGACTCCTGTGTGGCTAGTATCCTCAGCAGAGCAATTTGCCACCTCTCCCTGACATACAGGGGGAGGTGGCAAATTACATACCTTACCTCCCTTACATACCAGAAGAATAAAAGGCAGGATTTGGGGGCAAACAATAACCATACTTAAAAGCTTTTCCTTTCTATAATTTATTTTTCTACATTCTTGTCCTAAGTACATAAAGACTGCTAACAAGGTATAATTATTTCTTTTTTTTCTTTCTTTTTTTTTTCTGAGATACAAAAGAATAAATAGGGAAGTTCCTATTCAAATGTCAAAATATTGAGGTAAACAGTAACAGATTTTCACTCAGACATTATGATTACTGAAATACACTGTCATGAATAGGCAAACAGTCAGCGAGTTCTTTAAAAGGTTCAGTGCAAATTAGTTTCTGGCAAGGACTGTATGTTGTTCAAGGCTTCATTAAAGCTCTACATTTAGGAATTACCTCAGCAAGAAGAAAGGGATGCTTTTTATCCTACAAAGTGCCTCATTTTGTAGGATACAGAAGCCTCAGAAGCCCTCTCAGGGCCTTGGGCAGCTCATTCTAAGTTGGTAGTTCAGGACATCATCTACCACTGCCTCCGTCTCACAGGCAGCAGCAGAATTAAATTTAGGAGTTTAATTCTAATCTGGAAGAGTATTTTATGCAAACATTTATTTTCCCCATTTTTAAAGGGAAAAGTGTATTTCAGGAGGTGTAGCACTGTGTCAGCTCACGTTTGTCCTCTCTGCCAATAGGTGGCACTAGCAATTTTCACATCCGAGTCTGTAGAAGTCAACCTGCAGTTTTCAACCACCTAAATAATCCTGTATAAACATTCCCCTGTATAAAATGTTTTGGAAATACCACGAGCCATATCCTTCAGTTATTGGCAATAGTGTCATTCCACTGTTTTAAGAGAAGTTGCTAAAGAAATATAATAATTATTTATGTTACTGTTCACATTATTGATACTGGGAGACATTTTGGGCTTTCTATTTTCTAAGTTGTTTATTTTCCACCATTCTTGTATGATCTAATTTGTCAGAATCGTTTTATGAGCTCTCTAGGATATTTACCAGAACATGAAAAAAGCTACAATTTAGCTTTTTATGCACACTTTCCACAATTTTTGGCAGTCTTGTTCAGTAGAAGGAAATGGAAGACATTTGCACCCTGTCAGATGAGGTTTCTCCTCAGGGCAGCGCTGCAATAGCATGGTGCTCTTGCTAGATTCCCTTCATGATGAATAGGGTCTGATCGTGAAGTATTCTTCACAAGGAGGATATACCTGTGAACAAGTTCTTTGGCTCCTTTCCAAAAGAGCCGTGGTATGCTGACCTCTGGATCATGATGCAAACAAGTTCCTGCTGGCTCCAGTGGGAGGTGGGCATGACTGAGAGCATCTGAGAGGGTTGCAGCTCTAGCAGGGAATGGAGCAGGAGAGCTTTTTTTTTTTCTTTTTAATTGACTCTGCCATTAAAAGGTCAATAGCTTTATGCAACTGAAATTTAAATAAAATATAACCACCCTTCTAATGCCTCCTCTTTTGACCTTGCTGATGGTCAACACATTTTTAGTGGACTGAGGTTACAACCATTCTTTTGGCACCCAAGCAGAATCTTGTTATATATGGTATTTGAAAAGGTGCACTTTAGCAAAATCTGACTGTGTGGGAGCCAAACTGAAATTTGAAACTGGATATGAAAGAGACTGCTATGAAGAAGAAAACCCAAACAAACAAAAAAATGAAGACAAAGATGGGAAAGCTCTTCATAGAATTGGAAAACCAAAGTGGAAAAAAAGGAGTGTAGGGATAAGAGCAGTAAATGTAGGATGAAAAGACAATGCAAAGAAGTACCAGAAAAAAAAGGGAAGAAAACAATGCAGTAATGTCAATTTTTGAAATGGCATATTCAGCAAATAAATGTTATTGCTAGAAGGACACATTTTTCAGCATCCAGGTGGCATCTGCTGAACAGCATGTTAACAGATATTCTTATGTAGTAACAGTTCCCTCTGTACTTTGTAAACTGCATCCCTTCTGTGAGTAAAGAAACAAAGGGTAAAGCTGGCAGAGTGCTTGCGAGGGTGAGCTCAGCCCCCAGCGCTGCCTGACGTGGTGCTGGAGCCGTGCTCACCTCTGCTAACCAACCCTGCTGATTCAGAAGGT
Organism: Stercorarius parasiticus; assembly: GCA_013396915.1. Taxonomy (NCBI): domain Eukaryota; kingdom Metazoa; phylum Chordata; class Aves; order Charadriiformes; family Stercorariidae; genus Stercorarius; species Stercorarius parasiticus. The sequence continues at coordinate 212,014 of VWZL01001808.1, read as the reverse complement.
CAGCATCAGTGGGCTTCACCTGGCTCATGCTAAACACACCCTCGGGACTTCTGGTTAGCTCAGACAGCCTGAACAAAACCCAGTCGTAACAAAAATACATGCAGCAGGCTGTGCTGAGGGTACTATTTTATCTGAAACAATTGGTTCATGGAGAAACTGTCTCAAACCATTCAGTGATGTTCTGCCTCTGGGGCTCTTAACGAGGGTTGTAAGCCAGCCAGCATTATGGATAGGCTTCTACTTCTGAACCAGGCCAGCACAGAGACTAAACCTGGAAGCCCAAGACCTACCTCCATACGGGCAAACAGTAGAGGGAAGGTGCAGGAGAAGAAGCCATTGACTGCAGAGGCTTCACTGGTAACACTCCTGCTCACACTCTTCCAACACTTGAATTTTTTTATTGAAACAGGAAAATTAGACCTCAGATATAATGTGAAAAAATCACAGTATTTTTTTCCTGATGGAAAAAAGTCCTTTTCGGGTCCTGCAACTGGCAATGAGTGCTGAACTGGGAATCACTGGAGACAGAGTAAAGAGACTGGGGCTGTGTGGAGGAGAAAGGGGAGAAAGGGGAGTTGCCGGGCAGAGCAGAGCCTGCCGCAGCCATCCACCAGCTGTACAGCAGCAGCTGTACCAAATGCCACCACAATTCTCCATCAAGAAACAGGGGCCCATCTTCCTTGAGACCCGAGGTACCAGAGAAGGGTAGGAAATCCTTCTGCAGTCATGTAGTTTGTAACCCAAGGCCAGCCTCACACCCTGGAGCATCTCATGTCTGAAGAAAAGGGGAGAAAGGCAGTGGGATCCTGCTGGGACCTTGTCTGAGATCTCTTTCTCTGCATCCAAGGTGCTTCCCAAGTCATCTATGTTTCTGTTCCTTAGCAAAAAGAGTCTGGAAAGCTGTTTTCTGGGCAATTTACTTTTTCTTAAAGTGTATCCGTCATTAGGCTCATGGCAAACGGAACTATTTCAGGAGGGGCCTATACTAGTGACCCCCTTTGGGAGGAAAGGAAAACCTTCTGTAGGAAGAGAGTGCCAGAATGAATCTCTGCCTTAGAAAAACTTTTGCTCAGCTTTGCCTAACTAATGGATTTAAAACCACATGTATGTATGTAAAATCACATACAACTACAGCAGAACAGCATAAGAAAAGAAATACCACATAGCAAGCATCACACATATTTAACACACTAAGAAAATATGCTTATATAATATAGCACAATATAGCTAATTAAGCACAATATAGGAAATTATATAAACAAAATCAGAACAGAGCCAAGCATATAAACACAGTATTTCTCAGCAGAGTTTGATGTTTTCACACTTCTTTGTGGGATTTTAATGCAATTTGCATTGACATCTGACAAATGATTGCTGAAAATGTTTATATGACATTCAATATATGTTGCAAAGTTTTATAACAGGCTTTGCAATAGCTGTGATATTAAATTTGCATCTCCAGTCTTTTTTCAAATCAAATAACAACATTTTGAAAGCACTAAAATGATTACCAGGAAGAAGCATTAAAAAAATGCCAATTCATTTTGTATTTTCAAAGACCGCTGCTATTTTCCAAAGTCCCCATTTATGTCAGAATTTTGAGCTTGTTATGTTGTCAAAGCTTTCACTTTTGATTAACATATGTCTTCCTGAATATTAATTCGTGTTTCGGAGAGCACATTTTCTTAAAATTGCTTCGCTCAGTTGTATGAAATGTCCTTTTAAGATGCTTTGATACCGAAAACTTTTTATGTTATTGACGTTGCTGTTTTCCTTTGTACTTAATGTTTTCGGTCACCACTTCTCAGGTACAACAGGAAAGAGTTGTTAGAGGCTAGTATTGCTAATATACATTGACTTAATTCTTATTATTGCTGCTTCTTGTTACTCAAATGGGTCCATTAGTAAAACCTCTTTCTGTCATTACAGGCACTACAAAGGACTTTGGGATTTCTTATCACGCCTTGCGGTATTGTCATTCAGCAGCCTGATTCTATACAGCAGGGCCCCGGTCCCTGCTGCCTTTGTGCATTTTCTAAGCAAGATTTTTCCATGCCAGCAAGGTACAATGTACTTCTGTGAACAGAAGTTGTGGAGCAGGCAGCTTTCACTGACCCAGTCCATCTGTTCTTTTCTGTTCTGCGTGGCTGGAACTCTGTTCCTTTTTCATCCTGGACTTAGACCAGGATTTTATCTCCAAACCATGCTTTAAAACTGTTCTTGTTGTGACTATTTGCTTAATTGATTCAGATTTTTATTTATCATAATGGATTGATTAAGAGGTGTGGCTTACTGCATCATACTAGTGTGTGGAATTATTAGTTTTTAGTTTAAAACTTATAAACTATATGATCGAGGGTTATTCACTGCCGTGATGATTTTGACCTTGGATTTTATGACATAAAATGATGAAATTACTGCTTTTGCATGAAATAACATCCTGCTTTTCTTCTAAAAGCCTTGAAGTTCTTGACAGAAAATGCTGGCTAAGTTAGCAATCATTAGGAGCTGCAGGCTAAGCCTGGGGAATCACATAGCATGTACATTTTGTCAGAACAGAGTCTTTTCCTTAACCTACAGAATACAAGGTTAGCAAAAATAAAATCTTCCTAAAGGAGAATTAGAAAGATGGAAAAGATTGATCATTGAACATGGTTTTCTTCTCATGTTTCTCTTTTTTTTTCTCGTTCACGCAGTGACAGCGGTGTTGAGTACTAATTTTACAGACAGACTGGTTTTCACAGAGAAAAATTGAGCAACTTATTTAAGGTCACCAGGTCCTGATTTTATGAATTACTGAGAGCCTCATGAGAGACGTTGAAGCGTGTTCCTACTGGACTGAAGGAAAAAACCAAGCCTTAGCTCTCCTCAGAAACATATGCATTATGGATTTGTGACTCATCTGTACTAAACTCAACACTCAGAACATACTGCTAATACACCAGAATTACACAGGGAGAGGATAGTTTTGTGGCTATGAAGAGAATTGCTCTCAGAAGCAGATAATTTTTTTTCTGAACTATCTTAATCTTCCTTTATGCTCATGGATAAACTTCTAGGAGTCAAAGTTATCCTGCCTGAGAATTTGGATTTGATTGTTACTGGATTATTTTTAAATTTAGGGCATAATTGTTTATGCTTATTTCTGCATCATTTCACAAGTGTTGATACACGGAACAGCAAGATTTTGTGAAAGAAAATAGAAATATGAAGAACTTCCCTGATCATCAAAAGACCTGTCCTGACTTATTTTTGCCATTGCTGTGAAGTCTGCCATAGATGTAGGGAATGTCCTGAGACACATCACATGGGTTACACCACGGCAAGGAGACAATGAATCCTGCCTGGTGTTTCCTCACTTTCAAACCCAGCAACCGCTGTTGAAACATCCCAACTGACATCATCTTTACCATTAAAATACAAACCAGGGAGATGTTTCTAAGATAATCTCCTTACACCCCAAAACTTCATTGAAGTTACAATGCACAGCAAATCGCTCTTCATGTGAAAAGCCACTAAACAGAGAAACAGATTTCTTTTGCTTCAGTGGAATTGCCAAGTAATTTTCCCGTGGTCTTTTATGCTATTTAGATTGAGCTTCTTGTTACAACATTTTATTATACGTCATTAAATTCATGAAACATTGATTCATGTCATGATGCTGAGTGACTAGGTGATAAAGTGGCAGATGAAATTCTACATTGATAAGTACAAAGTAATTCTCTCACAGAAAACCAAATGAAACTATACATACTTAATGAGGGGTTTTAAGTTAACCATTACAATTCTGAAAGAAGATCTTTACGACATCTTGGGTAGGATTACAAAAACATTATCTCCATCCTTAGAAGCTGCAGAAAGAGGGTAGTAGAATTAATAGCTTTTTGGTATGCCCACATCTTTACACCTTTCTGAACTAGGATAAAAAAGATACAGCAGAACTGTAAAAGGTACAGAGGCAGGCAGGAAAGATGCTCAGAGTTATAGAACAGCCTCAAGAAGACTGAAATGGGTCAAGCTCTTCAGTCTAGAAAAAGGAATGATTCAGGTATGATGGAAAACTCTCAAATCATGAGTGAAATAGAGGGCATAGGAAATACTTAATCAGCATTTCAACCAATATAACTCGGGGCATCAATGTCAATATTCATACAGAAAGTTTAAAAACAAACTACATACTCTTCCATACAGTATCTAATTTCTGAACCGCTGCCAGAGGATGTGGATGCTAGAAGTTTACATGGTTTCAAAAGGCAATTAGGCATACTCTTGGAACAAAACTTAAAAAAAAAAAAATCCATCAAGGGCAATATAAATCCAAAGATACAATCTCTGGCTTGGGAAGTCCTTAACTTCCTAGCTACTGAGTGCTAGAGGTGGTAGAAGTGTGCCTGTATACTTGTGCTGTTCCTATACCCTTTTCTATGCATTTTACCTCTGTCAGACGTGATATAGGTCATAGAATCATAGAATGGTTCGGGTTGGAAGGGACCTTGTAGATGATCTAGTTCCAACCCCCCTGCCATGGTCCACATGGCAAAGTTCAGTGCAATGAGAGGATTTCTCGCATTAGTTCTTCTGTAATATTAATAGGATAGGAAATAAAAAAACATCAACAGAGAAACAAAGCAATCTTCAAACAGATTTATTATACTGTGTTCCTACACTGCAGTGTATTGTAAAAATTAGTCACAAATGGAGAAACTGATTGGAGATTTCTTGGGTCAGCTCATTCACTTGGACAAGTAAGACTGCGGAGAGCGAGGATCGATGACAACTTGTTCTGTCCGAGAAGTTGCCCCATGTGGCACGTCAGCCACTACTTACACCATCACAGTTCTGTATCTCAACGACTGGCACAGCAGCTGGTGTTTTATGCATGCCCAGTAGCTTGGTCTGAGAAGCAGAATGGAAGGCATTGGGGTTTTACCTTCAACCCTGGGGCACAACTTTGGCCATTAGGCTGCCTGCTTTGTGCAAAGCAGAGCTACCTGGGTTTCATTATTTCATATGAACAAAACGTCTGAATGCTTCCAGAGAAGCATATTACTGAGAACTGTGCAGTTTTCATATTGATCGGAAGGACAGTGTCTCAGGACTGTATTTCCAAATTGACAGACCATAGAGACATCAAACCTGCCCAGGGCTAATGCTAAGCACATATTAAATCTATGGTGACATATATAGTGAGGGGGTAGACTTATTCCGTGCCATGGAAGGACATTGCGTGAATGGAAGATGTTCTGCTCCTTCTCCCATGTTTTCATGGGAGGGACGCCCTTGTGTCACAGCTGAATGACATTTACTCTAACAGGTAAATCACCCTGAAATGTGGGATGTGCTGCTAATGAACCTGCTTTCCCATTCAGGTGTAGACGAGATGAGATAAATGTTTTCAGACATTAGATGATCTAGTAACAAAAAAGGGTATATTTCATCTTCCTAGTCCTTCCATCAAAAAATTTGGTAAAGACAGGAGAGCTACTACTTTGGACAGTTCAGACATTTGTACTCAACATGCAAGTAAGTAGATCATACTCCTTGGCTGCTAAGCATTTCATATTATTACTCTGTGAAATAAAATCCACTATTTTCTTCACAAGATTTGACTTGAGGCATAGCTCTGCGTTTTCTCTCTATTTGTAGTCCATAGGTTTTATGTGTAAACATAACCATGAAAAAAAAGTCATCTTACCTAATTAATAATGTATTGTTATTTCTTCTGTTTCAAAGGAAACTGTTTACAATTTTCTATTTCCTGCAGGGTGTCCTGACCCATAACCAGTCTGACAAAAGGATTTGTTGATATCAAGTCTATTTTCAGGCATGTCAAATAGATGTTATTCTTACGTGTTATAAGAACTGTTTTTAATATATGTTTGTTTATATTGCAGAATTTTCAGAATCTCAGCAAAAGACAACTATGACAAAAATTGTTTTTTTTCACTTTATGAAATATTTTTAATTGATGATCAATTGCTATTAAAAAAGGTTGCTGTTGTATACATATCCGCTCAAGCAGTCATCTGGACTTCTGGATTCAGGAGATTAGTTGAGATATACACAACACAATCCATAGGAGGTGAAGCTCCTGTCAATTAGGAGACCCCTGGTAGGTATAATTATACACTTTTCTTGAGCTTCTCAGGGAGGTTTTAATAATTCTTTAAACAGCTTTTAGCTAATTAGCACTGTTGAATGTCATTTCTTTCTATCTATACAATATCCTTAATTAACAGAGAGATCCAGAGAATTTTTTTGAAAGAGCAATACATTGGAAATTTTTTAAATATTAGATAAAGCTAACTTCGGAGTTGTACTGAAGTCTTACATTTGACACTTTAAATTGATCTCATTATTACAAAAAAGTTAAAAAATTTAATAGAATGTGACCAAAAAAAAAGTGAGATTTTACCCATCTGAATAATGTGGTGATGTGTACCTTTTGAAAACAGAAGATGGTCCTCCTCTGTCTTCATTTGAAAGGTTCTAAAATAATATTCCCATTGCTATTGAGAGGTGGTAGTGATTTGGTCTATGAGGACATTGTAAGCGAACTGACCTGAGCCAAGCCAGTAAATTTTGACTGCTTTGCATAACTTGATCAAGCGAAGTAATTAACGTTATTTAATATACGTTTCCCACACATCCATCTGACTTTTTACTCCGAAAGTGAATTTTACAATAATGAATTGGAAGCTTCACTTTTCCAATGTTAACAAAAATAGTTTTGCATTTTGCAAATGTTATTGTTGACGAAGCTGCACATTATGGATAAAGTGTAATATGGGTATGTGGAAAAATGTAATACCAGGATTTTTTGCCACTTGATGAACGCTGAAAGGCACGGGAGTTTTTGATGCTCTAAACATAGGAGATAAGCATTAAAGAAAGAGCAATATTTTGCTTTTGTAATAATTAAAATGTAAACTGGATGTTAGGTTTTCATTTTTCAGATACAAGACAAAACAGTCTTGGAGGTATTAGCCGTAAAAATGCAGTCATCAGTAGTAAGCTGATAGGTGAAAAGGTGTGAAATAGTAAGATATCCTCAGGAACAAGAACTGGTATTCGTTCCTGCATACTATTTGGTAGCATGCTGAGGGTGTTATGGTAAGGGACACTTCAGAACCTTAACCCTCCTACATCCTTCCTATTCAGGCGGCCTCCATTTCCCTCCAGTGCTTCATCTTCTATGCTGACTTTCAAACTTTTTAAAGAAAAATGGAAGGTTCTTAATTAAAAAGCAGCTGAAGATGAAAGCACTCATTTTAGCTCATAGTAATGCTCAATGAACAGCGTCTATTGTTTTGTGTCTAAATTGACACTGCATAACAATTTAACACATTCATTGATTCTCCACTTCCTCAGTAGTACTCAGACTTTCTACATAATATTCTCTAAAATGGATAGCCAGTGGAAGTAGGCTACAGAAAATGGTATAATGGCTCTTATTCTATGATCACAAGGAATGGAAATACCTGTCCTTGTTTTGAAACATTCCTTCCCTTTTAGCCCTTTATTAAGAGAGACAAAGCTGGTAAGAAATGGAAGCTGCAATCTTGCCAAGAAATTGAATAATCTTGCCAAAAAAACAGTACATAGCAGATCTATTTACTATTTGCAACAGCTAAATTTACTCCATTTTCCTGTTCAATGACAGCATGTTTTTCTCTTGACATCTGCAAGTGGGATGTTGTGTTGTTAAAAGAAGAGGAAGGGGGGAAAAATGAGCAAAATTTTCCAGAAGGAGAAGAACAATGAACAAATACAAAAAATTAAACCATGTAGAAACAGCCTGAGTGATTTTTTTTGCGTAGGTTTCAGGAAGGTGCACAGCTGCCACTGTGAAAATCATTCATCTGCTATATGTAAAGTGCACTTAGCCATCAAAAAATCACTTTTTTGCACATGGTAGGAGGCAGACACATCAGTAAGGTAGGCTGGGGATGGGTCTAGCCCACCGGTTCTCAGTTCTGCAGCTGGGAACCTTCACATTTTCCTTTTGGAGTGAGACGAAAAAGAAAACATACCCAAAACCACCACAGTGTTGCACTCAGTATAGGCAGCAACATACAAATAGAGAGTTATTTACACCTTGTTGGACAGCCCAGAGGGACACTGTGAATCTATTTATTAATATTAAATTAAATAGTGACGTGGTTTATATGCATAATCCAAAATGTTTACTTAGTGGCTTGCTAGCCATGGTCATTACTATTAAGTGACGCCAAAAAATGTTCACAAAAAGTAGCAAATCTTTAAACTTGGTACTCTCAGAAAAGAATACCCACCTCATATGTGTGCTAAAAGAAGCATTAGCAAAGCAGAAGCAGGCAGATCCTTTCTTTCCTTGTCAAAAAATAGTCTTAGAAGAAAGTAGGATGAGGACATGAATGCTACTTCGGAATGAGCTTTCCTCGTATATCTTGGAATAATACACTTGGTCTTTGAATAGTCATTCTGCAGAAGTCTGCATTGTTTAAATTGCTGTATCTCGAAACTTTGTCAGATAATAATCCATATTAGTATACTGAAAGTTCTAGATAAAAATAATCTAAGAATCAAAGCAAGAGCAACAAAACAGGCACAGCATCCATTGCTAATACATTTCTTCAGCTATTCACGAGGCTATGGATTTTGTTTCTGTCATTTCAATTATACTATCTCCATTTCATTTCCTTCCCACTAAGAGGATTATAGTTCCCTCCTAAAATTAATTTAGAATTAGCGTCTGTGGGTAGTTGCATTTTGCTAGGTCCAGTCAGTGAGGCTAATTTTACATATTGATTCACGTCATTTAAGTTAAGAAGGAACCCTTAGATTATTTAGTCTGATGTCCTGTATCATTTGGGCCATTTATTTTTCCACAGGTGTTAAACTTACTGGTTGTGTATGAAATAAGTGTTTCATTGAATAAGACATAAAATAGTGAATCCATTTTCTCCAGTATATTATTCACTACCTAGTCACATTTGCAGTCACAAAATAAAGAAATAACTGTCAATTTGTAGCCATTGATTATTGTTTAAGGGGACCCTTTGGATATGTATTCCTTGCATTGTACTTTTTTAAAATTTTAAACTGTTTCTCAGGAATTGGGGGTGTGATGTGTAATTATCTTCCATCTGTCAATATCTTTTTAAAATATAACATTAAAACTGTTGCATCTTTTCCATACCATGCTTACAAATTGCCTATTCACTGCTGCCTGTTTGTGCAGTGAAAATTTCTTATGCCATTTTTGTTCATTACACATCTTGGATGCCCATGTTCACTTCTTTGGCCTGTGAGATTTCTAAATCAATTTTGGACTCATTCCTTTCCCTCACAGTCTCCCATCCTATAGCTGTCATGTCTTTCCAGACGTGGAAGTTTGCAGCTGGTTACATTAAACTTACATTTGGTTCAACAAATTATGGAAGAATTCAATTTCTCTGTATCACTGCTCTGAACTCACAGCCATTTATTACTCTTCCAGTGTGGCCTATACATTTTATAATTAAAAATAAGTATTATTTCATATTTACTCTGAATAATGACTGGAAATGTTGAAGGCTGTTGAGCCTGGGTGGAACCTTGCCCGCATTCCCTGACGATTCCATCTGACAGCGGCATCCGAAAATCTGAAATATGGTCCTATTTTTCATATCAGAACATGGGGTGCTTTAAGTCAAATGCCTGGTGTCATTAGCTCTAATAATCAAACCTGGAATTTTCCCAAATAATTAAACTGAACTGTTTAACAAGATACATTTCCTAGGAAAGCATGTTGATTGCTTAGATTATATTTCTCCTCTTTGTCTTATATTAATTATAGTCCTTTATATTCATTATTTTTGAATCCTGTATGTGGTCTCTCATTATTTTCCCCAGGGCTGATGTCTAGCTAACCTGCCTATAGTCATGTGGGTCACCCAGCACACCCTGGCTGAGTGTTTGTAATGGCATATTTTATTCATTTATATTTTCTCTGGCATGCCGAGACTTAATTGAAATTGCTAACAGGGGGTCAGAGATCTCTTCTATCTACAATTCCAGTAAAAAGTGTTGGTAATTTCAAAATGCTTTCTCCTAGTAAAGCCTCCTCAATTACAACTGGAAAAGCTTTGATATTATCAATTCAAATATAAACCAGAAAAATCTTACTGCACCACTATGACGAATCGAGTAGTGAACTATACTACTAAGTTGAACTTTTTTAGCTTAATTCTCATTTCAGAACTTCTTTTCTTGTCTTTAGCCTACCTTTTTTCTTCTTTTTTTTTAACCCGCAGACCTCTTAGTTTCTTTTGTGAATTTTTTGGCAGTTTTGCTTGCCCCCTGCTCCTGTATCTTCCCTTTTGTGTTTACGTTTCAAATCGCTGCCCACACCATGTTGTGAAACAGCAACTACTTCAGACAGAAATGTGCCATGGTGGTTTAGATTTTATACTTTATTAATCTTGGTAATTTAATTCTCTTGAAGTACTTGTCGATGATTCTAACTGCTCAAGAATATTGACAATGAGATCATGCCAGTGATTTGGCAACAAAAATACATGATTAATTTTTATCCGGTCATTCCTTCAGCATCCAAAATATTTGCAATGCATTTGGCATAATATTTTCTCTGCCAGAAAAATGTTACATATAAATTTTAGAAACCTGGTGTAGTGTTACTGTACCTTGGAAGTCTTATGCAGTTGATTTTCAAATCCCACCAATATGTATATGGAAACATAGGATAAGGATGATAAAGTAGAGAAGCCATATCTACTCAGTCCCATTAACAGAAGTCTTTAGGAGCAAGCTAAATATCTGTAAGGAATGACACGGGTATGGTTGACCCTGTCTTGGTGCAGAGGGACAGAGGGATGAAGCATTGAGATCTCTTCCGGCCTTTGATTTTTAGTCTTTTGGAAAAGATTGCCACACTATTTTCTCTTCTGTCCTATAAAATTAACTTAATCTTCTTGCCGTCAACTATAAACCCTTCTTTTACATTTTCTGTGACCAGATTACTAATCAAAATTCAGAATACACTGTAACAGGGCATTCATGAAATTAAGGGCTGCAGCATGATTTATCTGTACTTGAAGTTTCTTCTTTTCTTCTCTTCAGTTATGAAATGTAGAGGTATACTGAGTTTTATCTGATTAAAGTTAAGCAGACAGGTCAGATGGTCACAGAAATGCAGACTATCGTGCCCTGTGGCATTTCTAAATCAAGTGCAATACACCTCTCAGTACTTCTGGAGCTTCTGGAACAGATAAAAGAAGTGAGACCAGGTGAAGGTAATAACTAATTCATAAGTTTTGCAGAAATACTTCCATCTCAAAGGTTATGTCAGAAATCTCGGAGCGGACAAGTGAAAGGAAGAAACTATAAAAACAAAAAATGCAAATCACAAATTCAGATCTAGGAGCAAAACCTGTCTCTTTGACCATTTTGGTTTTGCTCAGCTCTGAAACTAGCATACTGAGCTGGTACAGGAAATTAAGGATTACTTGAAAATCAAACAATGAGGTATCAGCCAAACCTTATCTACACAGCAAGGTAATTTGTGTAATGGCTCGTAATCAGGCTTTGCGGTGCTGGCATAGCTCTTCTTCTAAATAACAAGCTGGATAATCCTTAAAAAGATGAAGACAATAAGTAGATTTGACCTAACTCCTGTGTTCCTATTGTAACAGCTACACAGGTTTTAAGTATTTTCTAATAACATGCATTCATCCGGTAAGAGACTGACAAGCAGGCACTACTGACCTTATTTCATCCTCATCTTGGCTTAGACATGCACAAATCTGCCCATTCAGCCCTTAATGACTTCCCCACCAGCATCACCCCAATTAAACAGTTATCTCCAGGAGGACATGGGGAAGTTTCTGTTATCAGTACCAGTGGCTGTGGTCTGCCTTTCACTGTCTGAGGAGCTTGAGGCAATAAACCCTCACAGGGCACAGCTGGGATGTTGACATGGGGTTCTTCGCAAAATGCAGCACACGGTGCAAGAAAAGGTGGCTAAACCTCTTTGTAGAATAGATGTATGATTGGAAAAACCTTGGGTTTATTTTTGGGCCTGTTTGAGCAGAGGAGTTGGACAGGACGACCTCCAGAGATCCCTCCCAACCTCAACAATTCTGTGATTCTTCTCCTCTGCTTGAAGATTATAGGGTGGGCAGAAAGTGGTTCTAGGTTGGTGCTGCTGATGGTGTGCTGCTGGCTACTCATCAGGACCAAGCAGCTACATGGGAAGGAGAGAATCTGGGGGAGGAAGGAAGGGAGGAAGGATGGACGGACAAAAAATGGAACAGAGAGGGGAGTGACAGTGCTGCTGCTGACTCTCGAATTCCAGGCATCTTTCTGTACATTTGTGCCAAACTGAATTAAGCGGATACGTAGTTTGGACTGAAACAATGACTGAGACTACGTGCTCTTTCCTCTTGCTGCTTCTTTGTTCCTTAGATCGCTTCACTTTTTCTCCCCCACTGTTGTGAATTTTGAGTCTTCCACAGACAGGTGACTTCTAAGGCAGTCTGAGTGTGTATGTTGATATGACAAAGCTGGAAAATAGCTGTTTCATGAAGGCCTAATATTTTTATTCTGATTGCTGCAGGTATAAATCTTGGCTACGTTGCCCTGTTTATTATTAAGTGTGCCTGTATATTTGTGTTTATATATATATATGCATGAGTTTTGTTCTATTTTAGATTTTACTTACTGTATTCAGAATTGCTGCATATCTGAATCTGATTGTACTGACTACAGCATGATTAAAATTTATGACTTTACATATAGTCAGCAATTCACTGTGTCCCTTTTCAAAGGAATGAAACTATGTACGCAAGGAACAGACTTTTCCCTTTGGAAAAAACTCTTGGTCCTTTTATTGGCTATTTATGTCAGGCTTCTAGGCCTTCCACCTTTTTTTCCTCTGCTCTTAAGTGAATTTTTTGGAAACCAGGTGTCACTCATAGCCTTAAACAAAATACTTCACCTAATATTGACTGTGCATGGAAACTGAACATGAAAGTACATAATTTCTGGGGTCACTTCCCTCAAGAAATGGAAAAATCTTCCTTTTTTCCAGCTCTTTGGCTTTCAGACTCTCATTTTCATTCAGTGAGGTCACCGGATGAAAACTCCCTCGTTGAAAGCCTGCGTATCGATCATATTTATGTCTCTGCAGATGCACCATTTTATCGCCTTACTCTGACATTTCCCACTGCTTCTTGAGCTGTGCTTTGTCGATTTACCGAGTTAGGTACTTCCCTTCAACAACAGCAATATTCTAGCGATGGCACAGGAGATAATCCATCAGTTTACGCAATGATCATGAAAATACCACACATAAGTAAGATCAACATAAATAGGTGCAGATGAATCGTGAATGTCTCTGGTCAGGTTATGATATGATGAAACGTATTCTGTCAAGTGCAAGTGCTGTTCCACAAGGGTATTATTAATGCAAGTAAATGAAAATGGGTATTTCTGAGGATGAGAAATGTCCTGAAGCTCTTTGAGGTGGTTCTTGTCCGCACTACTCAACAGCTACTGCAACACTCCGTTTCTAAGAAAAAAGGAAATTTATTTTATCTTAATCTCAGTGATTTTTTTTCCAGTTTTCTCACCACTTCAACTAAATAAAACTTCGAGGTCTTTCCATGGCTAAAAATGATTTGTCTGAATGCTTTTCTTGGTTAGGGGCGTTTATTGGTTTGTGTGTTTTTTCTAAAAAAAAATGGATTATTTAAATCCTAACAGATTTTGCTGAATGAGATTTTGCTGAATGGAGACAGGTCAAAGATGCATATAGCAAAGTATGAAGGGGGATACACAAAATTGTGTAGTCACATACATTTGTCTACCCTGAGAGGCAGGTTTTGTATATACTTGGGCAAAAAGTTTGATGTTCAAGTGGATCAGACCATTCTTAAGTTGAGGCTACAGACACACATCTGAGCCTGAAAGGATTTTCAACCTCTGTGCCCAGCTTTGGAAGAGTTTGTACAGGCAGATTCATTATTCTTAGGGCACCACAGGTCAATAAAAGACAATTTTGGTCAAGCGGTATCGGTTTTCTGTGTTAGAAGAGAACTGTTATGTAAATTATTGCTCATGTCTTTCTCTGAGGAATCTACCCTAGGCCTCACTCCCCTGGCCTCACTCCTATGGAAGAGAAGGCATGTGCGAGGAACTAAAGGAAAAAAATAACTGTTGTGAAAATCATAATTTCCCCCAAAAAATAATTCCGATGATAGACTAATCTTGTAAAACAGTGAATCTTGAATATGTTCAAACAAACATACTGCTCACTGGATTTTGCTATGAGACAGGTTGATCTGAATCTGCAGAGCATCCTGTGGAGAGACAAGTGATAAATGCTGGTTTTCTAATGCTGATCTACTACTGCTTGATGTTACATTTTCAGTGTACAGAAAAATGATAAGGAAAGCTAAAGTAACCTGAGATCACCTCTTGCACAAATGAAATTGTGAAGAATGCTGAAGAAGGGAGTGGTGGCTAGCTTAAGAAAGCACAGAATCATTTTAGGAATCTGTCAAATAACCTAAATATTAAGGCAATTTACAAGCAACAGTAAAAAAACCCAACTGATCAACTCCTACAAAATGAAGAAGGTTCATCATAGAATCATAGAATGGTTTGGGTTGGAAGGGACCTTAAAGATCACCTAGTTCCAACCCCCCTGCCATGGGCAGGGACACCTCCCATTAGACCAGGCTACTCAAAGTCCCATCCAGCCTGGCCTTGAACACCTCCAGGGATGAGGCATCCACAACTTCTCTGGGCAACCTGTGCCAGTGCCTCACCACCCTCACGGTAAAGAATTTCTTCCTAATAGCTGATTTTATCTTTCGGTTTCTACTGAAACTGAACGTTTTATGGAAAACCTTTTGATCAAAAGAAAGCAAAGCAAAAGAAAGAAATTACATAGTCTGTTGTCTCTTAAGATACTGTTTTTTCAAGACTGACCCCTGGCAAGCTGCAGTAACTATTCTTTATTTCTATGTAAATCCATCTGTATTACCTGCACACAGAGAAGTGTTTTAGTCTCTCAGTGCTTCCAGCCCCATGAAATGACGAGGCAGACAAGGCAACTGAGAATTTGAAGGCTGCATACTCTGACCTAGTATTGGTCTTTTTAAGAGGCACCTCAGGAAGTGCTGGACTGTTTTGTTCTCTGAGAAACTTGTGTATTAGAAAAGGCACATCTCCCCTGAGTGTCAAAAAACGTAGATACGGATTACAGATCATGCCAGCACTTTAGCTGAGCTAGTAGGAGAAACAGGCTAAACCCGATCCTTGAAATAGATTGCTGTGTGGAGGCTCGGTAGGAGTGTGTCCACGTGGTCATACAGGATGGATCAAAGCCCATGCAGAGGTTTGTTCTCACCATGGGCTTACATCAAGCACCACGCTCTGGAAGGAGAAAAGTTCAGGCTCTTGGTGCTTGACTTGCCTGTTGGCTGGCCCTCTGTGGGCCGTGAGCCAGTGCTGGTGGGGCAGATTGCTCTTCAGCTGGGCTCCCCAGCATGTATCCTGAGCATAGCTCCAAGCCCAGGTGGACATTTCAAATCAGAGCTATAACAAGCCTGCTACAGGAAACAAGAATATGCAGTCACAAGAGCTCAGCAGGTTTGAGCCTTCTCTCAAGGTACCTTTCACTCACCTTGTAGGGCAGATACGATTTCAGAGAGAGAGAGGAGCAACAAAAAGGCTGAGGATATCATATCAAATCATACTATGAGTACATCAGTTCAAACATCGCCTCTTACAGAAGTATAGCAAGCCATAGAGAATTCAGCCATACAGAAATTAGACCATGAACAACATCAACATGGTGTACAATAAAAATTATACTGCACTGTTCAAGAGGGAGAGCCTCTTTACTGTTTCCTCAGTCTGTCTGGTTTTTCCTCCATGCTGCTTTTCAGATCACTACAGTGGAACTCGTATTTCATGATCATTGCAGAGATTTGCAAATCTCTCTTTAGTTATTTAGAACCTGACAAACCCTTTCAACTTTTTGTCCTAAATACCTGCAAACCATGTAAAGGAATAAAGACAGAACTGCATCTCACAAAATATTACAATGTTTCTGTAATTTTTAAACTGAGCATCCCAAGAGGAGTCTCTGTAAGAGTCTTCGTATAAAAAGAAAAGAAAATAGTAACCATAAAACCCCTTACCTATTAAAGTTAAAGTATCTTCTATTGATCCTGCAAATAAGTTCATCAGAGAAATACGAAGTGTTTAAAATGATTTCTGGGTAAAGCACTGCATACCATACTGCAACATAAATGGTCCCCAAATAGGCATCTTTAAGAAGCAGCACAGAAAAATAACTCATTAGAGAAACTGTTTTAAAATAGTCTGTTTCTTCATTGAGGGAATGTGGTATTATTGCCCTAGAATGATTTAATTCACCCTAATTATATTCTGTTTGATATCTGCAGCTGTCTTGGAAGTAGGCTTCTGCTATGTAAATCCAAGAGACGCTTCTTGTCTCATTTGAAACCCCAACGTGCTCTAATTTTCAAAGGAATTATAAGATGGTCTCTACTTATGCTCATTGAATTTTTCAGAGGAATTTCAAAAGAATACACAATTTTCTGAACACTATCACTTATATAGACTCTGTTCACCCTCAGCTTACCTCATATATGTATATACATAGAATACAGTATGTATTGACACTGCAGTCTTAGTAAAAAAGTTGTGTAGATGCATAATTGTACATGACCAGAAACATCTTTGTTTTGAAATGTTCATAGAAAACATTAGTAAAAATCAGCTTTTTATTCTGTCTTTGAGTTTCAGTTTACTTTAGAACAGATGTGAAGTTGTCTCTTCAGCAACTTTTCAACATAGTCAGTAAACAGCACCATTTTGGCTGACGTCGAAGGAGGAGCAAAAGAGGATACATTTGTGCCAAAAAATTAATGTTGTATATGCATCCTTCAATGTCTTTGGCAGTAGCCGTCTGTGTTACAGTGCCACATTGCATAATACACATAATGATGATATGCAGGAATTTGTAATTAAATATTGGCTCACGAACGGTCACCAGAAATGGTAATCAGCAAACATTGATATTTATTCCGGAATATCCCCATCAATTCCAGGCAAGATAGCAAAGGGAACCGACATGGTGTCAAAAACCACAAGTGCGTCTAAAGTGCGTGAACAGTCAGTAAGTGATGGTTTCCTGCTGCTCTCCACAAATTACCAATCAACAAAACAGAGCAGTTTGCTTTCTCCTAATCAGAAGGAAAATGTTCCCTTTAGTAATCTTAGCAAGGGTTACAAATTGTTTAGAGGGAAAACAAGGGAAATCAAATGCTTTCCTTCAAATAAAACTAACGTATAAAGGTAGAATGCTAATCAGGGATTAGAAATTTAAAGTAAATGAAGCTTTATGCTTTGGAGATAGAACTTGAGCAGAAGTTAGGTAATGATTCAAAAGAATAACCCACAGACTTCCGTCCACAATTACTACAGTTTTTACCAGATTAATTCCTTAGGTAAATATAATTCTGTTCTGATGCCAAACCATTTTAACAGGACTATCTTGTAGCTAAATTGAACATCAGGAGTCTTAAAATGGGCACCTCCCACATTATGTCTACCAAAGAATCCAGTTCATTAGACACAGTCTTAGACTACCCAGTGCTTCCCAGCTTCCCACTCCTCCAGCTGAATATCATAACCTTTGGTCTAACGCAGTGTGATTCCAATGTATGGCCCAACTCAATCCTGAACTATATTCTGCTATGGTGTCAACAGGAAGAACGAAAATTATTTATCTGCCCTGTAGTTCCCCTCCCACTTGAGCCTAAACAAATGTGTAGCCTGATCGGACAGTTGACCACAGCGGTACAAGAGATTTGATTCCTGCCCTCTATTCCCGAATCTCCCACACAGTCTCTGTTATACTCCATAAGCTTTTGCAAAGGGGCAGCACCACCAAAAATAGGACTGATCGTGTTCTCCTTTGGAAGGAACAAAGTAGAAAGTCTGGTCAGTGGGTGCCAATCTGCCATAGATGCCTGAACCTCTTATCCTCAAGTTCTTAAAATAAACTCTTCCTTCACTCCTAGTTGCCTGTTTTATCTGACTTCTGCTCCACCCTGCCATGCTAGTTGCTATGAGCCCCTTCACAAAGTTCCCAAGCCTCTTCATGTACTACATAATGAGTAAATGCTATTACACCCTGAGTTGAAAGTTCAGTTCAGTACGTAAATTCATGGAATTAATAGTTCTTTTGTGGACATGAAAATCAAAGAAAGGCTGCGATGATGTTAACATACACTCCTGAATATCCTGAAATTAACTTTTGGGGACTGGAAACTTCCATTCACAAAAGAAGAATCAAAAGTTATAAGAATATACTTGGCATCTAGAAATAAGTGGTACATTGGGAAAACAGATTAAAGCTAGAATATCTTAATTTTTACATATTTTTTAATAAAGGAAGCTTCATAAATTTTAAACACTTGCAAGATTATTCTTCAGAGAGTGTTTGAAAACTACATTTGGGATGATCTGGAGAGAAATCAAACTCAGACATTTGCCAATGAGCTGTAGTGTACAAAGATCTCAGGACTCAGTTAAAATTGTTTTCTGTTAAATTTTCAACATGGATTTCCCTTTCTCTTAAGTAAATGGGCACAGAACCTAAGTAAATATACCAAACCACCTCCATTTACAATGGCATGCAAAGCTGAGAAAGGAATGCAGGAAAAGAGTAAGGACTCAATATCTGCGGAAAATATTGCATTAAACAGATGCAGTTTAATATCTTTCCTAAAATATTCCACTTCATTGCATATGAGCAACAGCAAATGCTGGAACTACAGAGATGTCTGTGACAATAGAAACTTACTGCCAACATACAAAAAAGCTGTGACACGGTAAGTGTAATAAGTTCTTCGGGTGAAAGTCGGAAATCTAGCAGCTATAAATGTTCACTTTATGTTTAAATCAGTGTTAAAACTGATTGTAAATTAGTTTTACTTATTTAATTAGTAAATATTAGTTTTAATTAGTTTTAATCCCAAGTAAATTAGAAAGATTTTGCTTGCTATAAAGCATTTTCTGCAGCAATTTATAAGCACATCCCAACAGAGAAAAGTGTAAAAGTTTCAATGGAAACCTTTCATTTTAAAGTTATGATTTCGACGATTTATGGTGATTACTTTCTCCAGTTGTCAAGTACCTCCTCTGTTCTCAATGACTTTTCCAAAATTATAGAAATAGGCCTTGAAAGGACCCCAGCCAGCTCTTTCAGCACCCTGGATAGCTTCCGTTGGGTGCCATGGACTACTATAGGCAAAGTTTTTCCAAGTAATACCTGATTAGATCCTTACCCACTGCTAGTGGTTCTTCTCCTGGAATCTTATCCCTAAGCACAGGGCCCTGTGGAAGACCTTGTTGGTGAAGACTGAAGCAAAGAAGGAACTGAGCACATCAGCCTTATACGGCATCAGTCTCCGAGAAGACACTGAGAGCTGGGACTGTGTAGCCTCGAGAAGAAAAAGCTTGGAGGGATCTTATTACTATGTATAATTATCTGATGGGGGTGGAGGGGAATATGTAAGACAGAGCCAGCCTCTCATTAGTGCTATCTAGAGACAGAATAAGAGGAAATGGGCACAAACTGAAATATAAGAAATTCCATTTGGACTGTTTTACTGTGAGGATGGTTGAACATTGGAATAGGGGACCCAGAGAAGTTGTGGCATTTCCTTGGAGATGTTAGAAACCTGACTGGACATGGCCCTGAGCAGCCTGCTCTAGGTGACCCGCCTTGAGCTAGGCGGGTTGTACTAGATGATCTATAGGGCTCCATTCTAGCCTCGACCAATCTGACATTCTGTGATTCTGTGACAGACACTGCTTAATAGATTCATGTTGCCAGACATGACTCCTACAGTTTATGTGATAAAACACTGTCCACTCATTTTCTACTCTCATTTTGTATTTTTATACATTGTAAGTAAAAGTAGAGTGGAATGCTCACATGGTTAAACTGGTTTAAGGGAAAGGTGGAACATAACCTATACACACTCTACCATCAGCCCTTTTGGTGAAAGAACAAAAAGCTCTTCTGTGTAAAACTTCACTTAAAACAGTTCTTACTGTGTTGCCCCCCAGGATCCTTCATCTGTGCACTTGTCCATGACGGCAGCATTCCTCCAGACAACAGCAGCACCTGATATAAGGCAGGTGGGGATTTTTCTTCAGCAGATATGTAAATTTTGTTTTGATGAAGATTTTACAGTACGTGTCCAGAGACGTATGGCTCATACTTTTCAAATTCCCATGGCAGACAGAGAGTCTTGCTGAGCAGACTAGTCTGCTTTAATCTCAGGCTCAGCAATTTGCCAAGGATTACATGGTTGAGACTGCATTTGTAAGTAAATCAGGACCTCAAGAGACCCTTTCACTTGTATGTCACTTACAAGAAGGAGAAGTAATTTCATCTCCAGTTAACGCCATATCTTTGGAAGGCTACATGCAAAATCTTTGACCCTGTTTTGAAAAGTAGCCTGTGACAGTGGTAGAGGATGGTTAACAGGATCTACAGAGCACAGAGGTGTGAGAGGAAAGCAGGTGGGAAAGATGCACAGATGTCTGAAACAGAATTTCATTAAGATCTTTGTCACGCCAGAGGGAAATAAAGATGAACATGTAAAAATAATCTGGTTTACTGTGCAACTCCATTAGGATTCCAAAAGAAGATTAATTAATTAAATGGCATTCTTTGAAATGATTCATAAAGATAGGCAGCCTTAGGCTTTGTGAAAACCACAGCTTTGGACTATACAAAAAAAATGAATTACAACAAACCTGTTATACACAGCAGGGGGGAACTTATACAGGTAAAATTAACTTATTTTTGAAAAAAAAAATAATCATGCAAACAGATGCATAGAATCTGTAGTATTAAAGTCATTGTACCATCTCCCTGCAAGACTTTTCTTCATGATTCATCAACCTGTCATTGATATATATATATGTAAGTGCAAATCTGTCAGAAATTAGCATACATGACTTAAAAATATCTGAGATGTCTGAGACTCAGAGAATAGGCTTACAAACAGGATTCTAGCTTTGCAGAGTAACGGGGAGATGAGAAGTTGTTCAACCAAAGACACTTGGCTGTATTGTTAGCAGACTCATTTGCCATTGTGTGGTGCTGGGATCATACGAAAGCCTGACCAACAGTTATCAATTACCATGCAAACTGTTGCTGGTAAGAGGTTATTTCAGGAGCGGCAGTACTGATTTTTACATACAACAAACTTTATGGTCCTGTCAGCACTGTTGGTTCGACCATTTATTAGTGCAGTGACATTGGTGTGAAAATGTACGTGCTGGAGAATAAATGATTCTGTGGGTGTGTACACATATACTCAGTGGATGGCAGGATGGGTTTGTAGCACAAACCAATCTGTTCTGGAGATATAAGATAATATATACTCAGCAATAAATGCAAAAGTAAGATACCAGTTGCAGGCAGCCCCTGTGTGCTCAGCTGTTCTCTGGGATTGTTGTGGTTTGCTATACTTGACATGCAGTTTTGACTACTAAAAATGCAAAGTGGACTCATACCTGTGCTCAGGTTTGTTTATTGTTCCTGAAAAAAAAAGTTTTTTATTTCAACCAGCTTTCATCTTCCTTCTCAGCCTACTCACCTGTCTTCTTTGTTGCTGGATGGACCCTCTGCATAGGACCATTTTTATTCTGTGTTGGCATAGTAGCCTGGCAAACGTCTTAGGTGTTTTTTACTTGTGCACACTATTACAAAGTAGGTTGTACAACAGATTTATTATGTAATTTGGCATGTGGTCCCAAATCTATAAGGAAACATATTAAGTCACATAAGAAAACAAAACTTTTACAAGGAGTTAGAAACCACACTCGTCTGAGTGCAATTTAAATGATTTACTGGAATTGCAATTTGAAGCGTTTATCTGAAATATACCATATGGGACTGTTAAGTCTGTCTACACAACTGGTCCTAGCCTTGGTGTTCCTTAATAGCTCTGCTTTGTAGCTCACTGTTAAAAATTCAATTTTCATTTCCAGCTATTTCTCCTGAAGAACTCAGGCTTCTATACCACCTTAATTCTCATAGGCCAGGTATCTAAAAGTAGATATTCTATAAACTTTATAGGCCACACAGAAAATGTTCATTCACTTACTTTCATTTTGTAACGGTTTGTTTTCTCTTTAGTTCTAATGTATGATTAGGAGAAACAGAAATTTTACAGTTCCATTAAGAATCATTCAGCACACATTTACCAATGTGATAAATTCCTTCTCATATTCTTCTACTGGAAAAAGTAGGTCTAAGATCAATTAAAAGCAACAACACAGGAGAAAATTTCAAAGTTCACTGAACTACAGGCATTGTAGGAAGGCCTAAGACAACTGGGATAGCATTTTTATTACATGTAACACATATATGTACAAGTCTAAAAGTTTACAGAAAAATTTAGATTTTTATATATTTAAATAGTTCCATGACATATATAAATACATAAAGACATGAAAAATGCGTATAGTGAGTATATAGATAGATACATATATATAAACAATCTTTTAGCCTTCTTGCTTTACCCTATATAAAACCCTCCTGAGTGCAAACAAAATGAAGTATCCGTGAATCTTTCATGTTGTCTCCATTTATAATGATCAATGCAGAGAAAAAGCTATACTATTATGAGTGGCAAATGGAATATGTAGCTGATAATAGAGCCATGGTAAATGACCCATCACATATATACGCATACAGACACGCGTGCATTCAGTGAAATTCTAGACTGTTAATGCCGAGATAATTTTCTAATCTAATTACTTTGAGAGACAAGTAGCTACAGCAGTATTTGCTGTCTTCCAATTTTTATTTCATTGGACTAGTGGGACATGGCAACTGAGGTAACATTTCAAACGAAGCCAACATAAATGTGAATTTTAAAGTACTTTAAATAATATTTTTTAAAGGATGTTTTCAGGCAGTTCCCTTTCTTGTACATATAGACAAAAATGGTGCTTTTGGCAAGAAATATAATAGGAAAATCTTTTCCAGATGCACAGATTTCTATGATTCGAGGCAGAGGAGAGCACTGCAGACTGTAAAGACAAAACTTCAGGGGACCCACGACTTAGACTTACAAGAATATAAGGGAATTGACGCTAATTGCAGTAAACACTGGTAGTAAAAACATACAAACTGCTCACAGTGGGAGGAAAACAGAGAATGGAAATGTAGATAAGGCTGAAAAGGGTGTTAATGGAGGGAAGATTCATAGCTGGTAGTGAAAATCACAACGAAAATTATTCAACTACCAAGTAATGGAGCTAAAAGCTGCAGTTTACAGTAGACTGTGATGTGGGAGTGATACACAATTCACCTGAATCTGAAAATGAGCACAACTGAGCTTGATAAGACTATAAAAAATGTTGGTTATTTTCTTTCTTAATAACTTGAACTCATCTAGGTTAACATTTCTTTGGTGTTATGCGTTTTTATCCCACAGTCTGATCACATGCATAATGTTTGCCAATATTAAGGACGAAGACAAAAAAATGGTTAAAGTAAGTGAAAAGAACACCATTTTGTGGCAAACAGCTCCACAAAATATGACTCCGAGCAGGTACCAGAGACAAAATTCACTACCCAGGTAGCACGAAACTCTGAGCAGCCAGAGCTGTATTTAAAACAAATGAAGAAAAGGCTGAAGAAAAAACGTCTCTTTTCCTCCCTACACAGAGGTTTATTCATGTTGCTGCTTCTTCCAAATTTCTGTTTAACGAAGCACCATCCATCTAATCCTCTGAAGCAGAACTTTTGACACTTTTTAAAGAATAACTGTTGGAACACAGAACAGGGATTGAATATGTGGGTGTGTGCCCGTTATTTTTCCACACCTAGCACCTGATTTACATATATAGGGCATAGAAAGAAAAGCAATGATGCAAAGGACAAAGCAGAAGTTGCTGGGGGTATAAATTGCACTCATTGGCACGAGAGAATAGTTCTCTAATTCCACCTTGCACTTTTTATAATCTCCTGCTTCATTTCTCTTATTTTATTTTTTTCTTTCTCTTTTCTCTTTGGTGATACAAATTCATTCTCTAGCCAGAGCTAAGAAGCTAAAAAGATTTAGGTCATGATTAAACGCTCCAGTACCAAAGACTATCAGTAGATGCCAACCTATGAAAAGGATTCAGTTTCTCAGTTAACTATGAGGGTATCTGATTGCACAGCCTCTTTTCCTTTATTTTAGAGACATTCAGTGAAAATAGCATCATTCCATAGTTTTTACAGCTAGGAAGTGTAAATGGACACAGTTACTTGCATCTTAAATTTGCAGTAGGCTAGGCATTTGTTATTTTGATTGGATATTAAATAATGACATTACAGTAAATTTATTTTCTGTAAGTAATCAAGAATGAGGTGGTTAACTAGGATGGGTTTGTCAATAAGTTGAAACAGGCTGAATTATACAGAATACTCACAGCTTAATCATGGGCTGATAAAATGCCTATCTCTTAATCTCCTCCACTGATAAGGATAAATCAAAATGACCGTTTACCCAGTTATGATTGCTGGATACAATTTCCTCAATGAATTGATATATGCCTAGTAAAAAAACCCATTATAAATAAAGCATAACTCTTTCAAGTGGTGTATACTATTAAGATGGGAGTCGGAAGCAAACACAACAAACCATCTAAACTGGTCAATCGCATTTTGAAACACAGAGGAGTTTCTAGATAGCTAAATATAGCCTTTCATATGGGCCCACACATACACAGTAGGTAGCATCTTAATACCTAGGCTGTTTTTAAATTCCAGCATCATACAAAAAATTAGCAAGAAAGAGATCCTTAAGCCATGACCACATATTGCTGACACTGAAAGTAGAAAAAGCAGATATGGTGGCTATTGTATGAAAACATAGAGGTGTCCACCTTTTCTACTCTAAGTGGTGCCTGAGAACACTTAAAAGAAAGTCAAGGATCTGATACCTTAACCCCTCTTCAACCTGAAGAGAACGTTTTTCTTCAAATTTCACTTCTTCAGGACTCCCCAGATAGCTGAAGCTGGGCCTGAGGGTTCATGATGGAAGAAGAGAGTATGAGAAAAGCTGACTCCCAATCTCTTTGTGTGCAGTGCTGACAAGTCTGGGTTCCCTTTCCTTATCTGTTTCTGCATTTTACATGATACAGATGCTGTATTGAAAATATAACGTTACTGTAAACTTACAGCCCTGAGCCTGTTCTGCCTTCAACAGGAGCCACTTTCCTTAGGTCTCCAAGCATAACATTAATTAGCTGACAGGTATTCAGTAACATCATCAAAGACATGAGATGAAGTCAGGAACACACAGATCGGGATCAAAGGCAGATGAACAGACAGGGTCCTCCTCGGACGTCGGCCACTGAAGACAGAGGACTAACCCTTTGATCCTTCAGGCTTTATACTGAGCATGGGGCAGATGGGATGGAATACCCCTGTTGGTCAATTTTGCGTCACCTGTCCTGTCCGATGCTCCCTACAGGTGTGACCCCTCTATGTTTTTCCATTTCTGACCCTTCAATGGGGCAATTAACGAAATTGTTTGTTATAGCAATTGGTTGTTATAGCAATAAGTAGAAGCAAGAGCCTCTCTGCGTACCATTCCTTGGCATTAATTGTAAACATTGGTCTTATCACTCTGAGAAGAAATCGTTTTCGGCACAACATGCTGTTAATTTCAGAGAGTTAGAAAAGGCCTAGCTAAGAAGTAAAACTACTGAACAGAAAGTTGGTTCTGTTTACCTCAAACCAGGACAACCTACAATATATTCCTGGTCCTTTCCATGTAACAAGAAATGGCTTCCAGTCCCCTTGCACTTTTTTTTCTTTAATAATTGCCCCTGCAAGGATTTTTATCTGAATTTTGGTTTTCCTAGAAAAAGCTTCCATGAGGACACATCTGAGATGCTGTGAGAAATGCAGATGAGCTGCAGATGCAGCCCTTGCTTGACCTAGGAAACTTCCAGCTATTTTATGGGAATCAGCTAGCTTGTGCCACAGTCTTGAAGATTTGTGAGTGTTGCCTAGGGACAATTCTGTTGATTAATTCCACTGTATTCTTGGTCATCAAAACAAGTCACCGGTAGCTAGAACCTCTGGACTGCACATGTCAAGGCATCCCAGAAAGAAGCCGTTTGGTCCAAATTGTTAACGATGCATTCACAGAAGAGATGGAGTGGATCCTTGGTAGTAGTATTCGGTGTTGAGCATTGTGTTACTGGGTTACAGTAAAATTAAAGAAAAAAAGAGGAAAAAAAAAAAGTTGTGTGCCAGCACAGATTAAAGGATATACAAAGACATTTCTTGAATTGTTTCCTCTTCCTCCCCTTGTAGGCTATGAAAATCTTTCCTTTAAAATGTAATGGGTGTGTGTCTGCATGTCTGCATAGACTTTTTCTACAGTTTTCTATTCTTTTTATGTCTCGGGTGATGCCATTACAGAAGCAGAGTACACATTTGTATTTGTTCAGCAATCCCAAAGCCTTTGCTTCATTTCCTCTTTTCCCACTGCTCGCAACTCCCCTGTTTAGAGACTGTTCCTCAAGAGTGCCATCTAGGCTGTGTTCAAGACCTGTGATGATTTATCAGCAACTCTAACACCGTTACAATACAGAGGGTACATAGAAAACATACTAATGGGAGGAAAAAGAGGAGAAGGGCACAACCAAAACACCCAGAGGCTTTGGAAAAGATTCAAAAGTAAAGCTAGGCAGACAAAAATATAAATTTCTTAGAGGAAAATAACATATCTAGGAGAAAAAAAACAATACGAAAAGGAACACAGATAGATCCCAGCAAAGAGAGCCATCTCTGATATGTATGTCTGACCTTGTTTCCTGCAGTCTTATGTGTTGCAGGTTCAACAAAAGCACAGTGTTAATAAGCTCAGGCAGAAGAGGAGGGTTGTCTAAGTCCTTGAGTGTGAAAGAAATCTAATATCTTTATTTATAGTGCCTTTAGGTGCCTGCCAAATGTATTCATTACCTCCCAATAATATAGAGATAATATTTCAGCGGCGACTGTACAGTCTGCAAATTGAATGCAAGGCTGGAAGAGTTGTTGGTTGCAGACACACTTGTTAGGGTATTTGGCAAAAGAGCACTTGAGCAAAGTGCATGAGATGTCAGTCTGATAAAAATCACTTGTCCTTGAGTCAGACAAAATATGGACTTATTGCCACAACCGCTGCTCGGGGGAAAAGCCTGCAAACAGATACCGACGCTGTCTGTATAAGCCTACTGCGATAGCTTATTCTCAGTCTCAATTAGCAGTATGGCATGGGCTCCCTGAGTCGTGCATCTCACAGGTATTTCCTGATGTGTAACTCTGTCCTCTAACGACTTAAAAAATCAAGGATGAAGGTGATGCTTTATATTGTCTTTGTGTGAGTGGTGGCATTGAGAAAAGTGGTAAGGCAGACTATGGATGCCAGCCAAGCAGTTCCAGTACTGGGAGCCACAACTATCTCCCGGAGGGAAGCCCGGGAGAAAAAAGCAGCTCCTAACCTCAGTGGTACCACAAGACCTCACCCAGCATTGACGAGCACCGGTGAGGGAGGCGTCACAGCTCCTCAGGGCCAGGAAAAAGGGAAAGGGCTGTGTGTGACCTGGGTCTTCCCAGTCAAGGGCTTCTGCAGTGGTGGTGGCAGATGGGAGCGACGGAGCTCCAGCAGGTGAGGTAACCTATAGTAGGACTATTGACACTGATTTTTCACTTGACAAGAAAGATGGTGGTTAGAGACTGTGGGGTTCAGAGGCGGGCATCTCTGCTGGTTGCTTCTTGACAGGGGTGGTTAGCTGGAAGCTGAATAAAAGAGATCCCTGGCAATTGTAAAGTAATCACTAACACCTAAAATGCTTAGAGCTTCTCTCAATTTTCCCAGGAGAATATCTAGGCATTATAAGGTTTTATACACACCTTGTTTCTTTCTTGCATCCTTTGGCCTCAATCCTCACACTAGCAGCGTGTCCTGCTCTACCAGACTGCGCCTTCAGGAGATCTCCTTTCTCTTCTCAATCAGTCCTACCTTTTCTGGTTACACTGAATTCAGGGCCAGAATCAATAACATAATTAAGGCATGAATAATTTATATCCACCAGGACTAGTTTTGGTCTCTCCCAGGAGTCTATGAGAGTGACCATTTTGTAAACTCAGCTCTCAGCTTTGTGTAGCCACTCTGCCTCTCAGCAACAGTCGGAGTCACAGGACAACCTATTCTTCTTTAAACCTTTATCTCAGCTGTCTGTGCTCTGTCAGTCAAAATTTGATTCTGTAGATAGGTCTTATCCTTCACTGATATTGTAGGAGGTTTTGCCCAATTATTTTACTTCTCACTTTCCCCCCCGAATTTGCTTCCGAAATACCTGTGTAACATCTCCTGTTATACAAAATAAAATACATACCAGGCCTGATTCAAATTACATTTCCTTTGATTTATAGCTGTTTAACTTCCCTGGCTTCTGTCACATAAGTGCTGATCTACATTACCTTGAGGACAGCTTCACTAGCCATTATCCTAGGCTTCAAGAAGCTCCTCTAAAATCTCTCTCAGGTATTATTGCTAAGTTAACCCACAGCTGTAGTCAGGTTAGACAACCTGACTCATGTTAACAACCATTTTTTTCCCCATCTATTTAATAGCTCATCGAGTTTAAAAGCAGGTTCATCATTTACTTTTTACATTTCAACCAATTCATTCTAGTAACATCTCCCTGTAAAAATGAGATAACATGCTGTAACGATAAAAGTGTACCGATGTGCTCTTTGCTGAACGTCTGCATTATGGGAGTTCTGCATGTCATAGCCGCTGTGCTATAGAATATGACTTGAAATAAGCCCTCTAATTGATCTGCACATCAAATGCTCTGAAAATGTAAAAGAGGGGCTTAGACTGTCAGTAGCTTGGCTAGCTCACAGCCTATTGTCCCCAGTCTCACTTCTTTAATGCACATGGTGATAGCAATGGCTAAAATTCATCAGCTGCCAATGTCAATAAATCTCTAACACAACTCTAACAAAAATTCACAACTGGTTGTTGGAAAGTTTGCTTGTCATATTCCTTTCTTGAATATAGAATCAATAAAGCAGTGTCAGAGTATTTTAGCATAATATCTGCTGGGTCATTTATGGTGCCCGTTTTCATGTGAAACATGCCTTTTCACCATCTCTGGCTGTCACAGAATTCACAGTGGTTATAGAGGGGGAAAAGGTTGGGAAATGGTTCCAGTGTGCTGCAGGCTTTCCGAGAACAGATGTCAGTTAGACATAAAAAAAATAAACTTGGCTCAACTGAGTTTACCTTACAGACATCCTTGGGCTATTAAAAAAACCCATCCTTGACTCCTGTTCCCCATCACGTAGAATTAGTGTGTTGTCGAATTCATGCTTGATCTAACACCACCGAATCTAATAGTCTTACACCAGGGATGAATTCGGCCCTTGGTCTGTAAAGCAATCTTTCCCCTTGTGTGAAACAAAAACACCATATGGTGAGTCCTTGGCTTGATATCCATAGCTGAGCTTGCTATCGTTCCTTTCTGATTTCTGTTGGTGGAAAAGGTTAAAGCCTGCAGAGCTGGTTCAGTCAATGCCAAACCTGCAACGACAGGGGGTGAAAAAGGAGTTAACGGGGAGCTTCATCCATATGAGCCCTGCTGCTCATTCTCCAGGGGCCACACACTATGCAGGCTGAGCTGTTTACTGTTTATGGAGTGATGGAGTTGAGCCCCGCAGAGAATCAGAGCAACAATCCTCTCCCTAAAACTGTTCAGATATTCCAGTAGTTCAGTCTCTGAGACATCTCTCCTCATAATCGCTCGGAAAAAAAGCAGTGCCTGAATAAGCTCCCCTTCACACCATCTCAAATGAAGACCTTTGCCATAGAATCATAGAATCATAGAATCAATCTTCATGGTTGGAAAGGACCTTTGAGATCATCAAGTCCAACCATACACACACAAAAAAACCCCTACAATCTCTGTCACTAGAGCATGCCCTGAAGTGCTAAATCTAGACGTTTCTTAAATACCTCTAGGGATGGGGACTCAACCACCTCCCTGGGCGGGCTGTTCCAGTGCCTGACCACTCTTCACCACCATATCATAGGATATGGTCAGCAGTAACATGTCAAGGACTTAGGGAGCCCTGTGAAGTGGCTTTGTCATAGTGCACAATGTATTCGCACAAAGCCTGAGGATATTCACTAAAAATTCTACTCCCAGTGCTGAATCTGTAAGCAAGGAAGCTACAGTTAGCAGTACAACAATATACCCGCTGAATTTAATTGTCCAAAGGGTTTTTGCCCTACACTGGTAAAAACCTGTGAGAAGTGGGTATTACGTGCTAGTGTGTTGCAAACTAGGTGGATTTGTCAATCTGATCATGTCAGTCTCTTCAAAGCCTCTCCGCTACTTTCCTCGCTAACACCATACCTAGCACAAACACTTTGCCATGAACTACAGAGCCGCAGCTTTGCCTTTCGCCGCCTGCCTTGTAGCAGGATCAGCCTCTGCTCGGTCAGTCATGCCAATGCTTGACTCCCTCTTTGTCTCTTTTTGTCTCAAGCATCACTCCAGTTTCGCTGCCGAGCAGCATGTGGAAAACCGATTTCAGATAAAAAAGGTCAGGTTGATGCTTCCAGCTCTCTGCATGAAGCTGTTCTAACACATTCAGAAAGCTTCCACTGTTGGCTCTCAAAATAATAAATCAAGTTTGTTTTGTACGTAAAGATGGTTTTGTATGTAAAGAAAGATTCAAACACCCTTATATAAAAAGAATCACCCTGTTTTACCCAAAATTTTAGCAAGTACTGGATTCCTTTTGCAAATAAATTAATTAGTCTTTCAGTTGGAAATCAATCCTTTAGGAAATTTTCATGCTGTTTCCAATCATGCGCTTGTCCCAGCTGAGTTCAGAAACAAAGAGACAGCTCTTCAAACTCTCTACCATTAAAATTCACAGAGCATTTACGGCAGAAGAACCATTAAAAGATTTATTTCAATATTACTGGTGGGCTTGTTTTCTCTTGTTTTTAATAATTGATGGGTCTTTTTTTTTCCTGCGGAATGAGTTTATACACTTGCAGTATGGCATAGAGAAAAATTCACAAAGCATAGCTCAGCTCTAGAGTTTGCTACCTGCCCTGGGCAGAGGTTTGCCCCTGAGAGGCAAACTTGTCTGGAGTGCAAATCTAGAATAAGAGCCCACTTTAAGACATCGAAATCCTCTCCTGAAGGAGCTCTGCCAGCCGACAACAGGACAGGAGGATAGAATCTCTGGTGCTAAAGCTCACCTTTGTGGACACCCCTCTCCCCTCCTATGGCTTTTTACTGAATAACCACCTACTTTCACAGACTCCTGCTGCATTGGGTGCACTGAAGGGAAGAACAGGCTGTGTCAGTACTTATTTATTTTTCCTGCCAGCCTCCCTGTCAACCTGTGGTCTTCTGCTTTATTTACTGCCAACTGTTCAGACCCTGCTCTGAGGGCAGAAAACACATCATTTTCCAATCTGCCTGCCAGATGAGAAGGTAGAATGGTTCACTTTTTACTAATCAGGACACGAAGGGCAGTTGAGATTACAGTCATGAAAGCAAACTATAAACACGTTGAGCCCTACATGAGCAGGGTTTGAATGTTCGGAGCAGAGCTGCTGTGGCTGGGGGAGTTGCTGGTAAGAGTTATGGTGTTTTCACTCCCTGTATGAACCAGTACCAGTGAAGGGTGAGCCCCACACCTTAGCAGAGGTTTTCCAAGCGCTGTCACATTTCCATATGTCTCTGGCACATGCAGGTCCATTTTTGCACTTGGAGAGACACTTCTTCCTCATCTGGGCCAACACTTCCCTGTCCCTTTAGCTTGTTCCTGCCCAGTCCTCTTGTGACCTCCCTAGAGGTCTGTAACCCTGAATGCCATACCCTCTTCTGCAGATCTTTATTCAACTCTTTGCATCCTTTATTCATCTCTTTCCATCCTGCCTCCTACTTTCAGCCTCACTGTCCTAGTTTCACTGGATATTCCCCTCTCCCAGCATACTCCTAGCCCCTGTCTAGACCTTTTGCCTTGTGAGGCTGCATTTCCCCTTCTTGTAGGCGGCTGTGCTTTCTCTTAGGCTCCAGCAATAGCCACGCTTAAGGCAGTGGAAAGTGCATTCTCAGAGACCCATTGCCCATAGTAGCCATGAGTAATAATTTCAAGGGAAAGACTGCTCATCTATTTCAGAGGCAGTTTGCAGACTCTTCAGAAGGAGGAACACTGGAAACATGTGAAAGACACTAAGACTTTTTTCACAGTTTAGTAAGTTGACCATCTTTTTGTACGCTTTCAGTGAAAGAGTTAATTTCCTGAGCCCAAAGCAGTGACAAATTGAAAGTCCTATTCCACAGCCTCTTGGTCTCAATGTAACATAAACAAAGCAATTATTATTCCTCGCTGCCATTGTTGGAACAGACAGAACAATCTTTTTATGGGAAACTTTTTTTTTTAGAAACTTTCCAAAAGAAACTCTGTCTGAAAGGAGTTTGCTGACTTTAGCTGCAACAGCTGAAATTTGACAAACGGATAGATAATTGCATACAGGATCTTATAGAGAAAGTGTTAGATGGCAGCCGTTTTTATACTCATATTCCTGCTAGCTCCATTTGTAATGTGCCATTTGCTGTATAACTACATTTGTAATGGATGAGAAAAATATTACCCACCTTTTCATCATTTTCTTGCAATAATAAATTAAATAATTACATTATTAAGCATAGCAAACTTTTTACATAAAATACATTGGTGATTTTGGGATATTCCCATTTAACTCTTAATGACAACATGAATAACATTATTTTGGACTGAAATAAATAGTATTCATAGTAATGATAACATTTTAAGTCATGATGGTTATTTGCCTTTTTTTTGGTATTTAAGAGATAGGCTTTTGAACTTTTTTATGCTTTGATTTCATACATAATGTGTAAGCACCAATGCAGAAAATTTACGTTAGCGGGATAAACCCAGCTATTCTTAAGATAAATGTTCTGCTGGTTCAACATAAAACTGCTTTCTCTGTATCTTGACTGCTGCAACTCATAGGAAGATTATGAGTCACCAAGCGGCACAGGGACCTTTGTAAACTAAGAATAGGAAATTAGATCTGTGAGAGCTTTTCCATTTAATGGTGGAAGCTGTTCTAAAACCAGAAGCATTGTCCAAGCCTTCATATAACTACTGTAATGTAATTACAGCTAATAGAGAAAGTTTAAAGGGCTATTTAGGTAGAGCAGATGAAATATTAAGATATAAAAACAACATTGATCAGAGGAAGTAGCTGCTTAGCCCAAAGGGCTCATCTCCCTATTTTATTTCTTTTCCAGACACAAGAAGACAATGTTTGGAATCAACCAAAACAGAGAAGAAAGCCTTGGAGAAGCCCTGTGGTGTTTATTTTCAATCCCCTTTCTTTAAAAAATGAAAACTGGCATCCCCAGGAACCATGGGTATGCAAAAATACAGGCTGGGGCTTTTTCTCTGACTGCAGAAACTATAGAGTAATCAACCGAATACTCCACTGAGGTCCTACCCATCTGCCATACGACACAATTTAATAAACTGTATTTTTTGTAATCCCCAGACAAAATTTGCACATCTGTTAGCTGCATTAGCCACCTGGGTTTGTAAAAAATATTTCTGAAGTATTTTTAAAATATATTAAATGTGTTTCAAGAAAGTTAGTGTGTTTCTTTTAAATTATCTGTTGGAAAAATGTGTGTGAGTCTGTGAGAATTACAACTTGGTTTAGTCACCTTCAGCTGTTCTCAAGCAATAGGATGATTCTTGGGAATCATGAGCACGGATATTTATAAGCTGCAGGAAATGGGTCTAGACAATACCTGTTTCTCCTGCCATGGTAATATCTCCTCTGATGCACAGAAAAGTTTTCCAACTATAAAAAAATAAAAATAATAAAAAAAGATGCCTACAGTGCACTATATTTGTCAGTCCTTGTAATGAACTTTAAGTTTAGCAGTGCTTGCAGTTGGAGGGTAGTGCTTACTCATGATGGGAGCATAAGGTAGTTCACCTTGCAGAACCTGTTGCCTTTTCATTTTGTGGCTGGGGGGAAGCCCACTACAGCCGTATTCGCTTTCTGAGAAATGGGGCTCTGGGTCTGTCCTTGTTCATGGTTAAAGATAGCTGAGAAGAGAGACGTCTCTTTTACTGAAAAAGCAGAAAACAGGGCTTTGGACTTAAGATAATTTATCCTAGACTAAAGCTTTGTCCTATTTGTTTTAGAATTCAAACTCCTTCCATTTGAATGAATTGAGGGGGCTGGTTCAAATATTTGTGAGCAAATAAGAAAAAGATGAAATGGAGGTGTTTCATCTGATCTAAGCTAAGGTCAGATGGCCTTAGCTAAGCTGAGACCTGACCTAAGCTAAAAAATAAAGGTTAAGAAATAAGAAATAAAGATTAAATCTGCTAGAGTACTTAACACTACTTCTAACTTAACCATACCTACAGCAGGTAGAAGGGGATGAAATCGATTAACTATTGTAACTTTCTTGTAGATTCATAGATTTTTAAAGATAGAAAAGATCATCAGATCATCCACTCTGACCTGTATAATACAGTTCATAAGCCATGAACTGAGTACAACAGAGTGCATCTGAGTAAATATTTTTGTAAAATATTCTGCCTTAAGACAGAAAGTGGTGAAGAATTTACCACTTTCTTTGTTAATTTGTTCCAAATGGTTAGTCACCCTTACAAATAAAAAAAAAAAAAGGCTCTTACTAGTTTGACTTTTTCTGACTGGAAGTTGCGGCTACTGAATCTTGTTAATTGCTTATCTCTCTTTCAAGGTTATTCCTGTCCAGGGTATAGGATACATGTCATTACGCGTGAATTTTGTCCTTTGTCCCTTTGTATGTATTAAAATAAAGTTATTTTGCTTGAATGTTCCCAATTTAAGAGATCTGTATTATTCTACATGACTGCCCTGCGCTCACTAGTACTCACCATTGTGTCTGTTTCTTATGCAAGTTTTGTATTTGTTTCCAAAATGTTAGAATGCAAAAACTATTAAGAGGTAAAGTATAAGAAGTAAAAGTCTACCTACATGAAAGCTTGATCTTATTTTATTTCCTACAGCTGCGGAAATAGACTATTTTGTAAAGCAAAGAAGCAGAGTCATAGGTTTGATGGGAACTCTAAGCTAGAGTAGAAACTTGGTAAACTAAGAGGCACATTTGGCAATGAAAAGACACAGGCACAGATGAAAGAGAAGGGAGAAAGCAGGCCAGAGAAAAATCTATGTATACCAGAGTCCTGTGTAAATTTAGGTCTTAGCAATATTCTTTAGTTATTGTTGACTAGAACATTTAACTTAAAAATTCTTTAATCTAATTTAATTTAGAACATCTAATTTAAATCTACTGCCTTTCAGTTTAAAACCATTGCTCCTTGTCCTATAGCTCCACTCCCTGACAAAGAGTCCCTCCCCATCTTTCCTGTGGGCCCCTTTCTTGTACTGGAAGGGGATATAACATCTCCCCAGAGCCTTCTCTTCTCCAGGCTGAACAACCCCAACTCTCTCAGACTGTCTTCATAGGAGAGGTGCTCCAGCCCCTCTAATCATTTTTTTGGCCCTCCTTTGGACCCACTCCGACAGGTCCATGTCCTTATGTTGGGGACTCCAGAGCTGGGCAGAGTAGGGCATACCTTGTCCTACTGACAGGACCAGAGAATTACCCAAGTTTCCTAAAGTGGTGTGTACATTCTCTCTTTAACACAGTCAGTAATACTTACTAACAGATATCCTATATAGTTTTTATTCACAAAAGTACTGAAAGCACGTGTAGATTACAGCAGAGTATCCATTAGCCTTTATATTTGTGGTATGTAGTTTGATAGTAACATATATTGTTGAGAAATAGCAATTTTTTTCTGAGGGGTCAACAGAGTGCAGGGTCACTCTATTCTTTATTCAGTTCATCAAATGTGAAGAAATAACATGCAGTTTTAACTCAGTTTCATTGAAATATTATTTTCTTGGGTAGCTTTCTGGGGAAGTTAAATTTTATCTTTATTATATACAGTACACAGTTTCCACAAGGGGTAAATGATTATTAATAGCAGATCTTCCACATTTAATGAGCACCTGCTATGCAGAGCGGGTCAGTGTTTGTGATGAAACATTACGAAACACTTATTATAATTAGTGTAATTAGGCCTTTCAAATAGCTGCCCTATATGTAGAAAATCAGATCTCAAACTTACTTTGCAGGTGGTTATAATGCCCGCTGATTTAGATGAGTTTCCGGCTGTTCAGGCAACATTTATTAAATTCTCAGATTTTCTGGAGAAGTGCTTAGCAGTAGTGGTTACGACTATACAGAAATATTCATACTTGATTAGGCCAGTTCCCCGTTTAGACTTCCATCTTGTCTTTGACAATGGTTTGTACCAAATGATTGCAGGAGAAATGTGAGAGATTGCCTCCTAGACAAGTACAAATCATTAACTGAAGTTTCTCTTTAATAGTCCTCAACTAGATGCAATACAAACACGTGTATCGCTTCTGGAATGGGTGATTCTTGTCTAATATGGCTCTCTGCTTGCTTTTTGCTTCTGAAAAGGCTATGTTCAAGCATGTATTAAGTAGACCAGGATTGGGATGTACTTTTCTTTATGGGTGCTGGCCTGCTGCAGTGCAGACATGGCCACTGACCAACACTATACCTCTTTTCCACCCCATCTTTAGCTGCCTCATTTACTTCGACCATCAGTTCTGCCTAGGGCACAGCAGAAAGATCACCCTTTATACAGAAACGCTACATCTCTATGTAGCAAAAATAATTAACAAGATCTCTTTTAAGTTACAGAACAAATTGGATTACTAAATTCATGGCGTTTCATTTATTTATTTATGAGGGTTATTTTCATCAATATTGGTTCCTTTCATGCAAAAGCTTTGATTTTGTCAAAGGTTTTTCTTTAAACCAAATTACCTTATACCAAATGTCTCTGGTAAGAAGGCTATGTTACCCCAATCTGAAATGATTTACTTTACTTCTGAAATATTAAAATGTTCTTTGAAATGCTCAATTCAAACATTTTTAATAGGAATTTTAAATCTGTTAATTCCGCAGAAAATGTTCATGTTTCTTTTGAAATACTCGTAATGAGTTCTGAGAACTGGCCTTCTGTATGTGCTTCTTGAACTGCAATGAAAGTTTTAGTATATTTCCTTTTAGTCAAATTACATCCTCGGAATGTAACTGTGGAACCACAAAAATCACAAAATAATTTGCTCATTGAATACTGTTTAATTAGCTTACGAAGGAGATTAAATTACCTTTAATTTCAATTTAAGCCCTTCCAGGTTACTACCAGGTCACTGTAAATTATCTTAAAGAAAAAAACCCCAAACACCCTAACATTCAGTAAATGAAGTATTTAAGATATTTTTTACCAGGATTTACTGCAACCACACTGTCTTCTAGTTTCATGACCCACTGCTGCTCCTTATACTGCGGCTAGTAGTTTTTTAAAAGCCCAGATTCTTGTAAATGACGAACTTTCTGTTACTGAAAGTTTATTACCTCTGTTGGTCACGTTGCATTAAGACCCTTTCTCTTCATCCTGGTTTCAGCTGTGATCTAGTTAATTTTCTTCCTAGAAGCTGCTGTGTTTTGGATTTAGTATGAGAATAATGTTGATAACATGTATTGTTTTAGTTGTTGCTAAGTAATGATTATATTAAGTTAAGGACTTAAGAAGCTGAGAGGGAGCATAAACATAAACAAGCTGACCAAAGGAATATTCTATACCATAGACGTCATGCTCAGTATATAAATGGGGGTTGGCCAGGGGCAGGAATCCGCGACTGCTACTCAGTGTGGGCTGGGCAATTGATCGTTGGGTGGTGAAACCAATTGCATTGCACTGCTTTATTTTGTATGTTCTATTATTATTATTATTATTTGTGGGAGATTTTCTGGCAAGGAATGGACATCCTGTGAACACTCCAAGCACTGAAGATCTGTAATTAACTTGTATGTAGGCCTCTGTACTCGAAGGTTATGAGCGGATAATGATAAGGACTGAAAGGTTACATTCGAACAGCATGAATGCTGTGAAAAAGGGAAAAAAGCATGATAAAGACAGAACTTCACACAGCCTGTAGGTAGGAGCCACGTTCGCGTGAACAGCTAGCTTTAACCAATGGTAGAATACTTAAGTCGCGTGTTTGCTTGCTGAGACCAATCATAAGGCCGACGGTGCGTGTAATGAGATAACAGAATGTATATTAACTGAGCTATCTGAGCAATAAAGTGGCATCAACCTGATCATATTGATCGTCGTGTTGTGTCCGTGCCTTCCGCGCCAACAATTATTATTGTTTTCTCTTCCATTACTGTGCTATTAAACTGTCTTTATCTCAGCCTACAAGCTTTTTCCCT
The DNA here is from genome assembly GCA_013396915.1 of Stercorarius parasiticus. Lineage (NCBI taxonomy): Eukaryota > Metazoa > Chordata > Aves > Charadriiformes > Stercorariidae > Stercorarius > Stercorarius parasiticus. Next base: position 173,467 of record VWZL01001808.1, on the reverse strand, counting down.
CTTTTTACTCCCTCTTCTCCCTGCCCTACTGGGAAGGAGGGCGGGGGGAGTGAGTGAATGGCTGCGTGGTCCTACTGGCTGGCTGGAGTTAAACCACAACACTAATTTTCAGACCCCACTTTTGCTCATTTTTACTTGAACAGGAAAAAATAGAGAAACCGTTTTGCACAGAGTATGATACATAAAGCTGTATGATTGCTATGGGCAAGTTGATCATTAACTTTGAAATTCAATTTGACTAACTTTCACAAGCACATTATGCAAGGTTATTTTCAGATTTGGCAAATATTTCCAGCATGAGAAAATATTGGTGCAGAATGAACACATGGAAGATTATAAACACAAACATTGAAAATATGTTTGTAAATATGAATGAATTTCTGCCTTATACTTGCAGAGAAATCATTCAGCTTCAAAAACATACAAACTTAAAAGGAAGAATTCTTTTTTACAAAGAATATTAGTAAAACATCACAGTTTGTTCTTCAGTCTTTTCACAATTTGACTAAAGCTAAATCTAAATTAAAAGCATATTTGTAATGTTGGTATCTTACACAGTATAGTGTAATGCAAGTAGACATTCTGCGTAAGCCAACATTATCTACATGATGTAAAGCATCAATTTTCCTTTCACATGTTCTGGCTCAGGGAAAGCAGTCATTTTAGCAGGGTCAAAAACCACCGTAGGCAGGATGCCAGCTCAGAATGAATCATTACATTTACAATTTGGGGAGATCAGTTCAGTTTCCAAATTAAAAAAAAAAAAATGGTTTAAATATTCTGCTAATGCTGCTAAAGGGTCTAGCATTACCTTCCTTTATATCTCTTGGGCTCCAAGTACAGCAAATGAAGCAAATCTATCCTCCCCCTGCTTCCCAAATCCCTATCATCAGTTCTTAATTATCATCTGAAAAATGATGGTCAAAATATTTCATATTTTGCTGATATGACTTGGAAAAAAACTAATAAACAAAGGAGTGCTTTGATCAAAGACTCTTCTTGAAGAGAAGATGCAGTTTATTTGGAGGTTAATAATCTTGGAGTGCTTCAATACTTTAGATCTGCTACATTAAAGTTGTCAAAATGTTTTCAATTTCAGAAGCCATGACTTCAGAGAAGCAACTCTCATTGTCACTGATGCATGACCTAGTTTCAGACAGACTTCCTTATTTCTCTTTCTCTCCCTTCCCTTCCCTTCCCTTCCCTTCCCTTCCCTTCCCTTCCCTTCC
>VWZL01001808.1:1502-172211 GCA_013396915.1 Stercorarius parasiticus | reverse complement strand
GTCACGGATGCATGACCTAGTTTCAGACAGACTTCCTTATTTCTCTTTCTCTCCCTTCCCTTCCCTTCCCTTCCCTTCCCTTCCCTTCTCCTGAAAAGTTACTTCAAGAACCCAAGAGAAGGGGTTTCATTCAAATGAGTGGTTCAGGCGTAGATGACTTTTTAGGGGTTGGAAACAGCATTAGAGATTGCTTTTATATACTATTTTCAAGTTACACCTGCTCACCACGAGGCAAGATGTCAAAAATAATGAAGCAACATTATACATATTGAAGTTGCAAGATGGGAAATGGGAATCAGATCAAAGGTCTCTGAAGGATGAAACTTAGAAACAAACGAATTTCTGACACTGAAGAGTGAATAGTGTATCTTTGAAATCCTTTCTACAGTCATTGGAGCATGCTTAATGGGTTTTCTGTTTCTTTTTCTTCTTCATCTCCTTTTTTAAAACATCTCATATGACAGAATTAGGTATTACAAACAAACACAGAACTCAGACCAGCTACTTCTGTATATTTTCTGCAAAGCAAAAAAGAAAATATTACACTGTTATCTTGATCATAGGAGAACATACAAATGTAGGTATTTGATGCATTTACTGACCTCAGTGTGTGTTCGGGCAAGTAATCTTGAAAGTTGGCTGGACAAAACTGGAGAAAGATTGCCATTTCACATATTAGTCTCTGGAAACTCACCCTGTGGTGGTGTGTTTAAGCTTTGTGTTCCTAGATTCATTGCCTTTTGGGAAGTGCAACTCTGCATTTCTTGCCTTTAGATCCTTACCTATAATTCAGATGTGGTGATGCAAACTAGTGCATACAATTGGGAAAGAGGTTAGTCCAGCCTACTAGGGAGTTAATTAACATTATTCAGAATATTCTCATGTTGGGCTGTAGAGCACTGGTGGGCTCTGTCACCATCAAAAGCAGGGAGCTGGGTGTCTGAAATGAGAACCTCTAATTGGCATCACAGCTACTGTTATGCTGACAGACTGACACTTAGAGTCCAAGTGATCAAATACGTACAGCTGAATAGGTGCTAGAGCTGAGGGAAACAGCCTGCTGTAGTCACCCAGTTCACTGAACCTGGTGGAGACATGCTGATTTACTTCAGGTGGGGGCTCGGGCCAATCAATGAGTCATAGAATCACAGAATCACAGAATCATTATTGTTGGAAGAGAAATTTAAGATCATCAAGCCCAACTGCTAACCTAGCACTGCCAAGTTACTACTAAACCATGTCTCTCTGTGCTACATCTACACGTCTTTTAAATACTTCCAAGGATGTTGAATCCACCACTTCCCTGGGCAGCCTGTTCCAATGCTTGACAACCCTTTCAGAGAAGATTTTTCCTAATATCCAAACTAAACCTCCTCTGGTGCAACTTGAGGCCATTTCCACTTGTCCTGTTGCCCGTTACTTGGGAGAAGAGACCGACCCCCACCTGGCTACACCCTCCTTTCAGGTAGCTGTAGAGAGTGAGAAAGTCTCCCCTCAGCCTCCTTTTCTCCAGGCTGAACATCCCCAGCTCCCTCAGCCGCTCCTCACAGGACTTGTGCTCCAGACCCCTCACCAGCTTCGTTGCCCTTCTCTGGACACGCCCCAGCACCTCAATGTCTTTCTTGTGGTGAGGGGCCCAAAACTGGACACAGCACTCGCGGTGGGGCCTCACCAGTGCCGAGTACAGGGGGGCGATCACTTCCCTAGTCCTACTCACCACACTGTTCCTGATACAGGCCAGGATGCTGTTGGCTGCCTTGGCCACCTGGGCACACTGCTGGATCATATTCAGCCGGCAGTCGACCAACACCCCCAGGTCCCTTTCCTCCAGGCAGCTCTCCAGCCACTCCTCCCCAAGCCTGTAGCGCTGCGTGGGATTGTTGTGACCCAAGTGCAGGACCAATGAGCCTCAACACTGTTGAACTTCTAGCTTACCACATCACAGGGCATTCTCCTTTCATTTTCAACGTACTACTTTAGAGACTACTTTCTTTAGATACTGTAAATGCTGACCTGCACTGGAAATATCCCTCTCTTCATTTTTTTCTGTTTTTAAATGTCACAAGATCACAGATGAAACCTTGAAAAAGTATCTCTTTTCAGCCCGCATTCATTCATTGAAATTCTACTCATATTTAACACAAAAGGCAAAATATTTCCCGTGAATCTTTGGTCAATTAGCTTTTCAATGTTCTTAAATCATTTTTCACTAGAAAAATTAATGCTTATAGTAATGGAAATTGCTTCCCAAGTCCACAGTGTGTTGTAAGTCTTTGAAAAATAAGATATAGTACAGAATGTTAGAAAAGAAAAAATAGAAATGAGCTGATTTCTTCTCTGGAAAGTGAGGCCTGTGAGTCAAAGTGAATTTAAATAATTGTTTTTCAGTTTTAAACAGACTTGCAAGAAAGACTATTGTTTCCTTTGACATAGTAAAACAATTTTGAGAACAGGCAATCTTATTTGAAATGACTGTGTAGGTGTCGTGCTTAGCTAATCATGAAATGTCATTTTCAAAAATATTAATGTATTCCTCTTAGAATGGGAAGCAAAGTAATGTACTTTGTAAATGAGATCAGCATTCTTTAAGTCTAGAGAAATACTATTCACTGACTGCACCATAATGCCGATTCCTGTCTTCTAGTAATAAAAGCTGTCATGCTTCCTCCTATAACGTGCTTCAAGGCTGAGGGCCAATATAATAAACAAACAATAAAAACCACAAACAACCCCCACAAACAAACAACACTGTGGCAAAGGCAGAACAAAGCCTTAGTAGCAGATTATAGAAATTTAAATGCAACTGAACTTCCAAGATACGGTATACGTCCTCAGAAATTATTCTTCTATTCATACCTTATCCAAGGCAATGGGAGATGGGGATTTGCAGTACTCCTCGCAGAAGTGCAGGAGCCTGGAAGGTCACATTGTGAGATCTTCAGTCAGTTCAGTCAGCTCTTAGAGTGAACAAAATACAAAGATTCTGAACCTGTTGTATAAATCTAATTAAATAGCACAGCTCTTCTTATTGCCCCAAGAAGTTTATTCTAAAGCGGAGTTATGGAGTTACTTAGTTCAAAAGAAAAATAAGTCCTCCATAACTGAGATATACAGCCCCGTCCAATAAGAATACTCTTTTTTTTGGACTTTAAGCAATTTTGCCATTTTCTACTTTCTGTAAAGTTTTCTTCATAAGCGTAAAATGCAAATTTTCACCATCATTTAAGGATTAGTGAATGTGAAATCCTGGAACACAAAAGCTAAAACCTCTCAGGCTTCATTTACTTTACTTTCTGAAGCAGTTATTTATGTGACAATGTTGATCTTTCAGTAGTTCATGCATGAACTTGTCAAAAAAACTATTTCCACTTCTCAGTAGTACAGTGAATTTTTTGACATACATATTGGTGGTAGACTGAACCTATAAACTCTTTGGAAAAGTTTTAGAGGGTCGAAAGATAAGGAAATTTTTCCAGACCAGCAAACTGCTTAGTGTAACCTTCTCATAAACCAAGAGCTGCCAAAACACACATTAATTTTGCTGGGTTTGTTTCATATCCATTTTCCCCTGTTTGCACTTTTGTACAATAAATCGCAATGTCAAAGCATGTTATATTTTACTGCTTTTAGCTTTTAGGTTGAGATAATAGAACAACTATATTTTCTAGAAATGATAGGCACATAATATTTTCTGATGAAATACAACAAGCAACTATGGAGTAACTAACAATAAAGATGGGCCAAAATTCAGTTTTCTTGTTGCCTCGAAGTGTTATTTATAATGACAGGCTTCGTGCGAATGCCCAGCATACAAACTGTACTCACTCAGGCAAAAAGCAAGGAGTGTGTATTTAGAATTTCCCCCAAGTACAATCTTTTTAGGAACAGTATAGAATTTTGCCTACAATACCTTTTCCAATACTTAAAAGGGGTGTTTCACTCAAAATTATAGCTCCTGATGTGTTTTCCAGTGACTTAAAGAAACTGGGCAAAGTAAATCAATTATATTGGAATAAAGACAGATTTTCGATCAATGACTCTTTAATAATCATACATAAAATTCTAGAGAAACTGAGTGATGCAGCTTTAATTGTTGGTGGTTTGGGACCAATATTGTCCTTTATTATATATGCCTGCACAGCTTTTCCAAAATGAGTCCCAATCCGTTCTCTGTTGTTACTGTTTCATTTTTTTAACACTTCAGTGGTGGAAAAAGAAAACGGATGAATCTGGAAGTGTTCAGTGTGACTCAATTGACCTATGGGTTTTCAAATTCAAAGATTTCTTTTTTCTTCCCCATGGCCTGGGCTTTCTACCCAGATCTTCTACTTTTGGATCATCATGCATTTTATTTTTTGCAGACATGGCATTTTATTTCAATAGTAGTTATGAAAGGAAAAGCAATCTTCATTTGCACAGAAGTCTTACTACTGCTTCTAAAATAAAATCTTTCCAGTGTGTTAGTAAGCCCAGGAAAAACTGCGTGAATAAACAATAGACACTGAAATAACATGCCCCAGTTCTCTCAAAACAGGGTTGTGCTACTGTGATCGAAAGATAATATGGTTTTTTGTTGGTTCTTGTGCTTTTTCCTTTAGGCCAATGTTAGTGTCCATCTTTATGTTTCCTCCTTTTCAAGTGAGAACCAAAAGTTTTCTGGTCAGAGACAAGGTAAAGGACTCTGCTCAATTTATTTCTGGTATGCAGATTTCTTGGGAAAGCATTGTTCTTTCAATCCCTTCTCTGAATATTGAATCAACTTTTGTTATTATGGCTCTGCCTAAATCGTTGAATAAATTCAGTTTAATGCTGTTGGTCAGACTTCGAGTCATTCCTGAATTATTCAGTGACCTCATGGGCATTCTTCTCATCTACCAAAGTTAGAGTTAGCCCAAGTAAAAGCAAACTCTTCATTGACAGTCACTAGCAATTGAGGAGACTAATGGATCTCACTCTGAATTTTTGTGTTAACAAGAATTGAGTGAACAGTCAAAAAAGCAATCGTTGCAAGTGAACAACTCTGAGACATTGGCAGGATCAATACATATCACCACTATGTCAGTCAGCATAGTGCCTACAACCTGCCATTTTAATTTATTTTTCATACACTTTTTTATATACAAAATACAGAAATGTTGAGGATTTAATAAAGGCTTATTAAAGATGCTTCAGTTCACCCCCTTACTTTTTCTTTCTAAAAACTTGGATTCCTGGAAATTTCCCTTGAGTCTTCATGCAGAGCTTTTCTTCTGGCTAGTAAAACCAGATGTGTTTCTAGGGAAGACTCTCTCAATTTTATCAGTTATTTCTGCTTATTAGCCAAAAAATTCTTCTCTTGCCTATTGTTTATGTTTGTGCTTTTGCTTCCCTTCCAAAGATGCTTGTATTTCCTGAGAAAGATGCACCTAGGGAAAGCAGCCACGCTGCTATTCATTTTCACCTCCTCCTTTCATTTCTGTAAGAAGTTCACACGAACACTGCATGTGCTGAGTCATTTATCTTAACTCTGGAGGACAGCAAGTGGACCCATTCATATCTCTTGAAGGAGAACGTTTACACTTGAAACAGTCTTACCATCTGTCCCAATGGTGAGCTGAGAAAATTGGAAGGGCTATATATGTATAGTTATCACTGCTGCTACTCTATACTATCTTTAATGAACAGATACACTAAAGGCTGCTTTCATTTAAATCCATTCTTAAAACACTTATGTAACAATGTTTTCCAACATGTCCTTTACTTATATATTGCATATAAATAATTGTAATAAACATGTACATATTTCTAGGTAGTTGGAATGAGACTATGGATAGTGAGGCAAGAAACGCCCTCTCTACTACATTTGCATCACATCTATCAAAAAGCTCAAACAAAAAGGGTTTCTGAAAGGATAATTGCAAGACACAAATTTTAACACTAATTTTCTCTCACTGTGCTACAAAGTCTTTGAGCACTTGCAAATAGTCCCCTGCCTGGTTTATTTAATCACTTCTGATCACTTTTGATCCAGGGCTCTGTATTAAGGGATTTCCCTTACAGTNTAAAAAATAAAAAAATTTAAAAAAAAAAAAAACAAACAAACAAAAAAAAGCCAAACCAAACCATAATTTTCCTGTTTCCATAACAGAATATGCACACCTAAGCTTACCCATCTGTGGGTACCCATGCCGGTAAAACTCTGAATTTTTCTTGTAGAGCAATGTGATGTCCCATGCAAACAGAAAAATGCATGAGCGCAGCTGAATCTACATAAATTTTAGATCAAAATAAGTCCTTGTGAAAATGTTGTTATTCTAATTGCCTGACTCAGTATGATATCATGTCAAAATGTAATCATCCAAATTCATCACTAGATCCAAATGTGTCACCAGCTGCATATATCAGCAATTGAGTTACACGAGCCATTCATTTGGCCCAGTATGTAATTTATCTAGTATCTATGTGCTCTATATAAAACTAATTTCTTCCTAGGTCAGGACACTGCTGCGATGTTGATTAATGCTTTTGTCATTTCACATATTGATTATTGTAATTCACTACTTATTGGTTCCCTCATTGCACATTGCACAGGCTTGAGCTTATGAAAAGGCTGCTGCACGTATCCCAGTCAAATTATAAAACTTTAATAACATCACTCTGTTTTTAATGAAACTTCACTGCCTCACTGCTCATCTGTGGAATAAGTACGTGTTCACAATTGTCATCGTAATGTGTAAACTTTCTAAACATTTGCTGACTTACTGTGGTGAGTGACCTTTCTCTTTTGTTGTATATTAGTTTCTCACCTGATAACTTATGGCAAGATTGCTGACAGCAGTCAGGCAGTAAACAGAAACATAGCTTGTTTCTTTTTGAGTACCTTATGCAACCGATCTGCTTTCCTTTCATACTGCCTTATTTTGTCATCAACTTTAACCATGCCCTCTGAAATATTATTTTTTCCAGGAAGAAGGAACATTATAAAGAAGATCGATCATAGTCTTTGCTAGTTGTTTATTAGCTTTAAGTGATCCCACTTCACTTTGAGTTACAGTCTGCTAGGAAAAATTTTCTCCCTTAAGGATACATTTGCCCCTCTGAAAACTACGCTAAAACTCTTACATTTTCCCCTAAAAAGCTGAAAGCTATTCCATCCAATCCATTTTCAAGGAATTCAGGAAATGAGTTCATTTAAATACGCAAAGCTTTCCAATACTAGATTTCATTTTAAGGTTCACATTTTCTTTGCGAAAGAAATGATCAGCTTATCTTGACTATTTGGTGCAATGGAAAGAGCATGTAAACAAGTAGGCAGAAGATGAACGCATAAAGTGCCATCTATTTTATAATAGTTCTTGAAAAGAGAAACACTTCCCTTATCTAAAGAAAGTTGTCTTTCAATAGAGGCAGAATAAGTTTATTTTCAACAATGAGGACAGTGTAGGAAAGGCAGATGTTTAATGAAAAGTGTTCTTCTGTGAAGTCTATGCTCTGTATGTTTATGTTACATGACATTTGCTCATGGAGAGCAGAACAACCCACCCATAATCCAGGAGGAAGTGGCCAGTGATCTGCTTCTGCACCTAGACGCACATAAGTCTATGGGGCCGGATGGGATTCACCCAAGAGTACTCAGGCAGGTGGTGGAAGAGCTCACCAAGCCTCTCTCCATCATTTATCAACAATCTTGGTCAACAGGGGAGGTACCAGATGACTGGAGGGTGGCTAATGTGACTTCCATCTACAAGAAGGGTCGGAAGGAGGATCCGGGGAACTACAGGCTTGTCAGCCTGACCTCAGTACCAGGAAAGTTCATGGAGAGGATCATCCTGAGTGAGCTCTCACGGCAAGTGCAGGGCAGCCAAAGGATCAGGGCCAGACGGCATGGGTTTAGGAAAGGGAGGTCCTGCTTAACCAACCTGATCTCCTTTTATGACCATGTGACCCACCTTCTGGATGCGGGGAAGGCTGTGGACGTTGTCTATCTTGACTTTGGTAAGGCCTTTGACACCGTCCCCCACAGCATTCTCCTGGAGAAGCTGGCGAATCATGGCATAGGCAAGTGTACTCTTCGCTGGGTTAAAAACTGGCTGGATGGCCGTGCCCAGAGAGTTGTGATTAATGGGGTGAAATCNGAAAAGGACCTGGGGGTGCTGGTGGACAGCCAGCTTAACATGAGCCAGCAGTGTGCCCAGGTGGCCAAGAAGGCCAACAGCATTCTGGCTTGTATGAGGAATAGCGTGGCCAGCAGGAGTAGGGAAGTGATCGCGCCTCTGTACTTGGCACTGCTGAGGCCTCACCTCGAGTACTGTGTTCAGTTCTGGGCCCCTCTGTACAAGAGGGACCTTGAAGTGCTGGAGCAGGTCCAGAGGAGAGCTACCAAGCTGGTGAGGGGGCTGGAGACCCAGCCACATGAGGAGAGGCTGAGGGAACTGGGCATGTTTAGTTTGGAGAAGAGGAGGCTGAGGGGAGACCTCATTGCCCTCTACAACTACCTGAAAGGCGGTTGTAGAGAGGTGGGTGTTGGCCTCTTCTCCGAAGTGAATAATGACAGGACCAGAGGAAATGGTCTGAAGTTGCAGCAGGGGAGGTTTAGATCAGGTATTAGGAAGAATGACTTTACTGAAAGAGTGGTCAGGCACTGGAACAGCCTGCACAGGGAGGTGGCTGAGTCACCATCCCTAGAGGTATTTAAGAAACGTCTAGATTTGGCACTTCAGGGCATACTCTAGTGATAGAGATTATAGGGGGTTTTTTGTGTGTGTATGGTTGGACTCGATGATCTCAAAGGTCCTTTCCAACCATGAAGATTCTATGATTCTTTATTCTATTTCTGTTCAGTTACTAAAACTCTTTGGATATTATGCCTACATAAAACTCAATATTGTTTCTTTGTGTCCCTCTTTGTATATATGCACTCATGGTCTGATTCTGATTTTAAATTTAAAGAAACTGTTAATTTATGGAAAAACAGAGTACAGCAAATACACAATGCGTGCTACTGTTCCCCATAGTTCACACAAGGTGTTATAGGAAAAGATTCCTGGGCATAAGTAATTCTTTAGCCAAAACTTTATGAGATAGTGGTTGAATGTTATAATTTTATTCCTTTAGCATATTTTTAATTTAACTGAGCAATAACGATCAAGTGAGGGCACTTCCTGATGATTAGCAATCAAAAGAGAGAAGATGGTGGCCTCGGGTTCAGCTGCTGTTAATCCCTAAATTATGTCTGAACCAAGTCTGGTTTCATTATTCTAAAATGAATTCCCTATTGTTCCTGTAATTTAGTGTGGATTGACAACAGTGAAGATTAAAACCTCCTTTTTTACCCAGGGACTTATTTTCAGACCACCACACAGCGATGTGACTCAAGACAAGAAGCAGGCTGATACAAACGTTTGAGAAGTAGCCCAGGAGGTGGTGTTCCGTGGTTAACACAGGACCTGTTTTGGAGGATGTTCTGGAGTGCCCTTTATGAGGCAGACATCAGTTGCCTTAGTCTCATTGTGTAAAAGATGGTGTTGTGTGGATTTAATACCAGCCCCGACATCAAGAACAGTCTCCCAAAGGAGAATTTTAAAACCAGCCAATACTGGATTAGAAACAAGATTGTACTTCAGGATGAAAACCTCAGAGAAGTTGTTGAGTCTTCTGCTCTGGCGATATTCAAAACCCGCCTGGACATGATCCTGTGCAACCTACTCTAGGTGACCCTGGCTCTGGCAGGGGGTTGGACTAGATGATCTCTGGAGGTCCCTTCCAACCCCGACCATTCTGTGATTCTGTGATTATGCTCTCAGCTGAAAGGAACTGGGGGTGCATTTTACCTCAACATTTACCTCCCAGATTTTTTTAACCTGCTTCTGTGCTCATGGTCACCATTTATTTCAGAGACATTTACAGTAATCAATGCAAAAGTATAGTAGGTACTAGATCAAATTCTAAGCTGAATTTGCAGTCTGATTCCTTAACCCAATGCAAAGACGGAGGAAAAGAGATCAGCAAAAAGAACAAGAAACTTATTTTTCCGTAGACAGAAGAAAAGACCATTAGTCAAACCAAAATATTTATCTACTACACGGTGAGTTTACCCTTGTTTTCCTTGACCTTCTATGTAGTCTTGTTTAGGCTGTAAAAACCATCTGAAATGATCAGATTAACTTTTGCAATTGAAAGACTGGAGAGTTCCTGCTGGCACTATTCCAAATCTTTTTTCACACAATTTATATTCTTGCGTAGGACTATTTTTGCCACAATTTACAAAGAAACAGCAACATAGGCAAGTATTTCCGGTAAGGGAAATGGGCAAAAATGATGTATTTTATTAAGTCATCATCATACATTTGAGACTACTCTTCAACAAACAGAGCACTGAACCTGAACTGAACTGAATTGAATGCAGTGCCCATTATACCTGTAGAACAGTATATAGACTGCTAGCAATATTGGCAAAAGTAAAATGGATTTCAAACAGTAGTATGGGCTTAATAGTACTGTTTATCTTCAAGATCAACCAGAAAGAATCGATATCCTGTAGTAATTGCTTCAATCGTTTATAAAGAGATGGTAGAAAAGTTAGGTTACCCAGTAAGGAAAGCTGCGAAGAGCATGGAGCGAGGGTACCCTGGCAGTCCCAGCAGGGTCACTGCCTAGATGGTCTTTTGATATCATCATAGGTGTAAATCAACATTCTTAGCAGATTCAGACAGGCAATAGATTAACAGAGATGGACTGAAGATGAGAAGTAAAAAACTGAATTCTTCATGCAGTTGTCATACCTGCACAGCCTTTACTTAAACTGAAGCGCTCTCAGAAGACCATCCCCTGTGGGTGGGGAGGGTCTGATGTGGTTCCCCTCCCAATAAATTGATCTGGTCAGGAAGCTCTTAGCAGAACATTATAAATGAAATAACACGGGAGCACTCACTAAGACATCATGTTTTTACTGCAAAAGCTTTCTTTTGAGTGTGTAAAACTGTATGCTGCCAATTTGAAATGTTTCCCAAACATTCTGTAAAATGGAGCCCTTCAAAATGCATTTCAGATTAAAAGTTCAATAAAATTGTTTCAACTTTATAATAGCAAACATTGCTGACTGACCAAATGTTCTTTTAGTAATTTAATTTTCTGGGAAATACTAAAATTTCTGCTTTTGAGCAAAAACAGGTACCTAAATCACAGGAAATTAAAATGGAAATTCTCACCCACCTCTATTTAACCTCATGTTCTTCTTAGGATGAACGCTGATGAAACGTGTGCCTTGCAGAAATCTTTAAGGTCTGCCATTAAAAGTATGTAAAACAAAATGCGTTTTGACAGGATTAATAGATACGCACATTCACCTGAAACAGTAAATTAAGTTCTAGTCAACTCTAACACCATTCTGGTGTTACTCTGATTGGGGTGGGGGGGTGGGGAAGTAGGAAGTCAAATACGGTAAAGGCTAAAATCTGTATGAGAAAATAAAAGCTCTGCATAGTTTTTGTTTCTCTCAGTATTTTCTGGTGGTTTGTTTTTTGGGTTTTTTTTTTTTGTTTTTTCTTTTTTTAAATGACCTTCAAGGCAGGGAAAACATTACTCGTGAAATATATATAAATACATAGCACATGTTCGGGAAACTCAATGTACAGTCTGAACAATCAAAAAAACATAAAGAACATACTTTGGTTTTGCAGAAAATTATTAGTCTCAGAAGTGGTGATCTGAATCACTGTAAACCTTAGAAGTAGAAGCTATACAATTGTAACTTGTCTATATTCAGATAATTCAGTTAGATATAAATTCAGAATTATGAACTAGTGTATGCTATTTGCTTAAATACTTTAAGTGTGAAAATAGCTTCTGAAAAATCTGTCTACCCTGTAGCTCAGAACCAGCACCAATTAATACTTAACTGATCACAGCCATGTTCTTAATTGCTCTCATACACTTTTTGCATAATTTTTTCCTGAATTTTAATGCACTAATAAGCAATTTCTCCCAAGAAAAAAAATCCAGTGCTATAAATGGACCCAGCCATAATGTGCAGACTTTGATCTAAAGGTGAACTGCCAAAAAAGCAAATCTGTGTTGAAGGTTTTGCCTGTCTGTGCTAGAAACACTGCTGTGGGAAAATTCAGTAAGAATTAGATATAATTTAGTGTTTATAAAAGTAGATTTCTGTGCCATTGTATAAACATATTGTGCAATATGATTTATTGGCTGCAAAGTATGAAAGTCAGGAACTTTCATTGCTCAAAATCAGATTTACCACCATCCTAAAGAGGAGGATGGGTAACTGTTATAGGTTAGTAGCAGGTTGTGCCAGTCACAGCGACTAACACAAACAGAAACATGGTCATGCATCACAGGCCAGTGCTTTATATGCACCCAAAGTTTACTCCACATGGATGCATTGCTGTATCACAACAACCGTAAATATCCGTTCAATTCGTTTTTATTGCCTTGGCTAAGAGAATGATGACTTGTGATAAAAATGCATTAACCAAACTGCCACAGATTTGCATACTTTGCTCTCGGTACTGCAGGCATCCAGGTACCCCAGTGCTACACACAGATGATTAGCTCTGTGGTTTTAACCTCGGTCTATAGATCCTTGTAAGTCACTGTACGGCTTTAAAAGGCATCCATGAAAGGAGCCAAGAAAAGCAAGCAGCTTTGAGAAGTGCAGGACATCTTTTCAGAAGCCAAGAAATCTCAAGAACTTCAGGCAGAGGAATGATGTACAGGGTCCAGCTGTAGAGGTGCTGGCTGTGCTCCATAAAGGACACAGCCAAATTGAGATATCTGATGTATTAAAAGATGTGACACTCTGGAAGGCTGCTAAGAAATGCTTTCTCTATCTATGGAAGCAAGTAGCTGTGAGAAGAGGAATCTGAAATAAATGTAATTCAGGCACTACCATTTCTGAAGAAGAATTTGACTGCCTTAGGGTGGGAGGTTTTGAGACAGAGGAAAAGCTCAGGCACAGTCTCTTAAGCACAGTGAGTACTGGGGTAAGGTCAGTACGGATATATTTGAATTAAACAGCAGATACTAGCTTCTAGTATTGGACCACCACTCATTTCCCAAAAAAAACCCAAAACCTGATTTGTTATAGAGCAGACTGAACTAACACACTGCATATCACAGCTGGCTCATTTAGACCCTAGAAGTGTTAATCACGGAAAATGGGTTGTAATTTGGGAATGACTCATTGCTGCAATTATTTTTGGTATAGCTGTTTTTATTTACAAGCAAATATGTTAACAGAAATCCTCTACCAGCAGCAGTAGAGTCGACCGAGAGTGCTCCAGTGAACTCCAAAGCTGTATGACTGTACACAAGGTGTCTCAGTGGGGCTCACAACAAAACACAAAGCCTCCATGACAAAGTCTACTGCTTCTTGGTGTAACCACAACAATTAAAACAGGAGATGTTTTCAGTCTATGACTCCAGCAGTTGCTACATTTGGCACGCTTATCTTCATATTTGTCCTCCTTATTTTCATATTGGTTCTGGAAATTTTCAGGTTCTGGCTGTTTCATGTTACAGCCTCACTCTATGATAGTTCCTTCACCCAAAAGTACTAATATTTTGGGATTTTAGGAGACCTGTAGGTAGCCAAGTAGCTAGAAAGGTAAACAGATTTTCTCTCAGAGCAAACTTGCTAAGCTTGTTATCTTTTCAGTAACACAGTTCAAAACAAGCTCAAAAGCCAGACTTCATTCTATTCCTCTCCCCATGTCTTGTACTACTGCTGTCCTGCTACCCTCCTTTACAGGATCCAGCTTGTCACATTTTGAGTGTAATGGACTGTAAGGGGATAAAAAAACCTGTAATTTTGCCCTTTGAACGATTTTTGATGGTTCTTTTATCTCTCAGAACCTCACTTCTGCCTGCAGAATAGGGGTAATGGGTTAATTTGCTTTGCAAAAGAAAAAAATGGTGGTATCTAGTAATGGAGAGTTTTGTATAAAATTAAGTAGCAGTCTGATATGGTTCCTATGAAGCTGTCAGCAGCTTTTCATTATTGTATTTTCTCTCTAAAGCACAGTTAAGAGTTTTCGTTGCCCTTAGTTACACTTTAAATACAAGGTCTGGGCCAAACTAATGGTCTTAGTTACCCCACAGATCAGTCAGTGTGAATCTGCTCACGTTATTAATGATGTTACACCAAAGCTCAAATGATGGAGGGAAAATGAGATTCATGCCCTTAATGTTAAAGGTGACCTCTGCTATGCACGCGCACTATGAAAACCTCCAGCCCACAGGCAATTTGATTTTCTGCCTGAAAATTACTGTAGAGACTTCAGTATCTGTGAGGCAGCCTCCTTTACTTCTCCTTTTTTAAATATTAGTATGAAGGGCAGAGGGAAGATATTAAAAATCATATCAGGACTGAACTAAGAATCTGGTATTAATAGTCCTTTAGCTTTAGAAATAAGGCACAGTTCAGAGGTATTGGGACAGTTTGTGCAAGTTTGGTGGTTTCTGATGGCGCAGAATCTGCTGACTGCATTTTCCATCTCATTAACCTGAGGTTCCCTAGAGGGAGAGTCAGTCTCTGGTGCTCAGGAAGTGTCAGGCACAGAAAGATCTGTCATTTGTTTGCCTTGTGAGAAAGCAAAAAAAATACTTCAGTTTGACTGGTGCCTTCCTCCTGCACTGCCCATGGTGTGTCCCCAGCAGATACTGCAGTCCCCTGTCTAGGGTGTGAGATGGGACACAAGTAGGAGGATCTTCCCCTTTGCAGATACACGTGAGGGAAGGAGAGAGCTTGGGAGGTGGGAAAATAAGCTAGAAGCAACATCTTTGTGGTCCAGGAAACAAAACAGAAGAAATTAAATGAGACAAAGTCTTTGCCCTCTCTCACCCTCCGTCGACCTGTACAGAGCTAGTCACACCATGCAGAGGACCACACCACGTCCCATGCAGCTGAATCTCTAGAGACATAAATAGGACCACACACAAGAGGGCGAGACATAAAACTAAAGCACAGGCACCCACATCCACTTGCTAATGCAAAAGCCTCTGTCAGTGCAGGATATGACAAACAGGCTTGGTTGGAAGTCAGATACTTCCCAGGGACTGCTCAGGAGCAGATGCAGGTGTCAGCATGGACTGGTCAGGAAGGCTGGTCTTTCTGGTGGCTGCTAGGTCATGGAAACTCATTGGTGTGCACCCAAAGGGAAACCAGGCAGGTTGGCCTCTGCAGTCACTGCAAGATGGGGCTGCTCAGCACTTCAGAGTAGATCCTATATGTAACTGTCTACATGAGGTTTTAGGAGCCTAACTGTAGTCACCCAGATTTGAAATGCATGTGTTTATAGGGACCCATTTACCATATTTTCTACATTATGCAAGCTGTTGATTTTTTTTTAAAATTAGTTGACAAAAAGCATCCAAAAGAAAAAAAAAAAGCCTTTCTGCTCTCATTATGCTGCCATTCAAAAATTCAAATGATTTATTCAAACTAGACCTGCTGAGCATGGCTCAGTGACTCAGATGTTAGCACACAAGTCCCCCAAACCACTCTTGCTTTCCCTTATTCATATTTTGAGTTCATGATGAAGGGCAAATCTCACAAACTCTGCTCAAATCTGTACCACTGAGACACAGTTCAAACTGCATTCAGAATAAGTAAAATGCATCAGAAAATAATTAAAATATTTCTGGTGTAACAGAGCTGAGGCTTGAAGGGCTCAGAGAAGAGGAAAGAAAGGAAACTGAGAATGTGCTGAGTTGCAAAATTGTAGATGCTTCCCTCAAGAAAAAGATACAGAAAGAGAAGATGGAGCTGCCAGGGAGCAGAAGGAACTAAACTCCAAGCAACCATTGGCAGCTTGGGGCAAAATACGGAGAAGTGACAAGTTGTTATGGGGAAGTTGTTGCTGACAGAGAAGGCACAGAGAGTTTCCAAATCAGTGAAACGTGAGCTAAAAAATGGGAAGGGGGACAATGAGACTAGGCTGAGAAAAAGCAAGAGCCAAAGTTCGGAAGGCAAAAGGTAAAACTCTGATAAGCTGGGCAGAAGGCTTGCAATGTAAAGCCTCAGAGGAAAAGAAGAAAGCTGAATTAGGTGAGGGGAGAGATGCTAAGACAGTTTTGATAAATTATCAGAACTGTAACAGCTGAAATAGAAAGGAAATTATATAGCTTGTTCATCTTACCAAGGAATAACTGTAGAAATTCAACAACAGTCTAGCAGTGGGTGGAAAGGGAAAAGGGGAGTCTAATTTAACACTCTGCTATTAAGCCTGAGTGACAGGGAGCAGAGTGGAGTTATCTCACAGTGATGAAGAATGGAGAGAGGGCAGAGACAGAAAGGAAATTAAGGAATACAATGTTTGTATAAAGTTCTTTTTCTGTATGTATAGGAATAATTAATGGAACTAGGAATAAAGGCTTATTGCATCTTCCCATCCCCCGTACCTGTCAAGCACAAACTACAACACAGCATAATAACTGCACAGCGCTATCTGCTCTCAATGAGCAAGGGCGGGGATAATTCACTTTCATGTCATGTATCACTCACAGCTGTCTGCTGTGATTGCAAAAGTCAAATTACCCCATCCTACATTCACACTAAGCCAAATTTGTTTGGGAAGCGGGGGACAGAAAGTGGGTGTGTTAATAGCAGAAAATTTGCTGCCTGAATATATCTATGAGGTCAAAATGGGAACATTAACAGTCCTGCGTGGTAGTTGGTGCTATTGAAGGTATAGGGCAAATACTCTTGTACTGCTTATTCAAAGCAAAACACATGAACTTAACTTTATCGTATTCTAGAGTTCTATAACCTGTCATTTTCTGTGTACTTTTTCCTCCTTCTGATAACATACTGTGTCCCTAAGCAAGCATCTGAAGGCTCTAATTTCTCATCAAAATTCATATGCAAGACAGATATATTAAAACTCAAAGAAAAATTATCCGTTCGTGCAGTTTAACCAATGCTCTCTGCTGTACTCTCCAACATTCTGGAGACTACAGAACGTTATCTGAAGTTTAGGTAGGGTGATATGCCTACTGCTGCCTTTTGCTGTATACAGAATTTGATAAAATAAAATAAAATTTTAAAAATTAGGAAGTCTTTGATTATTACTTTAGTTTTGGAGAAAATTCACCGATGGAGAAATATCTCTTCAGTTTTAGGTCTGGCTATTGTTATATCAAAAATGTGAGCTTTTTTTTCACAGTATACACGTGAACTGTGTAGTGGAAAGGGTTTAAGCGTGTAGGAGAATTCTTCAGAACAAAAGACAGAAAGATCACTCTTTCACCTCTGACCTTTCTAAGAATTATTTTCAACAGCAATAGTAAAATCATGTTTTACTACAGACAAGCTCTGAGCACCTTGTTACTACGTTTGTCACCTTAAGGTTGGTGACAAAATTCTTCTGTAGAATAATGTAGAAAATGTAGAAAACTGCCATGCCTTAGCCCTCTTCCAGGATCTCCTCATGAGGGCAACTAAACTGCAGTTAGACAGAATAACTTGGCTGAGTCCAGTGCATTTTCGTGCTTGAAGGAATATTTTAAACAGTGTTGGTGCTACTGCCCATCTAAAGGAAGCTGGAACATCACTACCACCCTTCGGACTCCAAGATATAATTTAATTCCAGTCTAAGACACAGACGATATTTTGACCTACAGACAGACCTTGCTTAAGGTCCATCCCGCTTGGCCATATCTGGTGAAGCAGCTAGAAGTTGTCCTCCAAAGACACTACCTGAGATTCAGTCCAAGTCCAAATGACAGGGGTTTACATTGTGTGTCATTGTCATTTTAGTTATTTTGACGGGTCTTTGGCCCTTTAGCAGGTGAGAACTAGTGCCTTTTCTCATCTTGTGGGGCATCTTATACAGGAGGCCTGTCTCCCACTTCCATGAATCCTGCTCCTGTGAAAACAACCTGCCAAAGAATAAGAGAAACAATCAGAAAGATGTCTGCAGAGTAGTTCAGATGATTGTCTCTTGTGAGGATACCACATGGTGAATGGTCACTATCAGCAGTTTTGCACGTAGGGCTCAGAGACTGCTAGTAGGAGCAAAACATGACTGTTCAGATGTCTTGCTTCTTTGGTGCTATTAATTTGACCATCTATTTGGAAATAGAGGAGGAAGGATGTTTGAAGGATGCTTTAGAGCCCTGTTTGGTGAATAGTTACAGCAGCATTTCAGACATAGCTCTATCTTCTGAAATTTTTCTGTCTTCCTAAATACGTATTCACAAGTACTCTATTAGGGGGACTTACTGTACAGACAGTATGTATCACAGAATCACAGAATGGTTAACGTCGGAAGGGACCTTAAAGATCATCTAGTTCCAAACCCCCTGCCATGGGCAGGGACACCTCCCACTAGACCAGGCTGCTCAAAGCTCCAACCTGGCCTTGAACGCTTCCAGGGATGTATGAGCTAGAGGATTTTTTTTCTGCAGCATGCCTTGAATGAGATTTCATTGAAAATACATATAAAAGTGTCCAAAACCCAGAATGACTAAATGAATCAATTGTATCGATTATCAGCCTGCAATAGTACCCCTTTGCTACTACTGAGACTCAGATTTACTGAAATTTATTGTTATTGTTTACTTATGTCGCTCAAGCACTATTGTGCTACACTGCCAATCAAATATAAAGTATTGCAAAAATATCTCTAAAGGATATGAACTCTTTCACCTAAATACATGTTTTGAGCTTAGAAATGAGAAGGCAGTTTACAACAATGGAGAGATGCAATGTAAGAAATTATAAGTGAATTCCATCCTGCCAGAAATAAATAAATGGTAGGAAGAAAAAGTTTCTCTTGTGAGTATTAGGATAGGGAAGTTGAGGAAAAAATGTATTAGAACAGAAAAGTTTAATAAGATGCCAAGCGTAATAATAGAAATTCCATTTTCCACTGGAAACAAAAGGCTACAAAATAAGTCTGTTGCTGTTGATTCCGTGACTACATTTACAGATCCCATTTCATTGCAAACTGTATTTGGAATTCTAAAAACATTAAAAAAATGCAACAGATGATGCATTCCATTCCTGCTCAAATGGAACGATATATTTTACTTTTTTTTCCATCTAAATACCTGTGTTATATAAGAGAAATTAATTTCAGATATATAAAATATTAATTGTTTTTAAGTTGATAGAACAGATACATGCACATGAGTTAATTCTGCAATATATTAGTTTAATATATCTCCTACCCCTTTTTTTTTTCCCAAAGTATCTTAGTCTGCCTTCAACCAGGACAACAGGGTAGATGAAAAGTCGTTTCTAGATTATAGCTGATGAAGAAGAACGAGATAAGAGTTGAAGTGTCCCTTGCAGAGTGCAACTTGAGCAGCTCATATTTGTCTATATGAGAAAGTCCCTTGCTCAAGCTGTTCAATTACACTCAACCATACTAGCATGTCCCTGAGAAAGAGGTGTTATCTCAGGTAGCCAGGGGCATGAGTCATTCATCATAATAGATTCAAATCAGAAATTGCACCTGCAGTCTTACTGGCATCTGTAAATACTAGCTTATTGCGTTGCCAAAATGCAGTTTCACTTAATGACGGAAAGCATCAGTTTGGCCCTGGCTTAGCTTCTGAGCAGCTTGAATGGTAGCTTCAGCGGGACCGCAATGAAGTTTTGAATCCAGAAGTATCAAAAATTGGAGCCTTGTTGCACACCAAACAGTTCCAAAAATATCATGTGATATACACACATCTGTATGATAGAAAGAAAACAGTGGTATCCAAGAAGTCCCGGATTTTAATTCCTTCTAATTATGACTCCTTCAGCAGTGAGAGTAAACTATTGAATACAGGTAAGAATATCTGTTCTGACTGGAACATCACCCTGCTCCCTGCTTTCTCATAAGAATGCTTAATTAACTCAGATATGGATTAATTAATATTTGTAAAAGATTTCGATGACAGATGTAGTTTTGTCATCTAAATGTAACATAAATGCAGTAGGAAATCGACAGCTCTAAACTCTAAGTCTTTCTGGACACCACGCTTACCTTAATTTGATCTTTTTTTTTTCATGGAGTTTACATTTTTCCCTCAATGTGTGCTATTGCTTAGCATGCATGAGACATATCATAAATTACATTGGTGAACTGTAGTACTCTGACCTTTTCAGTATTCAGTAGTTTGAATGCCTAGAAAGTGTAATTTACAAAAATTAAAGCAGCATATTACTTTCCCCTTCACATAACAGAGGGTGAAATGTGTCTTCAGAAGCAAATGTGAAGCTAACTGTCGCTGGAGCTGGAGCTGTAGCTAACTGAAGCCAACATAACAAACTCATGTTATACTCTCCAGTCTTCAATGCTTTACTGCGGCAATATCAGAAATTACAGTTTAATATATGCTTTCTATGTAATGTACCAAATTAGTAGAATTGGAAAATTTTCAGCAAAGGACATCAAGGATAACTAAAGTTATGAAATGGACTACGTATGAGAAGCATATTTATAGAGCAGGAAACATCCTGGAAAATAAGCAAATATGAGAGAAGAATTAAGACAATTCTGTACATCAACAAGAAATTTGGAGAGAGTGAATAGCCTATGAGAGTAAATAGTGAAGAGTGAATCTGGTCAGATATTCTCTGTCTCCTCCAATAAAAGACTAAAAGAGCTCTAAATGAAACTAAAAGATTATTCCTAAAGTAAAGAAAGGGAGGGATTTATCCTGTGACTTGTAACTAAGCCGTAGACATCTCTGCCACAGCAGGCTGTAGATTTCTAGTAGGTGGCAGGGGTGACAGAATGACAGAAGTCACTGGACAAAGACATGAAAGATTATTAAATACAAAGATACCACCCTCTAAGAAATCCCCTAAACCACAAATTACCGGAAACCATAGGAAGAGCATCTGGGAAAGTTCATATACTTGTATCTCCTGTTCTGATAGTCTCCTTTGGGCATTCCCAATGGATCTCTAAGTGCTCTGACCTGTTAGAGCCAGTCCTAAATGGGATCTAGTTCAAAGCAGCATCTATCAGAGAGAACATTCAAGCAAAGTTCAGACTATTTGAGATCCTTAGGTCTTTAGATTCTCTTCAGTAGGTCTCAGTTAAAAACTGGCCTTCCAGAGGGTACAAAATATGGAGATATTGAGCTTATTTCCATGTAGTTTTACATTTCAGCTGAATTATGTTATCCATTATGAGCTAAAATAATGCAACACAATAACTATCATATATGTCAACTGATAAAATAAAGTAATTAGATACAACTATCATAAGAATTAGCAGTTATATATTGTCCTCTACTTTATTTGACCTGTCAAGGAAAGGAAATGTAATGGATGCTGCATGATGTGCTCGTAGTAGGGGAAATAACTGATTTCTGTCTCACAAGAGCAACCCCTCTAATTATGTGTGAACTGACTAAGGGGATGCTTATGCCATGGAAGGACACATTAAAATTCCCTGGTAAGATTAGAAATAAATGCATGTGACAGGCATTAACACATTATGAAAATGTGTGCAAACTGATGAAAATTATAGGAATGTGCTCATGTATTTGTAACATAATGTGAAAAGATTTTACGTCTTAATAATTTAAATGTGAAGAGAGAAGAGTGAAACCTATGATCTAACTTTTCAACTTGAAATTAAAATAAGTTAAAGAGAAAACTACTTTTCTTAGTTGTAAATAATTTAATGTAAGATACTTTTCTGAAAGCTAGGCTAGCTGTAAGGTCTTTGTAAGAAGCTGGAAAACTATAACATCTTAACTGGAAAATATTTTATATTTGCAACCCCAAAGCTCTTCAGTTAATAGTTTTCTTTGTCAGATTTTTTCCATCTGGGCTGCTTACACGGGCCTGGGTTTTGCAAAGGATCCTGGCTGCACAGAGCACCTCGATGAATCAGGGACTCTGATTCAGGTACCTAAGAAGAGGTATGAACTACATTAATGACTGCTTCAGAACATGCTACCACTTCAAAGTATAAGTTACTTTGCTTCCCCTCCCACACCAGATGACATATCATAAAGCAAAACTGAAAAGCACTATTGATGAAAGCACCATTTTATATCTCTATGATTTTTTTTTTCCATTAATTTACTTTTATTCCTGGGGGACAGCTGCCTAGATCACAGCCCTCCCTAGAAGCAGTGCTGTCATGACTTCAAAAGTAGTCAGGAAGCTTTGAACTTAGAAACAGTTATTTCCTTCTTAGGAGACCATGAACAAAGATAAAGAAATAATAAATTATTAGAATCTATAGCACTTATATATATTACAGTCTCATACCAAAAAAGATTTTTAATAGGGAATTCAACAGCAAAACCAGGTTGATCTACATACTCACACACTGAACAATGCATTTTTAATTGCCTGTACACACCCCCACAACCTTCTTGGTTCGATGCTTCTTACGTCTTCTCCCTGCTCTGAATGGCACAACTCATTCAGGAAGGAAAAAACCTGCCATCTACCCATCTACCCTGCCTCAATATTTTGTCTCTTCTTAAATCCTTCATTCACCCTTTTCTGTCTTGAAGACTGGTCAATACATTTGAACTTGGGCCAAAGCTATGGCAAAGTGATCTTATTGTCGAAGCAATGCTGTTTCTGCAGAATGCCTCCTTGGTGTGAACGGATATAATTGTCTATACCAAATTTAGGTTTGTATTCCGCAGTGACTTCCTATTTATTTGTTTTCCTTGAGAGTGGGATTCATTTAGTCTCTTTTTCACTGTCTGAATGGTAATGATTTATCCATGCTTATCATCTAGATCTCTTGAAAGGCAACAGAAGGAGATGAACTTCTGTTAGGAAGTGGCTCAGGTTATAAAGATAGAGATATAAGGTATTCTCCATTGAGTAAGGGAACCTGTTTAGATTGTTGATGGCTACCTTAGATTAGACAACCTTTTTGGTGGCTAAATTTAAAGGAGATATACCCCATCCTAAATATAGATTTTGTCATTTACGCTACATTAAACAGTCTGTGGTTGGAAGTGCAGGATTCAGAACCCATTATTTGTGTGACCAGTCACATGGAAGATGCTTGACTCTAGTGGCACAATAAGGAGTTTGTTGCTTTTTTTGTTGCTTTTTGCCACCATATCTAATGTTCTCTTTTGTGTTCAAGGACACTTTGACATTCACGAATGGGATATAAAGCTAGTGCCTGACTCTCATGGAAATTCCACACCACCATCCCATGATAGCCAGGATGAATGATTTCATGGGCCATTTTTTCAGCTGTTTTAGGGAAAACTAAGCGGGAGATTTTGTGAGTAATTTCCCTGTTTGTTCTCAATCCTTTTTGTACTCAGTCCTCTTTGTACTGCCGAACCAAGTATATGCAATTTAATACACGGGAGAAATTCTTTTCTCTTGTAAATTTGGCTTACATCTGTACTCAAGAGTCTTGTGCTGCCCAATTTAGCACATTCCTGGTGCTCTTCAATCAGTACCGCTCTGGTACCAAATTCAACGCAATGCACCAGGACACCATGCGGTGTGCTCCACATGCAGCGCAGACCAAATGAAGCAGATCTCTCTCTATACATACCAGTCAGTAATGTAGATGCACCCTAAGCACTTCTGCTGTCTGGATTTATGGCAACTAATCTACTTTTTCTTGCATCCTTCATTGATTGTAGGCTTATTTGCTCTTTATAAGAATTATTATCCTCATAAAACAGTGGAAAATGCTTTAACAAACTTGATCTGGCGTTCCTTCTACTTTCCAAAAGCTCATCTGGTCACATGAGGAGGGACACCATGTGATTATATTTGCAATTTCATCTACACCAGTATAGAATCATCCGAGCATGTAAACTAACCCCAGGTGTATAATGCTGAAGTAGGGGCCTGTGCTATTAATTGGGGGTGAGGGGTGCGGGTGGAAATCAAACATTATTCTGTTTCTGTCAGTTCTTCCATTAAATATTTACATGAGGATCCAGTTCAATAATAGCGCTTTCTTGGGTGGAATTGAGCCTCTGGTAGACATTAACATTAAATTATTGAAGGAAGAGGTTTTTTATTAAACTAGTTGACATTCTGTGGACATGCCTAAAGCCCTCTATCAATAGATTCTCAGTAAGACAATATTATGTGGAGGCCACATGGGAGAGTCCATGTCTATCTGCATAAATTCAGGGTATGAGTGTGTATGTCTGTCCATACATGTGTATGCCAAACATGTTCTGATTCATTCTGACAAAAAAATAACATTTCAAAATCAAGTGTTAAATATTTAAGAATATCAGAATTAAGGCAGATCACAAACTTGATTTTGTTTGCTTCTGGCACAGAATTATGACAATGACCAATACATAAATTCTGTCAGTCCAAGCATTCCAGAGCCTTATAGTAAAAAATATTCAAATTCTCTGAAAAGAGTACTTTATCCTTCAGATCCACAGGTGAAAAGTTTCCAGCTTTATTTGCCACGAGGGGTATTCGTGTCAGAAATCAGGAAACGCTTTCTAACACTATGGATATTGAGGATCGGTAACAGATGACCTGATAGTTTTGGGAATGTTTACCACTGAACACTCGGCATGTTTAGTTTGGAGAAGAGGAAGCTGAGGGGAGACCTCATTGCCCTCTACAGCTACCTGAAAGGAGGTTGTAGAGAGGTGGGTGTTGGCCTCTTCTTCCAGGTGAATAATGACAGGACCAGAGGAAATGGTCTGAAGTTGCGGCAGGGGAGGTTTAGATTGGATATTAGGAAGAATGACTTTACTGAAAGAGTGGTCAGGCACTGGAACAGCCTGCCCAGGGAGGTGGCTGAGTCCCCATCCCTAGAGGTATTTAAGAAACTTGTAGATTTGGCACTTCAGGGCATGCTCTAGTGTCAGAGATTGTAGGGGTTTTTTTGGTGGTGGTTTTTTTTTGTTCTTGTTGGGTTTTTTTGTGTGTGTATGGTTGGATTCGATGATCTCAAAGGTCCTTTCCAACCATGAAGATTCTATGATTTTATGATTCTATGTTTAAGAACCGACTAGGTAAGTAAAAAGAATGACCTGGGTAAGTTTGATCCTGGCTGATGGTAAGAGAATGGACTAGATTACATCTTTAGATTGTTTCCTACCTTATTTATTTATGCAATTATTATTTACATCATGACTGACACAAACAAGCTTTTCTGAATGTCAAGAATGCAACTGTTGAAATTAATTTAGCTCTTTTATAATTTTGTCCATCAACAAGTGAGAACAGAATCCATGTCACACCCAGCATCAGCACCGGGAAAGCCATGGTTCCCAAGCAACAAACTGGGAGACTCTGAGAACATGTCTAGCTTTCTGAGGATGTACAAGGGGAAGAGAGGAAACAGATAAACATTTCCACTTGCTGACCTAAAGCAACCAGTTAAGAATTTCTCAGGGCTAGGCTGGAGGTGAGTATCAACGCCGATGGATCATCAATGGGACAGTGAAACAGGAGAATAAGACTGCTAGAGCTTGGGTAAGAGCTTTGAGCTTTGTAGATAGCATTGTCTACACACACGCCCACACACACACATATTGCCAAGTAATCAATTTATTGTAAAGATTTTGATAGCCTGCAACATCTTGATAAACTATTATAAGTTATTTTTCCCTTAACCTCGTAGGCATTCTGTCATCATTTAGCAGTTTCAACCTGCAAAATCCTACTGAAGCAACTATTACAATTTCCTGTGAGAAATTATAGAGATTTTCTGTCTTTGCAAGCATACATAACTTTACTGGGTTTGATCTTCACTAATTTGTGCCATTTTACAGGAGATATTGAAAGTAGATATGGAACCATTTTTTCATAGGCACTGGCTTTTAAAATGGTGATTCAATGTTTTATTAACAGCAGGTATATGCTATTCTTCCTTATTCCTTTGTTTAGCATTGCTTGTGAGGCCTTAAAGCTGCATTAAATCCATCTCCAGGTGTTTGTATGGTAAATGTTTAATGTAAATTGTGCTTATTATTACATGTAATCAAAAAGACATAAGAAAAAAAATCCAAAAAACAAATTAAATCAAAGTAATCCTCTGTTCCAGTGCAGAGAGAGGAATGACCCAAAAAGATGGCCCAAAGTAAGTTGGGAAGTTTCATCACAAAAATTTCCCAAAAGGTTTCCAAAACCCAAAGAATATTACTTATACAAATATTATAATATATAGTTTTATATATATATATATTATTTATAGAAGAAGAAAAATTTCTGAGAGAGTGAGAAAGACAGATCTAAAGCCATCTTTTTGCCTTATGGATTTTGGGGAACCCTTCTGAAAATCCCACAAAAGTTCTGCCCCATTTGCAAAGAGAATGGAAACTACATACAAACACAGAGTGCTGATACTAACGGATTGCATATTTATTTGTTTTAACTGCATTCTTTTTTAGTGCAAAGCCCCTGAGATAAACCAGAGATGCAGTATTTTAAAATTACATTTTATCTCATTATGTACTGACCTATTCCTTCATCTCTGTCATATACTGCAGTATACCAACTTATTTTTTGAGGAACCCCCTATCACAAATGAATTAGATCATTTTAATTTTTTTTTCCACTTCCCTTGGTATAGGCATCAGCTACAGTTTCTTATGAGTTACATGAACCTGAAAGAACCTCCTGGACTTCTTCCAAGAAGCAAGGGCATATCCAAAGAAAGCATCAAAGTCTATAAAAATATGTTCATCGTGCTTCTGAGGACAACCGAAAAGAAACCAGTCATCTGAGTTTATTTTTATCTAGGACAGATCCAAGTTTCCATCTCATTGAAGTCAATGGTAAGTTTCTGTTGACTCCAGTGACACCAGGATTTTTCCCATATAGCTCAGAGCTGTATCTGGAAGCCTTCCAAGGCAATGTGAAAAAGTTATTCGAACTTACACTTACAAAGAGACAGAAATCACTTCACAATGGCTGCTTATTATAGAATTTCTTCTACATGAATAGCAAGGAACCATTCCATACTATTGAAAGCTTTTTCTTTCTAGTGGTGTGCAAATAAATTCAGAAACATCAATTGCATTGTCTTCTGAAATGACATTGCTTGTTTGGAAAACAATCTTGCAGTCTTCAAGGATTTATTTCTGCAAGATGCTGATTCTCCCCCCACCTTGCCTCACACTGTTGTCCTTAGGATGAAAAAACAGTCACTTACAGAGTTTCAAAATTTCATAAGTCAGTTTTAACTGGGATGTTGTACCTGATGCACTGGTCAAGATACGGTAGATTAAAAAAAAAAAATCAAAGTTTTTGGTGTTTGGACACATAACAGATTTTTCTACGTCTCTTTGGAAAGAGTAGCTACTTTTACAGTTTTGAAAATATACAGAGTTACCTTCAATAGCTGATTTATATTTTCTCTTCAACTCCAGTTGGAAAATGAGACAGAGTTTTGCCCCGGATCTACGTTCCCTGTATGTTGCAGATGAATTTATGCAATGGCTATATTTCAGGATGAATCCTTCAAACTGCTGTCCTGTGGCATGGTGTTCTACTGAGACTTCTCTCATTACTGCAAACCAACCCTAAAAAGTTTTATAATCATTTCTTCTTCAGTAAAGAGCAAGAAGTTAAATTGTGGCTGAGAAAAGCACTCTCTAGGCTGAGCTCTAAAGAATGTTAATAGGAGCAGAGCAGAGTAATCCCGCCAGTGGTATCACCAAAGGCAGGATTTTAAACAGTGAAAGTGAAGTCAGGATGTTTAGCTTGATAGTAACCACTAATCCCTTGTAGGATTTAATATTTAATTATGGAAGGGTGTCAATCAATGAGGGGGTCCCCACTGTGCTACACGGGCAGTCCTGCCTGGCAAGGCTAAATCTAAAGCTAAAGCTTGTCTTGCATGTGTGAATTCTGGATTTGATTGTTGGTGGTTATGAAACCATTGTTCAAAATTCCATGAATAATTCAAAACATACATTTGTTTTCAGCAAGCAGCCCAGAGGAAAGAGTTCCTGAATTGCTTTTGTAATTTTCCATGAAGCACACCTGACTTTGCCAGGAGATAACACGCTGAGATAAATTTCATTGGCTCTGGCTTTTCAGTTCCCTGTTATACCTGGCACGAGATTTCCATATCCTCTAACTCTGCTCCCCGAAAGGGTGCTGCTACTGGGGTTGAGCTTTAAACTTGGAAATTCAGAATGAGCTTGACTATATCACCTCTGTTTTCAGAGGTGCTGCTACCCTGCTTTATCCTTTGGGTGAAGCAGTAGCCCCATTCATTGAAGGAGCCTGTTCTCTGCTTACTACAGCCTCAGACAGTGTCAGTCTGAGAAGGCATCACCAGCAGCATGCAGACATCAGAATTCTCCGAGCAATTCAAACCCAAGCTCCCCTGACATATCTCTGTATCCTGCTGTGGGAGGGAGAAACAGTAAAGCATTCTCTTACCGCCCGTGCCGCTGAGCTGGCAGCGATGGCTTGCTTATTTCCCAACCAGCTAGGAATAGATCCCCTTACATAAGGTGACTGAAGAAAGACATACATTAAATACATTCTGGGAACAAGGTGTGTGTCAGACAAGGCTGCAAAAAGCTAAATGTTGTTTCCCGGTAGTCTTCTGAAAATGTACATTAAAAGCGTGCCCCAGACAGCCCTGTGCCAGGCAGCTCTGGAACTGGTCCAGAAAGAGTTTACGGCACCTCAGCCCAAGGGGAGAGAAGGCAGCGAGGACCAGAATCTCTGACCCACACAAAGGCAGACTGACTATCTGAGTAAAGCTGTACAAAGTAAGACTCTTCTTCAAAATAAAATTCTTTACCTCTAAAACCCAAAATTGCTTGCAAAACATCAGTGCCATTAGAATAGAGATTCTGCGTACAGGTGCAGCAAATTATCTTCTATAATTTCCTGGATCAAACAAATAGGAAGGCTGGATTATAAACCTTAAGTAACCTTGCAATTAGATCTTTCCATACCAAAGAAGGTTATGAAGAAGATTTTATAATACAAAAACCTGTATTAATTGTATGAAATGAAAAAAACAAAAAAAAATTAGTGGCCAGAAGGTTTTTATTATTGTAAAAAAAAAAAAAAAAGACTTGAATTTGATGCTTTGGCAATGTTGCCATTTTTACCAACTTCAATACATCAATGTTACCCATTTAGGATGGGAACAAAGACATATAAATTTATAACATCAGTTTATCATCACATATTTTTTCATGGGACCAGAAGTGTTCTGTCTGGGTTTTCATTCTGCCAGTCTTTTACTGTCTCAGACTCTTGTCCTTTCAGATTGTATACCCATATTGGAAGCATTTTGAATGAGGGAAATGAAATATTGGACCCTCCTGTGGTTTCCCAAAAATATCATCCAGGAGAAAGGGAACAGTAATCTTGGATGTGGTGCATATGCATTCACATCCATGAATTCATTCGTTGCTCCAAGAAGCTCAGGTATATATTCCCAGTGCATACAATTTTCAGTAAATTTTGGAAAGCATAAACATTTGCCCTTTTTTTCTGTTTAGTTCTTAGCTTTTCATTAAATATTTATTGAAACAAGGATCTAAGAATCCAGTTTGGTAATAGATTTTCTCTTGACTCATTTCAAGGTCATTTGAATTTCTTTGAGCAAAGACTTCAGCTCACTAGAAACTAGTCTGCAAGATGTAATTTCATCTCCAGTAGCATTGACGTACTTCACTTGTTGAAAGTGTATTATGATCTGCATAGCTATCCTCCTTACATGTTGATATGCTTATCATATAATCAAAAGTAATGATCCAAATTCATATTTATCAAAGACACATGGTTAGTAAGCACTTTACTATAAGCTACATTGATTACATTTTCCTCATTTTCAGGTGTCAGATATAAGTTTTCAATTAATTATTTCAGAGTTTGTAGGGGAAAATGCAAAATACATGAAGGCAGTGGAAAAGATAATGTTATTTATATTGAGGCTGAGCAGGGGTGGGATGCAAATAATTTTGCGAACACGTGGCATACACAGGAGATCTTCCAATCAGAGCCTGATATTTTCCGGCAGGCTTCTGGTGAATTTATTTTTAATTTATTTGGTTTTTTAATTCAGGCCTGAGCGCAATTTGTCTAATTTCATGCAATTAACAGAGGTGCTTATGTTAGGAGTACAACCACCCTAGGCTCCTTTAGTAGTCAATGGAAAAAATAAACATCTCTAGACAACATTTTAGCTCATCAGACTTCACAATTTCCCTTTAGAGATGCCTCTTCCTCTGTCTTCCTAGCAAAGGAGGGAGTCTGAGGAGATAATATTCCTGTCTCCTCAGTGCTTTACTGCAGGGGGATTATTCCAGGCTCTGAGTAGATGGAGCATGGCCAAAAATAACATCACAGTATATATCTTAAGTCTAAAATTCAATCTCCTTGAAAGAAATAATTTCATTTTGGTTCATGATTTGCACATACACCATTCTGAAAGCCATTCTTGAGTAAGGAATGCCCTAAGCTATGCTGCTGTGTTGTAATGGTTACTTTGGTAATCATTAAAGTTACAAATCACTGTTGCCGTATTCCTTCTCTTCTTTACCACGTTTCATGGTAGCTCTGTCATTTGATTGCATAGTAAATATCAGGTAGTGGCAGGCTAATTATATGATAATTGCTACAAATGTTACAAAGTAAATAGAGCCAGAGTCAGTTACATAGTAATTATTCTTGGCCCTACTAAGCATTTTACCAAGTAATCTGCAGAAACATGCAATTATTATCACCTTTATCACTTGCTTCCTTTCTGCTCTATCAAGAAAGGAATTTAAAATTACTTTCTCGACTTCCAAATTCTTCATGATCTCTTTACACCTTTGCTACATGCTCCCCCAATGTCGCACTCTGCTTGTGAAAGCCCAGTCTACTTTCTCCTCTCCATTTGATTGCACGCATCAAGATAAGACAGCGACTTCTCTATCTTGTCGTGTTAACATTTACAAATGCAAACATTTGCATTTGCATTTCTTATTTTTAGGTAACCATCCAAGCATAAGTAAATCACTGCTTAAGTTCATGCTCTGAGAAGACAGAGAACCATTAATGATGTTTCCTTTTGGGATAAGAGGATAAATAGTGCTGTGTAGTGGTTTTGGCACCTTCACAAGAAGAGACTAAGACTTTCCTACTATAATTCCTGCTGGTGTAGGTTTTGAGACCATTTTAGTTTTTGTTACAGCTATACCTAAGATTTTCAGAGTTCATTGCCAAGATATAAAACTGCCTCTTTTTCCTACTTCCCCCTGCTTATCCACTTCTCTTTCATCTGTTTCTGCCACAGGTTTTTTTCCCACTAATATTTTGACTCATATATTCCTATCTTTTCCACTGCTTATCTGATAGAGAAGTATCTGATGCCTGAGGCAAACAACTCATTAATTGGTGTAGGAGAATAATGAAGCCAACAGCAAGAAACCTCCATTAAAAAACAAACAAACAAACAAACAAAAAAACAACCAGAAAAACCCACAACAAAAGAAAACACCAAAAAACACCAAACCAAACCCAAAACCAAAAAAAACTCACCTCCAAATGAAAAAACAAAACCCAAAGGCCCAGAAATCCACTGTCCTCCCCCCAAAACAACTTTGCTATCTGTGCTTGTGCTTGTGCTTTTATTGCACTCTCCATACCTGCCCGAAGACGTTCATCTAAATCTCCCTCTGCTCTACCCTGCTTGAACAGATTGTGCAATTTGACAGGAAAAAGTACTGGAAAAATCCACAGCAGATAGGTAGGGAAGGTGAACAGGATCACAGCATTTCATCCCTTTTTTGGTTTCTGCACCCAGTACTAACCCTTACATGGCTACCAAAACTGAATGATTTAGGTGATGGGAAGGGTTTGAGTCCCTTCCACAAATGGCAGAAATAAACTAACTGAAGAAATACACTGGTAAGTTGTATGGTAGAGATGAGACTGTCCCCAAATGTTTCATCTGAGCAACAGCAAATTACTTGTTAACTGAAATTTTCTCATTTTATTAACTTTCTCTTTCAGCAAATTCTGGTATCTTTTGAAAAGGGGAGATCCTGTAAGATTGATTTATTTCTACAATAATGTTAATGAAAATATTAATTCGTACTGGAGTTCTGCACTGCACATTAAAGACTGCTTTGCTTTTGATGGCCAGGTGTTTGTGGCTACTTGGGCGTCAGAGAAGTTTGCACTTTTGCAAATTGGAGATTCGTTTCCTCGGCATTAGTCTTATACATATCTTTTCAACTCAGTTCATCTTAGCCATATCTCATGTGGTCTAATGATAAATTAAGAATAGATGATGACAAAGAGTAGGAAAAAAATTGCTATACACAGCAGCAATTTATATCTTATAGTTAAGGTTCAGAAGCAAAAAGTAAATAGCAGTCAGAGGATCAAGAAGTAGGAAAAAATGTTGCATTCTACAATGAAAGCTTTACCCTTCCAATATTCCTTTCAGCACTGATTTCACAGGTAGTATCTTAGAAGATGGAGTTAGACTTTACTTCTAATTTACCCCTGAATATTCCCATAGCAAAGAAAAACATGCAAAGGAAGAATATGAGCTTCGTTGGCTCTACAGCAGTGCAAAAATACCAAAACCTGCCATGAAAGCCATTAGTATCAGCTAATGTTAGTCAGGCTGGCCACCAGCAAAATGCAAACTGGACCACTTATACAGCTGCATAACAGGCACATCTCTGACCTTTGACAATTACTGCTCTCACCAACTCATCCTGTATAAGTTTCTTCTTCAAGAGGCCATGTGGTTTTTTTCCACTTTTCTTGAACA
The DNA here is from genome assembly GCA_013396915.1 of Stercorarius parasiticus. Taxonomy (NCBI): domain Eukaryota; kingdom Metazoa; phylum Chordata; class Aves; order Charadriiformes; family Stercorariidae; genus Stercorarius; species Stercorarius parasiticus. Next base: position 139,539 of record VWZL01001808.1, on the reverse strand, counting down.
ATTCTATGGATTAAAGCAGAAAGACAATAGGACAAGAGGAAATGGCCTCAAGTTGCGCCAGGGGAGATGTAGGGTGGATATTAGGAAAAAATTTTACACTAAAAGGGTTGTGAAGCATTGGAACAGGCTGCCCAGGGAAGTGGTTGAGTCACCATCCCTGGAGGTATTTAAAAGATGGGTAGACATAGTATTTAGAGATGTGGTTTAGTGATGGTTTTTGTCAGAGTTAGGTTGATGGTTGGACTCGATGATCTGAAAGGTCCCTTGCAGCCTAGGCAATGCTGTGATTCTATGAGTCTACTGTTTCTATTACACCCTGGGCAATATTCAGATGTTGCTACATTTGAATCACAGTCTGAAGCTCATTGATTGATTTCCATGCCACTGATCCCAAGAGGGGATCAATGTAACAAAGCAGCTTCACCCTCTCTCTCAGCAGGGGTTGCTGAGAACAGATCTCTTCCCAGAAGAAGGAGCCACCTCTTCTGCTGCAGCTGAAGGAGAGCGATGAACTATCATCAGATAGGAAAGCCAAAAACAGAGAGCAAGGCACCTGAGGAAGCTGCAAATCATCTTCTCTCCTGCCATGACAGAGAAGCGCAGCCAGCCAAGAGGGGATTTCCACTGTGGTTTGTCTCCCACTGGGTCGTTCCCATATGGGAAGTTACCAGGCACTTAAGTAACCTCTACACAACATGGGGAAGGCCAACAACATGGGGAAAGCCAACAGCACCTGAGGGACACTTTCTAGATCTCAGACCTGAAATGGAGAATGTCAAGAAAGTCACGACCGTTCCTTATGTTCTTCACTACTTCATCATGTTGTGTTTTAAATAGTTCAAAAATCCAACACCCATCAGTTCCTACAGGAAATTATTCTGGACACTGATGTCTACCAGGGTTGAGGGGTTTCTGTGATCTCTCTGGCATTTTTTCCTTGCTGACATTTTTCTTTTGGTTTAAATAGGGACAGCAATTGCTGAATTACTTCACTACAATATGTATACACTCATTTGTAGCTCATTTCTACTCCCATTAACAAGCTTTTCAACACCCTTAAGTAGTAGGAAAGAAAACATTTGCAGCTATTAACAAATGCAGCATTTAATGACATTATAACCCTGCCTGATCAGAGCCTTTTACTAGATATTGGATTGCTTGTTGAAAGTCAATTTTACAACAAAATAAACACCGGCATGACATAAATTTCTCTGGTTTAGTTTTCAGATGTAGTTATATACCGTATTACTCCTCAGGGGTGAAAAACACAATGTGTGCAAATGAATTTAGATACACAGCAACTGATTTTCCAGTGATGATATAATTAAGGCTATAAAAGAATGCCTATATGTAACAGCTACTGTGGGAGTCCCTCACATGCTCTTATGTACACGACAACTGTATTTTGTTTTTCTTGGTTTGCTGTAACGCTTGTCTTTTTGTAAAACAAGAACATTATTCAGCGTCTAAAAAAGTTCCTAAAAGAGTGAGAAGCGCAATAATTAGACCACCCTGACTCAAATTTTGCATTAGAGAAAAGTAAACATTGCTGAATCAAAACGCATCCTATTTCTTTGGTATAAGTACTTGTGTTCGATATATATACACATGTACATCTTGGGAACAAAGTGAGTAGTTTTAGCATTTTGGTTTTCAGCTCATTCCCAATATGATCACCTGGTGTCTGAAACAAGTGCCTATTAGAGCCTCTCTAGTTCCTAAACAAAATATTGATCCACTTTGGCTTCACTTGGGATTAGGACAGTACCAAGTAGACACAGTGCAATATTTTCTTTTTTATCAAGGGAGGCTCCACTGCATTGCTTTTTTTTTTTTACTGCTACAAAGGAATTGACTAAGTGCTGCAATTACAGGCACCATTCAACTTGCTGTTCTCCTCGTTCACCTGAGAAAGCAGAGAAGTGATTGTGGCTTTATAGCACTAGGTCAGAGAGAGAGGGCTGCTGAGCAGTGCAAGCACCAGAATGGAAGGGGCAGGAAAAAAGATATCCAAGCACTAGGAGCTGAGCTCCATCACTGAAAAAAAAATCTTAGCTGCTTTAAAACACATTTTGGAATCCATGAATAAGAATGTATAAACCCCATACTTTAAACAGGGAACAGTATATAAACATTAATAAATTGAACTTCACTGTAGTTTGAAGTGGAGAACTATTTCAGTAGATATTCAAAGTCACTTTTTACTCAAGTTTTACACATAAAATTTCACAGATTTCTCTGGGAATTTTGATTTACTTTAAAAAAAAAGGATAGATTTTCTGAAGCAGAAGAAAAGGAAATTATTTCCCTTCAGACACATAAGCTATGCAAGTATAATAGTTAATAATCCAGGCTGGTCAAAAGACTTATGTTAAATTTCTTTACCAGTACAAAACTGCATTTTCTGGCAAAAATATCTCCTTTCAACAGATATGTTGAAATTCTGTAGAAAACCAAGTGTCTGAAAAGTGAAACTTTTAAAGTTTTGAATGAGAATATAGAATATTTTCCCTGAAAGACAAAAAATTTCAGCTCAAATAGTGCTATTTTCTGCTGTGAGTTATGCTCTTTAATTGACTTGTAGCTCATAAATCACGCAACATGTCTCCCATCTTCATTAAGAGGAGATAAAGAGATGAATTATGTGAGAAAGAGTCAGGCTGGAGAACCCATCAAAATGGCAGAAGAGGACTGTAAATCCTGAGCAGCAATTATAACAATACCTTCATTAGGCATGTGGCACCGTTTTGAAGAGAATACTTTGACGTGTTGCAATTCTGGATTAGTTACTGAAAAATAGAACCTTTTGTCTTTAAAACTGTGATGTCTCAAGGCACACTGAAATCCATTTTAATATTTACCATGTCCTTGTTTTTGAGTCTTTGTTTATGTAATATACATGTTCATGATGCATCACCCCACACAGGATGTAATCTGTGTTTTATTCAGACTAATATTCCCTATTACGAGTTGAACTATCAACTCCAACGCCTTTGGAACCTTGCTCTGCTTTCATTAGAGATGCTCCGGGGGCCTCCCAGGTTAAATTTGGTGATGTTCTAAGTCTCAGATTAGATCCACATCACAGCTGCAAACAAGCAGAAGCACTTTCAGAGCCAGTACTGCAAGTAACATAGATCTGTAATATGTTGGTAAAATAAAAAAAAAAGAAAAAATTAAAAAAAAAAAGAAAAAATTAAAAAAAAAATTGGAGGCTGTGAGGGTGTCATCACTTTCATGCAATCTTATTGCTTACACATCACTGTTATTCCTTGCCAAAAAAATAGGTCTTTTGGAGGTTTTCCTAAAAAGAGATGCTGCTTTCTGTCTGCTCCGCTTCTGATTTTTTAAAGACTCTCCATAATGTCCAATTCTCCCTCAAAACAGCTTGAGAAATAATATTAGACATAATGAAATCTCAGGTTGCAAATCCCAAATAAACTCAAATTCATATAATCCTACTGGGCCCAGTCAGTACACACTTAAATCTATTGCAATATTTCCAGAGGACTATTTCAAAGCTTCACAAATTCAGAAGTGAAATATATTTGCTCTTCATCATTTTCTATTCTCCTGCTACTAAACTTCAATCTTCTGTCAGGTGCAGAAAAAAAAATCAGGTAATTTTGGTGAGTACTTAGCAGCTTTCAATAACAAGGTCTGTGGATGCTTGAGAGAAGAATTCCGTCTCACTGTCTGTGATCATTCCTAATTGTTTTTAAATGCCAAACACAGTTGGAAATATTTAATGAAGTTTGTAAATATTTCCAAAAAATTCATGAATTTTCACAGTGTTTTATTCCATTGTGACCCTGGGTTGCCTCCAGTAATATTGTTATAAACTATTTTGCAGAGTTGAGATTGTATTTGCAGTCTTATTGAAATCTGAGTTGTTCTACTACCCACAGGAAGAAAAAAGGAGTTAACTCAGCAATATGATTACAAGAGCTTTCAAGTTTCTAGGCCTTTTATAATATCTTACACCATCAACATGTCAGAAAGAAAAGTTTCCTCAGTTTATTCTCTGTAACCTAGCCAAGTAGAGGGTGACATGAGAACAAGGAAACACCAAGAGCTTGGACACACAAATCAGACTTTGTTTTCAACAAAAAGCTGGTGCTTTGTGGTTCTCAGGGTGTAATGTCACTATAGATAGAGGCATATTTAGAACACGGTTCTTTATTGCCTGGTACAGCTCTTGCAGTGGTGCATTGTTCCAGCAGCTCTAGAGCTCACAACTGAGCTGGTTTGCTTTTATTAGGATTTTGATTGTTATCTGTGACAGTTATATTTTGTTTTCATTAGGATTATAAGCAATGGGAAGTACAAGAAATGCTGATTCCTGAACAGCCTTACAACTGTAACAACTGATTTTGCAAAAATGAAGAATTTTATACAGATACTAAGTCCTAATGCTCACAGCTGATTCTCAGGTAACCTTATTCCAAGGGCAATAAACACAATTATAGAGCCTAATGTACTTTTTGCTTGCTCGCTTCTAAGGTCTACCACCAGAAAACAGCACACACAAATCAGTGATTCTGCTCCCACTGGAAACAGAAGTAACATATTTATTTTCTGCATTTACGCTCACAGTGTAAAATATCTGGATCAATCCACCAGCAAATCCCAAATATTTGTACATGCTTTGAGGGCAGCATGAGAGGAGAGGACACATGAATCATATGAATCATCTAAATAAGGTAATTTAGGTGAGAAAATGTTCCCCAGCATGAGCAAGGGGTACGAAAGACCCTGTTGTATGATTTTCTGCCCAACTTGGAAACGATAGTTTGATTTGCTACCATAGGAACAATAAGCTCAGAGCTTTACTACTCCCAGAAGACCAAAGGATTTACTACTGAGGTTAAGGTGGATAGTGTACTGAACAGATACTAGTAACAGATACAAAAATCACAAACGTGGTTGTCACCTACTGATTTTTAAGATTCTTTTTTTTTCTTTTTTTTCTTTTTTTTTTTTTTAAGGGAGCGGAAAAATGGATTCCAGAAGCTTGGAGAAGGCAGAAAACATAAGCGTGTCCAGAACCAAGTTAAGAAGAATTAAGAAGATAACTATGATTTTACATGGAAAACTTTGAAGAAAATATGACTAAACGTTAAGGACTATTTTGTGAGAAAGCGTGACTAAGATTTTCACATTTACATTTGCAAGCAAAACCCCCACTCAAAATCTCAAGACAAGACACAAAGCATTAGATAACAAGTCTAGCTTCTAGACAGCATGGGGAAAACATAACAAAAGAGATCATTTATAACATTTTCAAAATGCCAAAGTGATATAGAATTTAAGTCCCCCTTACAATATAAAAGATTTTCTATCAGCTTTAGTGGAAATCAAGTTGAAGTATGAAGCACAAACAATTAAAGATAACTTCCTCTGGGGCTCCTAGCACATCCCAGGCTTGGAATCAACAAGCTCCGGTGGAAAGCTCCATGTGAAGTTGCTTTTTTATTCAATATTGGTCCCATTATACTGTGCAATAAATAAATACAGAGAATGAAATTAATTTGTTTCTAGATTCAAATGTATCTGCTCAACTTAAATGCTGAGCTTTTTTTTTAAAGGCAGCTTTTCAGAACCATCATGCTGAAACCATGCTTTTTGAGCAAAATGAGAACCTGACACAATGGTGAGTACTTATTTTCCAGAAAGTAAAACCAGGAACTGAAATGCACATTTTGGATTAAAGTCTGAAAAAAGCACAATTCTGAATACATTTTGTCCATTTACTCCCACGAGAAGTCAAAATAGAAAATTCTAAACTCTAGGAAGAGGAGGAGGTTCAGAGTGGTAAATATAAGGTTGTCGCTCTCCTAGTGACAGGTTTCACCCCCGTCTTCGTTATTTATTTTTATATAAATCTAAATGTTATTCTCTACATAATGTAACATAAAATAATAGCATCAGACTGAAGGCTACATCTGCAAAGGCTAGCTTTAACTATTCTCCCCAAAAGCAAGCCAAGTTACTGGGACTGCCATTTTGTTTTCTACCTGAAATTTTTCTTCTAGCTATTATGTTTTGGCTTGGTTTATTTTTTGTTTTTTGTTTTTTTACCTTTGTAAGACAAATTACTGTTGTGCCATGAGGGTGAGGCCTTGACTGCTCACACGGCTCAGTACTGACTGATTATTCTGAGTTTAGATGATGCAGATGCCCGTGGAACAAGTGATTTGCTCAGCTGATCAGGAAGGCAAAGGCTGTAACCCTGTTTTTAACTTACAGTAATAGCCTCTGTTTATTATATTTTAATATAATAAATATATTAAATGCTATAGGCTAGTCATGGTGCTGATCATTGGCTCCTAACTATCTTAACACTCACAACCAATTATTGAACAGTTACATAACGTAAGGTTACTAAGCAATAAAAGCATAGTGGAGAGCAAGTCAAACACCACCAAACAACGAGAACATGTCATATTAAATAACAGCATTGGAAGTCAGAAAGTATACTCCATCTCTGTCCAAAGACAACTTCATTGAATCATTATCAGAATGAAGTGATTGTTCTTAGCACTTCAGAACTCATTGACAAACAGAGTCATAGGATGGTTTGGGTTGGAAGGGACCTTAAAGATCACCTTGTTCATGGAATCATAGAATGGTTCAGAATAGAAGCGACCCTAAAGACCACCTAGTTCCAACCCCCCTCCCATGGGCAGGGACACCTCCCACCAGACCAGGTTGAAGTTATAGCAGAGGTACTGAAGTGCTATTAGTTGCACTTAAAAAGCTGGTTTTACTAGGCAGCTGTGGTGAGTTTGGTGCTTACTTGCAGTCAACAAGAGGCTTTCCTACCCTCTTAAATCCTCCCTACCTATTTTTAGAAGCCTCTCACACTTATTCATGCAGTGCTCATCAATGTGTGAAATTAAAGCATGAACTGATTAGTATGTGAAAGTGAGGTTCCCAGAGTTAATTTATGAATAAATTATAACAGGGATGCTGAATACATTTAAGGAAGGCTGTGCAACCTGCTTAAATAAGCTACTACTACTACATTGAGGGCTGAAACTAGAATGGCTGAAATTGAAGACTGGCTGGAATTTACAAAAGTCGGGCAAATATTGGCAAGGTGCTAAATACAGACAGTTAATTGCATTTTACTGGGATGGCTAGTACAAAATAATTTATTTAAACGTGAAAGACAGGATTGTAGAAACTCAGTTTTTACTGTTAAAGGTGTAGAACTTAAAGACAATGCTCTAAGCTACAGAAATGGTTTACAAATAAACTGCATTTTTCTGCTTAAGTTATTGAAATCAACAGCTCCATGTATAGTTGCAATGTCTGTGTGTTAGGAGTATAAGAAGTGCTTTACCTCCTCAAAAAAAGGCATTCTGGAGTAAGTAAGAAGTGGGTATGTTCTAAGTTAGTCTTGTGCTCCCAAATAAACCGGATCACTTTCATATAGCTTGGACTCAAAGAGACTGTGAACAAGATGTGGAGTCAGGAGTAAAATGAAATGGAAAAAAAATAATAGCATGGAAAAATACTGCAGCTAAATGCTCCATTAGACCTGAAATCCTCTGGAAACTCAAGGCGCCCGGGAAAGATTTATGCCATACACAGGGTACTGGTAGGAAGACAATCAGAAAGTAGCCTAATTTCTGATAATGGAAGGTTCTGGTACACTTAATGCATCTAGACAGAAAATTGTCCATGTCAAACCAATTTTGCTGGAGATGGGATACATAGCATAGTAATGTCTGACATGATTGATAGTTTATCTACTCTCCACTTTCAAACGGAGTGGTGGGCTTTGATGGTGTAACAAATGGCTATTTTACAGCACTGTGTAAAACAGTATTATGTGGACATGATGATGAAAAAAAAATAAGATAAGGTTGGTCTCCTTATCCTCAAAGTGCTTCTAAAATATGCTCTTGCTTTCTCTTCTGAGCTGTTCCATGAGTATTTGACAAGCAGAACATGTGAGGTAATAAAATTGTAGAAAAAGTGGAAAATTAGAGGTAGGTATTTTTGCAGAAAATTATGCTTTGAAATTATCATAATTTTAAAATCATAATAATTTAACAAATGGTCACATAATTTTAAAACTCTGGTCATAAGTCCACAATTAGCTGTATGAAGATGGAGATATGTGCCTACAGAAAAGCTGCTGGTGATCTGGAAGATACAATCAAACCCAGCACCTCCTGAAACTAATGAAAACTATTTCAGAGGTTTACAACTGCTAAACGGAAACACTACCCTTCAGCTTTGTAGGCCGTAATAGTTGTGTTATTCCACTAAAACAACACAGATTTGTGATTAAATCATCTAATGGAAAAATATAAGCATTTCTTTCTCAAGTTAGAGTAAGGGATGCGTTTGCTCACTGCAGGTTTGTCGATAGCAGGTGTGGGAGGGATGGGAGACTGTATTTTGAGAGAGTTTTGAGAATTATTCACTCAAGCTTGCATTGAGTGGAAGGCTAATCATACGGGAGCTAAATACCAATGCTGAGACTCTCTTTCCTCATTTTGAGAACTGGAAGATGCTGATCCTCAGATTCTTCTGAGCTTTGTCTTGCTCCTATGCATTTTTTCTTTTCCATCTGTCTTACTGATCTTGATTCTTTGCTCTCTTTCACCTCATTCATATCAATTTTCCTATGCCACTGTAGATTCCAATCTCCATGTTAATGACTCTAGTGATTGTCCCTCTCCTTTAATATTTTAAATCAAAATAGATCCAACAGTAGACATGCTATGGAGACTAGAAAATTTTTTCTTCAAGTACAGTGGATGTTTGGCTCCTGGTTAATAGTATTATTTTTATATATTCCTAACATTTCTTTAAAAATAAAAGGGAAGAAAGGAAAATATACTAAAATCAGCAAGCACAAGTATAAACCACCATGTTTCAGTGGGAAGCTTAAAGAAAGTTTTTGGCTGTGCTGAAAGAGTAAATGTTAAAAAACCAAATTTGATAAAAATATCATCACGGGTTTCAAACATCCTACAAGACATAAGATGAATGTTTTATTCTCAAAAAACTGCAGATTTCCTCAAACATTTGAGTACATCCAAGATTGAAGTACACATGCTTAGTCAACAACAGAAATTTCTTAGCTTGTTAACATTTTTTTCAAGGTAATGTTCTAAAAATGAATTTAGACTGACACAAAAATTTCCACAGCTCTGTTTCAACAAATTTTCTTTCAAATAATACAGCACTGCAGTATTTTGATATTTTGGGAAGACAAGATTTGCTTTTGCACTTTGAAAACTAGGTTTTTGTTTCATTTAGAAATATAAACATAATGGAAATTTGAATGGATATAAATTCACAGTTGTTTATTTGTCACTATTTTATTCGATCAGACAATGATTTAATATTTTTTTCTGTTCCAATGTTGAATGGAAACTTCTTTAAAAGTGTGAAATTATGTCAAAAAAAGACATTTCTATTTCAACAAAGTAGTAATTTACTGGGTGTCAAGGTAATAGCTGAGTTGAAGCCTTTTCAAAAAGGCTGGCATTTTTCAGAGGTAAAAACCATAGGGAATATGGTGCCAAGAAGTGCAACTAGGAAAGGATGGAATTAAAGAAATTTTATGAAATATATGAAAAAAAATATGAAGGGGAAAAATAAAGGCATGAGAAGGTATTTGTATCACAGCTTTCAGCGTGACTAATGAAGCTTGGGACACTGGTGCACTGAAAACAGAAGACTTCTACTTTATGTCATATTGTCTGGTCTGGTAAATTTGGATACTGATTTTTAACATATCTGATAGTTCTAACTTTTTTTTTTTTTTTAATTCACTGGTTAGGTCTCTTTTGGCTGGAAGCAGGCATATGTCAGCTGAAAGGACACAGCCACCTACCTTTCCTTTTCCTAGGACTACTTTTATAGTGCCTTCTACCTTTGGAAGGTAATGCAATGCTCTAAGTTTATTTAAAAGCAAGCAGATTTCTAGACATAAAAATGGAAATGTGATCAGCTCTATTTGTGTAAGTTGTACATACTTTACATTTAAAAGACTGTAATCGTCTGTGTACTGTTGTTGTTTCATGTATAAAAGTACAACTTAGTGCACAATTAAATCATACAAAAATACGTTAAAAGCTCTAACGCTGCCTTGTACGGCTTGTGAAATAATGAACATGTTCTGCTCACAGCCTCGGCCATTATAATGTTATTACACAGTCATTAAATTGAAGCTGTTATTCCACTGCTAAAACAACTGATCAATATCCATTACCATTCAGTGATGGTTTGAGCCAAAATGAGATTATATTGCAAATGAGCCGCAGACAAAGTAATGATCCCTCCACTTTGATATATTTAAAGGCATTCCCTAAAGCAGATAATTTCCTTAAGAGAGAGTACAACTTTTCTATCAAGTCTCCAGCTAGGCAAATAAAAATGTGCTTTAATTATTAAGACCCTTACCTAGTATGGTTTATAATTAAACAATAGTGTTCTAGGCAAAGATAACCACTGCTGGATCAATGAAATTGTTTCTAGTTTCCACCTATCGAGTTTTATATGTCCTGTAGTTATAAATGCTGTGTCATGTTGAGCCTGTGCCTTACCAAAGAAAAGAACCAACCGATGTTGGCTCAAAGTCATAATGTATCCTAGTGAGGTAAATTTTAAAGCTTGTCTAAAAATAAATAAAGAAAAAAGGGAGAGATCACCTTAGAAGGACTTTATTGTTTCTTTCCCACGAGACCCATCATAACCTTGTTTTTCCCTTTCTTATCACTTACAAAGTCTAGTCAAACCTCTTCCAAGCTGTGCTTGAGAGGTTCCTTCAAGGCCCTGTCAGTTGTTGGTTTGAGGGATCCAGTGTTTTGGTGTCATCTTTGTTATCTCCAACTCATTAGCGTATCTGGATGTTTATTATTTATTGGTTTTTTTTTAATTTATGTCAACGAGATATCCTCACAAGACAGATGTCCTTACACCCAGGTATCCATGTATCCTTACGGTATGCAGAACACAGCAGGTTATCCAATTGCTCGATCTTGCACCTCTTTTCAGCTGGTCCTGCAGTTTTGCTATTGAAACAAAAGGCTTCACAAGCATGTTAAACAGATTTGGACAATTTACTGCTATAATATATAGGATAGTAATATATTAATATAGCATAATATAGTAATACGTTACAGCTTACTACTATATCTCAAGTTCATTTTCCCTTTCCCACTTGTTTTTCTTCCATATTTGCCAGATTTCATTCATATTTTTTCACAGAGTGGCTGTTTTTCCATCATACATGGACAAAATGTTCAGCTTCTTCCAAATAGCCCTTTAGGAACTAGAACTTCTATTTCTTTTTCTTTTAAACTCAGTCTCCCATGATTTTGAATATACTTCTGGAATATTAATAACACTGTAGCCCTCGTTAATGCAGACCGGCTCAAAAAAATATAGCTTTGCTTTTGACACTATAATGACTATTTGGAAGGAAAAATTACCAGTAATTATGATAGGATTACGTAGTCATTTATATACTCAGTATAAATACTTCCTATGGCAGAAAGAATTTTTCCAATACTAAGGTAAAAATATTGGAAGTCTAATATCTCCTTTTCACACACCTGTACTCGATATTCCTGTGAACTTTACTTTCTGTGATACTGTTCGGTCTGAGCTCTGCAGCAAGGGTCTGAAGGACCTTGGTGAATAATAGAGGCAAAGAAGCCCAGCTGCTCCATGGATATAATTTAGGCTATTCTCTTTGTAATTCTACATGCCCATAAAAAAAAGAAGTTGTGATTTAACTCTCTACAAAATGGACACATTGTCCTCTTGAGCCATTCAGTAGAAAAAACATGTTGGTTATAGGCTGGGTTCTGACGGTAACCTTTGCCATTACTCTCTTCTTTCAGATGAAAAACTAAGGACTCGCAGTTTTTGCAAAACTCCTGTTTCTTGCCCATTTCTTTGGGCAGATTGTCCTCAGCTTCTCATCTCTCTGGCTTGTGCTTTTGTTTTTCTCAACAGATTTTCCCTCTTACCAACCCTATTTGATATCTCCATTTAGAAAGCACAACTTGGTTTTCTCCACCGCTGGCTCTGAGACTTAAAAGGACTCTGCAGGAGTAACCACCGTATTTTTTCCTTCGTCTCAAAATCTCCTCCATTTCCCACGAAGTCTTGAATAAAGGCGTTACTAGAGAGGCAGCTGGTGTCTTGTGGCACGTAATACCAGGCCTCCCTGCTTCTTCCACTGCCCACCAGCCTATCTCACTTTCTTACTGTCCTATGTCTTGTTTGTGCTGCCTCTGCGCAAGCGTTGAGCTGCCTGGCTTGGCCACCGCCACCACCACTGTTGTACTGCCGTGGGAGCAGCACAGGGCCATGCAGGAATAAGAATGGACCGAGGCAGCCGCAGTGCGTGGTACGGTGATTTCACTGCTGTTGTTACCCACGCTAGAACGAGTAAAGCTGACCTGCTACGCTGCAGTCCCGCCTCCGATTGCTCTCTAAACATACTCGCAGTTATAAGTTCCTTGGCAGAACTGTGTACGGCAGCAAGAACAATCGGATCATCGTCCATGGCTACTCCGAGGCATGATAATAATACCAACAATAAATAATAAACAACAGCAATAACCTTGCATCATCTGACAGCTCAAAGGCATATTTAATGCAAAAATAAATAAATCATTGTTATGAAGAGACTCTTGCAGTCCCTTCTATACTACTATATTCTGCTTCATTTAATGTAAAGTACGTATCCCAGCCTGACAGGCCTGACAGCAGAACTGTCAGAAGATTTAGTGGAATTGTATGATTTTCTTTCCCTGATCAAACTAAGAACCAACTTGTCTTGGCAAATCTGTAACGAGGTTTTGAATGTTGACAGAAGAAGGGCGCGTTGGGGAGAAGCGCAGGTCATAAAAGCTATCTAATCTAACGGATATTATAATTCTTAATGACTTTTGTCTTGTTGATTTTTTTTCTTACATGGTTGTTTTATAGCCAGTTTTCTAGTCTTAGTTTATGTATTCTGTATGAATACATTAATTACATCTTCGCCTTCAGAGATCTGAGGGTTGGCGCTGGTAGCAAAACGAGATGCTCCTATTTATAACAAGTGTTTGATCAATAATGTATTGCAGATGCACAGCCCATAGTACGGTTGTTACAAACATACAAATGGGATGCCTTCCTACTGCACGGGCTCTGCGGTAGCTTGCTTTGCAGTGCCTAGCACTGTTCCGCCCAAATAGAGGCCAATCAAAATCTTGCTGTTTAATTGCAGGTCCATTAGAACAACACCAAAGGTTAAGTTATTGCAGTTGCTGACATTTAAGTGGTAAATAAGCAAGGCATGGAGAGAAGAAAGGAAGTGCGATGCTATTTTTAGTGCATGAAAAGAATAATTTTTCTGGAGCCATAAAGACACTTCTGTTGTTATTTCAGAGCTGCGTTCTCATTGGCTTTGGCTGAATATAACAAAACCATGTAGAAAAAAGAATTTAAAAAGATTGAAGTGAAAGAAGACCTTAATTCCCTTGTACTTACACCTGCCTCATCAACACTTACTACAGTGAAGGAAAAGTGTTGGTGAACTGATTCTGGTGGATTGATTCTCTCTTTTAGGACACAAATGCCAGCTGAACAGAATCAGATTCTGTCCATATTACTTCATCAAGTTCAGTGGGTACAAATGAGAATAATTTCCAGTGTAATGCAATGTAATTTAGAGAGCAGGCCCATTTAGATTTGACGTTATTGTAATACAAAATGAAAACTACTGAATTTTATTCAACAATAATGATCAACCGCAGTCGATAAGTGCCTCAGCTTATAAGAATGGCTTAAATAGCCCTAAGATAAATACATATTAATGAGAATGTTTTCTCTTTCATAAATAAAAATTCAAAATGCCTTTTCCTACTCAAACTAATAACATTGTTCCAAGGAATAACCTGGCTTCGTCATCACTTTGAGGGCTTAAATCAGTATTAAAAGTCTTTCTGTAGATATTAATCTGTAACTTCTTGAGCTGGATGCAAGAACTGCTTGGTAAAATTCTGCTGCTTGGTTAAACAGAAAGATGTAACTGTCTCTTTTAGCTTTAAAAGGTAATAATTACCTTTCATAACACTACATACATAAGCAGTACAGTAAACATACTTTGTCAAGATAGATGATATTAAAATAGGAAAAAATATCATTTTAATTCTTTCAGAAGCTAGGCAAAAAGCAATTAACATGCTAAACTGAAACTTTAGTTGTCATTTTTAACTTCTAAAGTGTTTTTTCATTCAGTCAATTTTGTTATATTTATTATTATGCATTATCTTGCATGACGTCCATTGTCTTCATAAATTTTCAGCCATTTCATCAGAACTTCACATAATCTGTTTTACTCAGCAGATGGTAACTGAATGGCCAATGGCCATTCTGATGTTTGAGAATAATTTGGAAAATAGTTATTTTCTGATGACTTCCAGATACTTTAAAGTGCATTTGATTATCAGATCTGTCTTATGAACTCAGAAAATTACATAAGTAAGGCTTCCCTTCTCAGGAAAGTCGGTATAATAATGGCCAAAATCATTTGTTTTTCCTTTAACGCGTTCCTTTCAGAACTTTGAGTCACTCATTTTCTATTGCAACAAATGCACGTTCTGCATTGTGATATATACAGTTTTTTTCTATTATATACAAGCAGAATTTCATTGCCAACATCGTTCTATAGACAGAACACATAAATTGAAGTTTAATGCCTGTCTGCTAATCATAACTCTATCATATTAAACTTTAATTCTTTTAATACTGCTCTCCTATACTTCCCTGCAAAATTATGTAAATTTATCCTTTGTTGTTTAGTCCTGCTGCTTTTCTAAAAAGCCTTTTTATATGCTTGAGTTTAACAGTAGAAATGATAGCGACATAGTGTTTTATATCTCTGCAACACTTTAGTTTATAAAGTGAAAAAACAGACAAACTGTACCAATTCGTCTGGGTCTTCTTGCCTTCTGAGCATACCACTGATGTGTGTAGTGTTGTCTGTCATCAAACACCAAGTGATTGATGGTACTTTTTTTGTACCTAAATGCTGTGTTATAAGTGTTTAGAATAAAATTATTTTTTCTAATGGAGTTTACTGGAGTATGAACATCACTGGGGAGGGTACAAACACAGTTTTTCGATGGTCCAATCCTGCTCCAACTGAAGTAATTGAAAAACGTCCATTAATTTTCAGAGAGGCAAGTTTAGGCCACAAGAAATTCAGGATAGAAAGTCATACAGCAGGAAGATAAAGTGACTGGATTCCTGTATCATTTATACCAACTTTTTACAGCTATAACTCTGTCAACGTCTCTGGAGCTGTTCCCAATTACATTGGTATATAAAACCAGATTGCAACCGCCAAGATTAGATTAAGACTAAGATTTGAAACAGTCAGATGGAGCATTACCTAATTCAGTAGTTCTCGGTCACCAAAATAAACAGCTTAATTTCTGCAGGATTACCTACATAGCCTAACAGATACAAAACTCGGTCCAGAGCAGTAGGAGTCTACAGTTTTTCCTGCGTCATTGGTTTCATCATAGTGGAAGATCACATTATGGTTTTATGCATCCATATGTACACTTAACGCGTCTCTGAGGAGTTGGATGTTTATTACTTTGACCCTAAGTAAAAAGGGAAAAATACTTCCTTTTCTTTTAGGAACTTGATCCTCTGTAGCACTGAGCACCCTGTGGAAATGTCAAGGGCTTTGAATTGCCATTAAAGTCAGAAGCTTGAAAGGTTGAGTCATATAGACATTTATTTTATAGCAATTAATAACCTGAGAAATTAAGTCACTAATATACTATACATCTTAATTAGAAGCCACATCTTCACTTCAATTTAATTACTTTCCTCTGCCATGTCTTCACTTCAATTCAATGACTTTCCTTTGCAGCTTGCATAACAAAAGTGCAGATTCTATATAAGATTTATAATGGATTCAATTGTTGTTTTGTTGTTTGTTTATGTGAAACTTGATGAGAAGAAAGACGAATGCTAAGTGATCTGTTTTCATTCCCCAGCTGACATGCGCAATTCTCACTGATACCGGAAGACGCATCACAGAGAATACTCCCCAACGCTTTTAGCAAAGCATTGAAGCTACCTTGTGTTTTAGATGGCTAGCTCTTTTTAGCTTATTCCTTCACACAGTTTACAATAATTTATGTCATAGTTTATCTTACTGCATGTCCAATTACAATTATAGGTTCAACACAGTGAAAAAAACAAAGCAGAAAGGGCTTCCTTTAAATACAAATTTCAAAGCAAGTCATGGACTAAAACATATCTCTCAACTTTTGGGGAAAAAAAAAATTAAAAAATTCTCAGCAATCCCTTCCCTCACTGTATTCTAATTATTTGACTAACTTAATTTAGCTTTTCAGGCTTTGCATAGATTTGCTCATATTTTTCACTAACTCAGTGCTACACATCTAACTACCACACTGACTTTAGTCCACTTTCATGCATACCTTACCTCACCTACCTCATTTTGCCTTTAACAATCTCCTATTCCGATTACATAAACCTGCTTGCACACAGACATTTTGAATACAGTATCATCTCAGCTGGGCATCTGGTCAACCAGAATATGTGGTCAGAATCCTCATGAACCCAATTGTTTGAATGTATAGGAAATAAGAGACAGCGAGCCAATGTTTCTCTGATTTTAGGCAGGGAAAGATCTGTGCATAGACTCTAAATTTGCCAGGATCAGGCACCAGAATTTCCAGCCCCTCTAGTGCTTGTGAATGTTGCCCTGACATGACATACCTCTTTCCTGGCCTGCTGATTAGCCCAGATAAGTGCCCACACCTACTCAGTGGTGATGCTGTCCCCCAACTGGCATGCCGTCCACAATACTTGAATCTATGTTTCAAATAGCTTGGCCCTGCCCATACTGCATGATCTCTTTTCTATGGTGACAGCATGCTGCTTTTATTCACAGGCATCTTCTTTCTCCCTCTGCTTGTTCCAGATGCCGGTGGTTCAGCTTTAGGGCCTCCGAGATTCTTGGATATTGTAACAAAACTGTCAAGAAACCCCTCATAGTCTCAGAAGAGATGTCAGCCACCTCCTAACCTAAGGTGTTTAGGTGCCTCTCCCTTCTTGTTAGCCTAGCTCCTCAGTGCTTGAGAGAGGAACTCTAACCTCCCTCTTCAACAGGAGGTGAAGAGGGACATAGAAAGCCTGGAGCCAAGAAAAGGCCCATGCCTTAAACTTTATTTCTATTTTGCAAAAGGAAGCCAAGGTCTCTAAATTAATCCTGCATCCAGGTGCCAACCTAATTTATCTAAGTTTGGAAATGTGTTGCTATAGGATGTTGCAGAACTAAATGTATAAATGGGTTAATGGGCAGTTGTTAGGATTTGAGGAATCCACAACAATTTATCGTCATTTAGACAATTATTCTCTCACCCAATGACCCTCCCCAGCTAGGAAGGGGAATCAGGAAAAAAGAAGGAAACCAGAGGGTTGAAATATAAACAGATTTAAGAGAATAAGACTAAATAATTAACATTAATAATACTAAAGAACCAACATTGATCCTGATACCAATATAAAATACACAAGGGTTATACTCAGCCCACTCCATCAGCAGGAAGCTGTGCACTCCCAGCAGGGGACAGCAAATGTGGGACACTGCGAGCGCTGCGGCTTTGGGAGGAAGGGAAGGGCTCAGGGGTCCGGTACCAGGCCAAGGAGTTCTCTGGACTGCTGCCATCGAGGGTGAGAGAGAACTGTGCAGCAAACTTTTTAATTTATATTGAATGTGACGCTCATGGTATGAAATAATCCTGTTGGCAGCTTGGGTCAAGCACTCAGGTCTCACTCCTCCTCGTCCCCGCACCTGACTAGCTCAAAAACACTGAGACCTTGAAACCGACATACCATAGCTGGCTATAAGGTAAATATTTTCACAAATTCAGACACTAGAGTCTTCTAAAACTGCAGTTTTTGCAAGTGTAAGAAGATACTTTGGTCCTGTGTCATTCAAACCAGGAGACTAGTCTTAGAGAATAAATGCATAAGCTCCTGACTGAGGATATCAATTTTTGTCATAAATACTATCCTAGAGCAAAGGGCACAATTAATAGCAATGAGTTTTCTAGACAACAAAGTTTCCTCAGGCCTTAATATAATATTTTTTGTCTCAGTGCACAGTGCATTAGAAAGCTTAAGTTAGTTGTATCAGAAATCTGCAATAATGGCAACTGAAGTTAAACATATGCACATACATATGTGTGTGTGCATTTCTGCAGATTTTAACTGTGAAAATATTAAGACATGAAGTGTTGATGGTAAGGATTTACAAGTAAGGACCAGAAAAAAAAAAAGAGAGAGAGAGAGAAAGAGAAGAAAATACTCTTTAAATAGTAGCTTTGAAATATTTTTGACAATATTAGGAATTCTGCAAATACACCGAGCCACTTCTGTTCCATGAATCTTCCTAGAGCTGGTGGATTTTTGTTTCCTCTGATCTGTTGTGCGGGAAGCTGATAAGGTAAATCTACCCACATAACTCTCCAAAGACAGTTAGTTTCCTGACACTTTAATGGCCCCAATTCACAGCAGATTACCGTTGTTGTAATGTCACAGCCATTCCAAAAATGAGGGTATTCCCAGTAGTCGTGTATCTCATTGCTTGCAAACGCTAGGCCACTGGTTTTTAAATAAATATGTTGTAGGAATAGTGATCGTGGAGTGTTCTTTTGATGGTTCACCTCTTGGGTCACAGACTGCTAGATTTGTTCAAGCTTGTAAAATAAATGGAAAAAAATTCCCTGGATTCACAAAAATATGTGCTTCGTTTTTCAAAATCCTACTTAGTGCAGAGTCCTCCCTAGGAGCAGACGCAGATCCCCAGAAAGTAACAGGGCAGTGGTAACCCTTTGCCTGCCTACAAGGAAAAGTGGTATATGGTAAGTAAGCTTTCGCCACCTGGCTGAGAGCTCCTCTCTTCCAGCTCCCAAACAGATCTTTCCCTTTGCCTTTTCAGCAAGTGGGCAAGGGCATGGGAGGGAGGAGGTCCAAGCGCATAGGTAGACACATGGTGGTCATTCAAGGGGAAAATGGCACAAAAAGAGAGAGAATTTGGGAGTCCTGATATCAAACAGTAGCACTGTGAATGACTGAGGAGCACAACTGACCAAAACAGAAGGAAAATAGATTTTTTATTTATATATTTCTCATTCAAATTTGTTCTCTCATGTCTTCCTTGGACTATCTCTAAAACAGGATTTGCAAGCTTCACTCCCAGAAAATTCAAAAAAGCCTCATTATACTCTTTTCAGGGGGTGTGCACAGGTCTCCCCAGATGACAAGGCAGTCTCCTGAAGAGGTCCACCCAAAGCATGTCAGCCTGCTGAGCAGCCAAAGCCCAAAACTGTCCTTCAAAGAAGGCCTCGACAGAATTCTTTCTGGAAGACCTCTCTCTCACTCATGGTAGGGGGTGGCCAATGTATACCATGATAATTTATTCCTCAGAATATCTTGTGCCTTCCTTGGGTCTGGTAGTTTCAAAATGGCACGTTGTTGCCTCCAAGAGCTCTTGACTCAAGCAGATCACCATACCTGAATGTGTCTCGTGTTCTTTCCTGCCCCTATATTTCCTAGGAAAAACCTGAAATAATAAAGAGGCTTCATTTTGCAACAGAAAATCCCTCTGCTGACATCCTGCTGTCCCTTGTACATCTCTGCCAGCCTCTGCGTTGGTATTGATTTCTCAGTTACGTGCATAGGAGCAGAAGAATAACAGAGTATATCATCTCGGCATGCCAGCTTCTACAAACAAAAGAGGAGAGGTTTTTCCCTCTGTTCAGAGCTGGTGAGCATTCAAAAAATGCCCCAGGTGAGAATGCATCCCCTTGTCCCTTCTCCTGTTTGGACACCTTTGACAGAGCAAGGCTTGCTCTTTGTTGCTCAGCTGGGCAGAGCACAAAGGGCCGTATCCCGCATCCCTGCCACAATATCATTTGTTCACCGCACCCCGTGCCTGGAGCAGTCCTAACCGTTGGAAGCACTTCTGATTCAAACAGCCCAGCATCTCCAATCTCAGCAGCAGTGAGCTGCACTCCGCCCAGTACCTGCAAATTAATGGTGCCCAGTCCTTCCTACAGGGTGCTACAGCATCTCCCGTGAAACATCACTCACCCCTTGGGAACTGAGAGCAGCCTCTCGGGTGTGTTAGCACAAATCCGGATGGTTTGACCCCTACTGATCTCTGAATAACTTCAGGCCCTGAAAACACTTTTCTTTCTTTAGAGCATCTATTCGTGTCCTCCAGTTCAGCCTGTTAGGTCTTATGGGTCTTATTTTCAGATGGTTACAGTCCATTTCCCTAAATGTTATGTGGTCAAAACATTTGCTTTAAAACAATTTTTTACCAGTACATTAAATTCTGCACAAGGGAACTCAGGCTCTTGGAAGTGATTTAGCTTCTGCTATTCCTTCTGAAGACATTAAAAATAATAAATGAAGACATGGCAAACAGAATAAATTTGAGAGATAATGAAAAGCATTCAGAGATTTATATATAGTACATTTCAAGCATTTTTACAGAAGGAATGGAAAAAAAAAGCTAGTGTCAGGGGGTTCTCTGCTGCTGTCGTGTGAGAAAGCAAGTGAGTGAACGTGTGCATGAGGGAGGGAGTGGGGAAGATGGGGAAAAGACAGCTCGGGAATTCCAGCTCGGGAGCAAGAAAGCTCCCCTCAAAAACAGATTTTCCTTTCAAAAGTTCCAAAATTCAGGCATAATGAACGCTTGATCAAAAAATGAGGATTTTTTTACTTAGTGCCCTGAATATGACACCAATCCTAAGAAAAACCAGTATGCATCCAGGTAAGACCATCAAAGGTGTTTGTATATCTTTTAAATACCTGGTGTAACTGAAGAGTCCTAGCTTTGCAAGGACTGACTTTGAACCTTTTAATAGCATTCTTCCAATATAACCACTTTGATGGATAATGTAATATGTGAGTTTTGTGGTATGTCCTTAATAGGCTTCTGGAATTTTAAACTTGTATCTTTATTTGTTATTATTTATTTACAATATACTTGCTTTTACTAAAGACTACACCCAGAGGCCTCAAGTGAATTGATGACATAAGAAAGGCTATTTTTAACACAAACCGCCATCTCAATCTTCTTCCAATATTATTATTGCATTTCTCACTTACTTTCCTCTTCTTCAGGCAAGAGTTAGGCATAGTATTATATAAGCCAAAGAATTATTATACCAGCAAAGTGTACAATGAAAAGCTTCACAAAAGGTCTACAACAGAGAAATCCTTTTATGCTTAAATACGTCTGTATTAGAAAAATGGTCCATATTAGAAAACTGATGATAGTTGAACTAAATTTATATTTAAGAAGTGTTCACCAGCTGTTGAAACCGGAGAGCTCTCAAGAGTAATAATAAAGAATAATAATAGAATATTATAATAGAATATTATAGACAAAATAATGCTTAATGCCTCATAATATTATAGACAGAATAAAACCAGCCTTGTACCTAGACACAAAGAAGTTGCATCTTGTTTTATCTGCTCTAATTTTAGTGTCTTCATGCTGTCTCTCTTTACCTTAACACCATTACTTAAAATATGTTATTGTGAGTTCTTCTCTGTGGCTTTAAACTTGAATAGATGGAGTTTTTCTCTTCCACTGACAGATCATGAAACAGAACCTTTTTTGCTGTTGGCTGAAAATCAGCTCATTTTGCTAATATATCCATGATGAAACCATTGTATCTTGATCCCATAAAGACAGGAACATAGGCAGTTTCTGGTTTGGGCTCCCAAGCATGGAAGTTAATAGGCTTCTGAAAGTTTCACCTCAGAAAAAAGTTTCAAACATTAAGGATCACATATCTGTTGTAGTTGGGGTTTTCCCCCCCTCTTTTTTACTGTCATGCTTATCTGTGGTAATTTCATTCAAGTTAACAAAAGCAAAGCTTTTACCTGCAGTACTTTCTTAAGCTGAATTTTCATAATGCGCTGGCTCTGGATAAGTCAGGATTTTGTTTTAATCTTATATAAGGTGGCTCCCTAGGAAAATGAAAATAATAAAAGGAACACAAGGGATTGTCAAGGCTTGCAGAAATGCTTGAGTTTTAAGTGTTCAGTAATGCAATCTAAGCACCTTTCTGACATCCTAAGCAAATGATTTGTGGAATGTGGAGGAAAAAAACTCCTATGGCAAAACACAGAACACCCAGGCCTGTAATTGTTTGCATCTGCAGAATTCCTGCTTGTTTGTTGCTGCGTTGTTTCATCAAAATCATTTATTTTACGGTGATTTTAAATCACTATATCACATTTTTTTATTTTCAGTTAAAGTCTTTTCCAACATTTAAAGAAGACAACACTTCATAGCATTTGCAAATGTTTACAATCAAGAAAATTACAATTTCTCAAATCTAAATGTATTTAAGTATCTGATGTTGGAAGTAGCTGACAACAGAGCAGATGCTCATCATGTGCAGCAGGACACAGAGTTAAGTTTTTCTCGTATCATGGCAGATGGAAAATTTTAGATACTATTCAGTAGAGCCAGCTGAGGTGAAAGAAATCTTTTCTTGTGCATCTCTGAGAAATAACAGATTATAATCAAATGCTTCTTATGAAATAGGCTCTGTCCTAGGACAGCAGGAAGAGAAGGCTTGGTGCCCTGGTTTGAGGTAAAAAAGAACCAATTTTCTGTTCAGTAATTTTACTTTTTAGTTAAGTCTCTTCTAACTGACTGCACTCTCTGAAATGTATGGTGTATTTTTCATACAGTGTCCGCTTCCACAGTGATAAGGCCTGATGTTTACAGTGAATACCAAAGGACGGTATGCAGAGAGACTCCTGCTTATACTTATTGCTATAACAACCAAGGTCAGCTAACGTCGTTATTTGCCCCATTGGAGGGTCTGAAGCGGAAAAGCATAGAGTGGTCCCACCTGTGGGGAGGAGCGGACAGGACAGGTGACCCCAAACTAACCAACAGGGTATTCCATCCCATCTGCCCCATGCTCAGTACAAAAGCTGAGAGATCAAAGGGGTCAGCCTCTTTCTTCAATGGCCGGCATCCAAGGAGGACTCTGTCTGTCTGTCCATCCGTCCGCCTTTGATCCCGATCCGTGTGTTCCAGTCTGGAACCTTCCAGCCTGAGACCTTCCCAGCACCTGCCGGTGACATGGTCATCATCCTGGGGGATTGATACTGGTTTTGTATATATTGTATATACATCATTATTATATTATTAATATTATTATATTTCTCTTAATTCTATTTTATTGTTAATATTTCATTAAAGTAGTTTAGTTTCTTTTCAAGTCCTAAGTCTCTGTCTTATTTTCTCTGCTCCCTGAAGGGGAGAGAGATAAAAGAGAGCATCTGTCGTTCGTTTTAGTGGCCAGCCCAGCCTGAACCATGACACTTGGACAGAAGATGAAGAATTTCAAAAAGCTAAAACAATCAAAGAGACCCCAATTCTTGAAGATGCCCGGTTTCAGTAACTGAGTTTTCAAATTGTGAGTAGATGGAAATCAATAGAGCTAACAAGGGCCTGGTTGCAGTCTCAGTGGTGAAGACCTAGCTAATTTCCTAGCTAATTGGAGACACCAGTACAAAAGCAGATCCACTTTAGTAATGATTCTATTATTTTGTTTTCAGAGAGTACTTACGGGTGTGAGTCCTTCAGAGAAAATAAGAGCTCAAATACTGTCATGTCAAATCAGGACAGCAGTTTCTATCAGCCTTAATAGGAAGAGAATTAATAAAGAAAGAAACTCAGCTAGCTTTGTGTTGCAAGTTATTGTCAAAGTAGAAGCTGGGACTCTCCAACCTAAAGCTGTTGTTTCCCTAGTACTCGCTACCTAAATCAGCTAAGTCTCATTAGAAGAGAAAGATCTGACCTAGAACTTACTAAAGTTACTGTTCATTTACCCACTAATTTCAACTGGCTGCAAGAAATTTAACTTAAAACGTATTTGGCTAAATTTGTAATTTGAAAGGGACAGAACGTTAATCCTGGGATCTCTGGGTCACATATGATGGCTAGGGGTCAGATTTCATTCCAGAAGGTCTTCGTTTGAAATTGCAGTCTACCACTTGCTTTTGGTAAATTGTCTTTACAAAGACTTTTTTTTTTTTTCCCTTGTTTTGTTCATTGTTAATTTGTTCCATCAGAAGTGATATAGAGTTTGCTTAGTCTCATTATTGAAGTTAGTGCTGTCTTAATAACCTTTCTCACAGTTCTTCCTCGGTCTTTTCCTTACAGTACAGAAAACAAATTTGCAAAGACAATACCCCATTAATCAGATTGATTCTAAGTCATTAACGACTGTTAATTACAAAGCAAGAATAAACAAATGTACCTTCTCAGCCATTTTGTTTCCTTCCAGAGACTTCTTTACAGCCTTTTTAAAGTTAGATAATTTCTGATAAATGTTTCATCTCATCAGAAATATGATTTAATGCTAATATAATGTAATATGATTTGAGATCAAAATTCCTTTAAAACAACAGTATGATTTTACTACGAAAAATGGTATTCCATTTTTTTTCTTCTGATTTTAATATGGCACAAGCTAGATGATTGTTCAGTGAAATCCAAATTGTTATTCCAGTCAGAGAGTCCACTTGCCCTATACATCAAAACATTAAAACCTTTTAATTACTTGATGGAAATAGGCAGCTGCCTTTCCCTTTCACTTCCTGAAAGCAATAGCATAAAATCTTTACTTCATAGCAATGTTTCATATCATGTTATTAGAAATCTGTCAAAGAAATAAGGACATGTAATTTTGATAATGGTAAAATTGGCAAGTACAAGCATCCCCAAATTCAGATGTTATTGCTAAAGAAGGAGGAAAGCAACAACTTCCACACAGATTTCTTGGAGATCTGTCTATTAGAGTCCCCATGGCAATGAAAACTCTAGGAAGGCTCACTGTCAAAATACTTATTAACTTCATTCAGGGTGTCAGGATGGGCTCAGAGGGAACTAAATCCTCAGTCCTTCTTTTAAGAAACAGATGACACAATTTTGCATTAGTAGGCTCTTTCCTCATCTTCATTCATGTGTCCACAGTCTACCTTCAAGTCAAGAAATTTATTATCAGTGAATTGAGCAGGAATGTTCCCGATCTTTATCAGATTTTTAATAGCACACTTTTCAATCTTTCCTCACTTAGGAATAAGAAAGAAAGTAGAGAACTTCTGACTGCAGGATACTGCTGTCAATGGAGAAGGTATTACTTAATCCTATGAAGTTTGTTTAATACGATGGATGGCAAAGAAGTGGATGTTTAACGAGAGAGACCTAGTTTTCTGAAAAGTAAAATAAAAAACGCTATAGGCTCTTGCATCAACAAATACGAAATATCATGTATGGATTTAAAAAAAAAAAGTCTGCCTTTTAAATTTAAAATCGTAGAAAAGAAAGCTGACAGGTCATATGATGCGGGAGGAAAAGAGTTATTGACTGTTAGATGCAGACCACAGAGGGAGAGAGACGAAAGAAAAATTAAATGGAGAATTTTTCCTGATAGATTGGGTAGTTGTCTACATTTTATATACGCACAAATAAAAGAAGAAGTGGTAGCCTGAACTGCACATCCCTGTTAGAGTGATTTGTTATCTTTTGTTTTAAAATATGGCTTACTCCTAAGGATATATTTCAAAGATTATTCAATCAAAGTTTAGTTAATGCATGATGGCAACTGTAAATAGGGAAAAATAGGAACAGAGAATTATAATTAAGGTATTTTGAAAAAAGGGCAGAGTTCAAACTAAATAAATAATGATAACCTGCGAGGGGCTGGGTGGGGAACGCAGTGTGCATAGTGTCTATTTAGCAGAGCATGTCTGTTGTAAGGACTGAAGTGAGCACTGAATGGGGGGGAACTCCAACACGTGGCAGTGAGACGGAGAAGAAATTGTGGTCAATGGGGAACCAAATTGAATTGCAGTCCAGGTGACTGAAATCACATTGATCGGCAGCGTGTGACAGGAGAGCGGGGAGCAGCTCCGTGGAGGACGACACCTGCATGTGTTTGCACTCTAAAGGGTGAGTCCAACATTATTTTACGTATTCGCATCCCAGTCTAAACTAAAAAGAGGGAGAAGTCAATGGCAAACTAGAAGGGAAGTAGATGCCACAAGTGGCACCAGCAGACAACGATATATATTTGCATTAAAACAATCCCCATGCTATATCCTTTCTGGGCAGCACGAAAGAAAACATCTGTTCCAGAGAGCGCAGAGGCTTTGCATTCAGAAGATGTTCAATCTTTTATGCGCAATTTGCTCTTTTATGCATATTACGAGACATTTATAGTGGTGCCTCACATAAACTGTGTCTCCCTTGTGGAATCTCACATTGGGGTAGGTTATGGGAAGCCAGTAGCCATTACAGTGGTAATTTGAGCTGGGACAGACTAATGGCACCACATTATGAACCAATAATGGGATACTAATGTTTGTAGTACGCTCTTGCAGTGCATAATAATGAAGGGGAAGTATAAGTTTAAAATCAATCCTTAATTGGGTGGATGACTTTCTGATTCTGACAAGCACTGAAACTTGCCCAGAACTTCAGTGCTGACTCACATCATCTACGCTGTTTCTGCCTTAGGATGCACAGGTCCCTACCAAGCCGTATTTCAGGCCCTGTTTGCTTTAGCTTTTATTGAATAAAGCCACCTGAGCCTCTGAGTAGCTTTTCAAATCCCTTAGATTTGCATAGAGTTTTATCCCTGTAGAGCAAGTGTTCCTATGCCATTTGGCAGCACCCACTGCTGTGGTGAACACATGCCACAATTTCAGCAGCATGAGAAAGGCAACAAAAAGGGAAAATGCTGGCATTTGGGGAACAGGCAGCTTGCTTTCAGTCGGTGTGAGGAAATGGACACTTAGCTGATGAAAATTATTTCAGGAACTGTCCTCTGATGTTTCCAGTGGCAAAGGTTGTGAATTTTCCCTGTGTGGATCGTGCTGGCTACAGGACACCTTGTGTGGGCAGGGCAGTGATTAAAAAGATCTGATGCTTTATATCCAGTGGGAATGGCACCCACGGGGAATGCCATGGGGGCAGCTCTTTCCAGCTCCTGGAAGGCCTGAGTATCATACATTAGTCATATGTGGGGGAGGAACTGGTAAAATAAACAAATATATGGCGTGATTAAGTCTGCCACGGTACGTACACACTGGCCCAAATTCTCTTCTGCCGCATCAGTTGGAGTTTATAGTCACGTAAACGGTGACAGAAGTTGGGCTCCTCAAAGCTGAACTGCAGAACCTCTTTTTTTTGTGTGTGTGTTTCTATATTTGTGGTCCTGTTTTAATAAACTTGTTTTTATTTAGGAACTTTTTTTTTTATTTTAAGGGCAACGTTTAAGACTTCTGTGTGTGCCCTCAGGGTCATCTGTACCAGCTTCATAGCCCATTAAGCTAAACGTCCCTGCCATTTTCGCTACTTTATAGATGTGGTATAAGGATTAGGGAACTCTGCTAAAAGATCTAAGAAACACATTGAAATCTGAAGAGCAGAGATACTGTATATTGAGTTCATTCATCAGTCCATGTCTTCAAACATCTGCGAGAGCCGACGGAGG
Source organism: Stercorarius parasiticus (assembly GCA_013396915.1). Classification (NCBI taxonomy): domain Eukaryota; kingdom Metazoa; phylum Chordata; class Aves; order Charadriiformes; family Stercorariidae; genus Stercorarius; species Stercorarius parasiticus. Next base: position 111,913 of record VWZL01001808.1, on the reverse strand, counting down.
CTGGGCTCTCATGGCACAAAGGAGACGGGAGTTAAGGAAACAGAGCAGCAGAAAGAAAACTGCCCATTTGGCATCTCCGGCTTTAAACGCTTCTATTGGGAGCTTCCTCCTTCAAAATATTATTTGAAGTCCCCCTGCTGAAGCCTGCAGGTCTTCCAAGAAATGAATGGGAACAGATTTAAAATGGTAATCTCTATGGGCCAGGAATTCTTATAGAAATGATTTGTACTTTCCTGTAGAGATGCATTCTCTTCCTCTCAGAGTACACATTTATTATAAATCCTTCCTCAGTTTGTTATTTACTGCCTGCTCACAGGTCAGGTCAACCAATTAAATTTTTTAACATCCGATCATGATTTTAGGTCGTTTAATTTAGGGCAATTAAGTAAATTGCTAGAAATTCCAGCACATTCCAGGTCAATTCATTTAGTTTTATAATTCTTCTGAAGTTTAAATTTAACACTTTTCTGCTGAATTACAACTCTAATTAATTATCTTCTATGGTATGCATCAAAAGGACTCTTCTCCTATCTTTACCTGCTAATAAATGACGGTGTTTATGAAGAGGAATGTGCCAGATTTTCATTTGCACTAAGGCTCTTCACAAGAAATGACAGTAAAAGAGGCCTAAGGGGGGTGTACGATGTTTTGTCTCCAGTTCTGAAGACCCTTCTCTACTGGTATAATGGACAGTTATTTTGACAGTGTCTAAATAAGCAACGACATAAGATTTTGAGAGAGGCGAATAGGCAATGAATGACAAATGTTCTGGGATGTAGAACCCATTATATATGTACACACACCATTTGTTTGATACACTGTTCATATATTACAATAGGAAGAGGTCTTTTCTCAGTCTCCCTAGGGACACGCCTAACTCTCTCCCTGTTCATAAGACTTTCTAGAGGTTCATATTTTTTTCTTCTACCAGCTCCATTGTTTTTAAAAGCCTTAGCAGTTACATAAATTGAAGGGGGAGTGGTGGTGGTGGTGCAGAGAATGGGATTATTTTTTTTGTTTCTCTGACAAACGGGTATTTCCAGAAGCATGCTGACATTTCATCATCCTCTGGACTCTTCTGGTCTACGTTTTGTGGGGGATTGCTTCCAGTCCGCATAGTCACAGCTTCATTCCTGTCCTGTATTAGTTTAAGCACATAACCTTCTTGTCCTGCATGAAATTAGGATGAGCTGTTTCAAATGCCAGGACGGGGAAATGAGCAGTGAGCAGAACTGTCCAAGGCAGGTATTTGCACAGCTTCTACTCCTTGACCTGTAAAACACAAAAAAATTACAGGAAAGTCATTACTTTTAATCAACCACAATTGTAATATGACAGAGGCATTGCTGCTGCTCCTGCATTTTTGTCACCATTTTTATTTTCTTTTTTACTTTAGTATTCCAGTCTCATTTTTCTTCCTAAGAATATATCTAATTGAACATCCCCTGCGTCCACAGATGCTGCCAGGGCGGCGGGGGCTGCCTGGGGGGCAGCAGGGCAGGGGCTGGCAGACAGGGACGGTCCCACCGCCCCAGCCAGGGAGCAGGGCAGCCCCGGCCACAGTGTGCACCTCCCTGGGGACGGGGACAGACAGAGGCCAGGACGTCAGTCCATGGGTAGGGGTTCATAAAGAGGCAGACTGGCAGCTTTGCTCACAATCCAGGCATCCCAGATGGTTTTCAAACTGTAACTCATCTGCTGCCGGAACCTCCAGGTATCTGTCCATCCATCACCACCTAACTACCCAAACGCCTGCAACCTGAGGTTCCACCCCAGGGCTTGTACCCAGGAACAATCCCCAGTTCATCCAGCAGAACATCTGGGCAGCCACATCTGTTGCCTCCCAGAACGCCTTTGCTGCTCTGGCTTTCTCCGAAAACCTAATTTTTTTCTAATGAGGTGAGGGACAAACCTCTCATGCTGTCGGGGATGGCTCAGGTAGTGATGCTGGAGCTGAGCAGTCATTCCCCATCAAAGATCCGTGTCCGAAATGCAGCACTGCTGCAATGAGGTCAGTCGAAAGGCAGCTGGTGAAGAAGAAGGTATGGTGAGTGGCTGGGTAAGGAGGGGCAAGGGACGGTCTGCTCTGGGAGGTGATTATCAGTTCAGTGAAAGGGTGGAGTAATCAGAGAGAAAGTTTTTGGGGCCAGACAAGTTTTGCAAAACTCTTCATTTCCCCTCTATTGAATTTAGTTTCCTTCTGGAGGCATGTTTCTACCCTCTGTGGCTTGCAAGGGAAGAAATTACAGTTTGTTTAGCATCCCGCCCTCATCATCCACCTACTGAGCAGTTGCTGCTTATTTTCATGCCCTTGACTCCAGCTGCAAGCCCTCTCTCACAACCTCTCCCAAACAGCACAGACATGCTGCTGGCTTCTCCCCAGTGAATCCATTGGTGGTTCCCATCTCAGCCCAGGAACATCACGCGCTCTGAGCACACAGAACCTCCTTCTGCTCCCTCCACAACCCTCCACCCAGGTGTAAGTCCTCTCCTCCTGCAGCTCTGGGCTCTGCAAGTCCAGGAGAAGCTGAGATCAGCTCATTACCGTCACCACCTGGGCTCTGCTCAGCGAGGTGCCTTTGCAGGTGCCTCTCTGTCCATACGGGTGTTGTTTAAGGCTCATTCTCGGGGGCAGCACCTCGCTGCAGCTTGGGCGAGCACCACGTGGTTGACACAAGTGGCTGTTTGATCATCTGCTGCCCTCTCTGCACTTCCCACTAGCTCTGTCTTATTTTTATTCAAGGAGAGACAAAGTTGGCTGCCGGCCCAGGTTTGCAGCTGATGTCTCTAGAAGAAAGCTTACAGAGGGGAAAAAAAACCCAACAATCCCACAAACCAATAAACAAAATAACCCCAGTTCCATGTTGAATCCGCAGACTATGCAGTTGGCATCATTCAGCCATGTAAGACATTGGAGACTGAGGAGGAGGTTAAGGCTATAACGACTTTCTCCTGTGGTGGGGAGAGCAGCAGTCGTCACTCTCTGTCCTCTGGTGGTGTCCAATAAACTGGGAGTCCCAGGTGGGAGCAATGCTTTTAGTTACATGGCTCTGCTGTGCAGTGCAGGAGTTAGAGCCTGAAAAAAAGAAAGAAAAAAGGATTTTGCTAATGGTGGCTTACGGAGAACACACTATGCCAGTGCCAGAAAATATCCCCGCTGCCAGAAATAAATAGCTCACTCTTCCAAAAAAATTTCAAAAAAAGCAGCTCATTTTCCCACCTGGATTGCATACAAGACAGCAAAGCACAGAAGGTACAGAAAGGGTGAGAACACACCTTTCCTACCACTCAGCATAGCACTTGGGTAATACAAGTGGACTTGCAAACGATAAGCGTTGTAACAAAGGCAGTGATGGGCCAGCAGATTGTTTCAGACAGGTGCCTTCCACAGAGGCTGGGCAGCCCCTTTTCAGGGTTGCCTTCGAGGACCTTTGAGTGGAATGTTCTATGCAGTCCGTGAGCAGAAACGTGCCCTCCAGACACCTACGCCAGTACTTCTGCCTGGTGCATGGGGTTATTTGGAGGATTTGTCTGTGTGGCATTAAGCTGGAGAGACCCTGCCTTGAGTCTCTGGAAAGGTCTGGGTCTCCATTCTTACAGGTAGCAGAGCTTGCAAAACTGTTAAGTGTTCATTTTTCTAATCATTTCACCACTCTTTCTGAGGAACATGATGCTCTTACAGCTATCCCTCTTCCATGAGGTAAGATCTCATGGCTACCAGCTGCATGAGAATACTCCTCTGCGCTGCTAGGACTTGAACAGATGGGAAGCTTAAGAACTCAATTCTAAGGCATTAATCCTGCAATTGGATACCCATGGGCAAGAACCTCATTCATACCAACAGACCTTTGCCCAAACATACGGTCTTGCTTAGACGTTAGGCTGCAGGACTGGGGCCTGTGAAGAACTACCCTCATCCATTGAGGAGCTTTCCTGCTTAGCGAAACATGAAAAAACTTCTCAGCTACCACACACCCACCAGAATGTTCAGTAGGGGAAAAGGTTGTATGTAAGTTCTTTTTTCCTCTATTTTGCGTTCACGTGACATGATTTCTAGGTTAGTGAATCGCATAGTTGATGAGCAAACAATACAGCAAAGTAATTTGATAAGTCTTAAAAATACGAAAGTGTCAAAGGGGAAGATAGGTAATTAGGAAGATTTGGTGCAGAAAAGCATGGTCTAGACACGACTTGATTTAACTCACAGGGAGTTTCATTGATTTGAAAACAAAAGAATATGAAGAGATTGTGATCTTACCCCACACTGTAATAAAGTTTCAACAGAACCATTCTAAGGAATACTAATAGAAATTACAGAGAACAACCAATGTCTTTGCATTTATGTTACATTCTTTTCAACGGTCCCAGTTCCTGTTTTGTCATTTTCAATTGTCTAGGGGCAGGAGACAAGTCTTTATGCTTAACTGTAAAGCACTAACCATGCATCTCATGCAAAATAAATAAAAAATGAATCATGATAGGCATTCTGGTATATTAAGTAAATCAGCACACGCCTACTGCATCAATAATCATTCTTACTGAATATCCTTGGGTGACTGAGGCACCAGCGGGGAAGAAGAAAAAGCAATAACAGATCTTCAGAACCGGGAGGAAGCATCAACCAGATAATTGCATAAGCACGTGTACAGCTTAAAACCCTGGTATCTTACGAGCTGAAAATAATCCTTTAATAGTTACAGTAAAAACAAGGTATGATAATTCTGAACATGAGTCCTGCATAATATGGTAGTTTTTCTGAGATCTTCTGAAGTCAAGATCATGATGGGATCCAAAAACATAATTCCTAGGAGTAGTATATTGCTCTTGCACCACTCTTAAGGTACGATCGGTGAAATTATATCTGTGTTTTCTAAGGTGGGGTATTGATGGTGTTCAGGAGATGAGGCCCATGATGGCTGCAATGAAGTCAAGCAGGATGTCAGCCCCTGAGCACCAGTTAGGAACTATGCAATAATGTGGGGGCCCCAGCCCACAGGACGTCCATCAGCAGACAACCAAGGTAATCACGTGGGGAGGATGAATTCAAAGTACCTAAAGATCTCACTGCTCCCCAGGTCCTTGGAGACAGGAGAAACCCACTCAAATTACTTTCAAAGCCATGGAGAAGCTTTTTGTCCTGTTCTTGATTTGATTTCCCTCTCTTCCCTCCATGACAGCTTCATTGTGTGTAGACCTTCAGAGGGACACAGAAGCCTCTGGAAAACTTCTGTAGATTTTCAGAAACACTGATGTACAGCTAATTTCTCTGAAGCTTGAATGCATAAGAGTTCTTCTCATTTCTGTACCCCACAGAGCAGCACCATCGCTTGCCTCCTGCTGAGATGACATTCACAGGCTGGCTCAGGCAATTGCTGTTTACCACAGTGTGAGAATGAGACAGACTCACAAGGAGTATTAAAACATAGCTCTTGTCAGACTAACTTGATTATTCCTTTCAGTAAGCACTACAGAATTAGTGGATGAAGGGAATGGGACAGTATAATAATTCCTGATTTCAATTTCAAGAAACCTTACTGGTAAAATTAATTCAATTGACTCGGAGTGAAAGTGGGAAACTGCAGTTAAAGATGATTGACAGGTCCTATTGAGATGAGGGGAAGGGCATAGGGATCACTGCAGAGATAACATGAGTTTTTCAGAGACAGAAAAAAAAAAAAAGAGTTACGTGCCCAAGTCTCAGTCAATGCCACAGGGAATTAGGAATCTCTCACCTGTGCCTTTGAAAAATCTCTCTCATATGTTTTATTTGCCATCTTCTCTAATTATCTAAGATAAAGTAAGTGGGATGTTCATGAAATTCAGTTAGAAAAAAAGAAAAGAGACTCATGAGTAATTAGTAACATAGAGACCGCAAAATGTGACTGAATTTTTGAAGAAAGCGGTCTGGTTAGAAATAATTGAAAAATCTGTGCTGCATATTTCCAGAGGGCTGAAGTAACCAGGAGAAAGATGTAAAAAAAAAAAAAAAAAAAAAAGTCAAGAAAAGTGACATAAGCTTGCAGCATAAGGAGGCAGTGAAAAAGATCATGCAATAATGAATTCTATATATGGAAACACCCCATCACAGTGCAGGAAGGGAATAACCTATTTTTTCTACCTCTGTCCTTCCATTACTGATGAAAACTAGAATATGTGCATTTGTGGGTATCTCTTTCCCAAAAGAATATTGAACAGTTGGAAGAAGTTCAAGGAGAGTAACAAAACGTGTTTGAAAAGACAGACCTACACTTTCCAGGGCTCCTCTGGAGCTTTCCAGGTAGTCATTCACACAAACTTAGTGACTAGTCACAAAAATAGAAGCCAAGCCTACTTCCTCTTCAGGGACCAAGAGGATGCTGCTTAATTTTTCCACGAGGACATTCAGGACTAGCATCATAAAACCTGAGCAACCGTTTTTTCTCCCAAAGACAAGGCTTAGTTCTGCAAGATGGTGAAACCAAGCTTTCCCTTGGGAAGGGCACGCAAGGGCTTCCCATCCCTCCCTGTCTGGAGATGGAAGAACCACGTGCCATGTCCTGGAGGGGCTGGCGCTTCTAACCATTTGGGATGCCTCCAAAACCACATGGAGGACTATTTTTAACCCCATCTTCTTTAAGCCCATTTTTTGACTGTTTGGCAGGTGTTCAATCACTCAGCAGTCGTCTCAGCCATTGGTGTCAGAAGCTTACTAATATAATTTAAATCAAGGGTAGGTATAAATCAGAACACTTCAGGGCCAAAGTGTCAGCGATTGTTTTGTGCTGCATTGAATCTAATTCTACCTTCAACAGAAAAATGACACCACATGAAACACACAATTCACCTAAATAGGAAGAGAAACACAAAAAAAGCTTTTTAGCGTCATTGATCGATGGTTTCCACACTTCATCCTAGGCCAAACTAGCAATCTAGTAGAGATGAGAAATTTTCCATCAGGTGTTGCCCGCTATCAAAATGTACATTTACTATGTACAGTATAAATTTATGAAGAAAACAATCTTTCAGAAATTTATCATGAGGAATCTAAGCTTTGGGCATATTATGAATTAATCAATATTAAGCTAATGAATTGCATGCGTGTTAAGCAGATTGTAGATAAAGTGACAGTATTTCAGCATTAAATCTTGCTTTGGAATCTGGAAAGATTATTTATTGCCTATTTGTGATCTCCCTTCCTTTTATGTTAATTTAATTTAGTTCTTCTTACTGGTATTCATCTGGTCTGTGGTGACTTCTTGCTAAAAATTACACTGCATTGTAATTGAAGACCTTAGCATGCTCAATACTAGAACTTCATCTAATCTGTGTGTGAAAGATTATACAATCCAGGATCTCAGAACTAATCCCATCAAACTATTTCTACATTCCCTTTTTCTGTCCATAAAGGAACATAAAGTAACGCTGTGAAGAAATACAGTAATTTTAAAAAGTAATGCAACACAAAAACACAGAAATGCCCACTACCTCCACCTGGTCTATTATCGTTTTCCACAATCCCTTTTCCTTTCTTATTGTCCGAGGAGAAGAGATGGCCCAGCAAGGAGGGGAGGAGTCCTTAGGGGAGGAGAAAAATCTCAAATATTTATTCTCTTCTATTCATCACCAACTGCACTGACTCCATTTGTGCTTCTCCCCAACATGTCTCACCCAAACTAATGCCTGGGGCTGAGGAGTGCCAGGGTGCCGGGCTCCAAACAGAGGGGAGCACAGTCGGCGCCCAGTTTATCTTCTGGGAACCACTTGTACTCTGCTTTCTCGACACCCCATTTCATGCTGGCACGAGGGCAGTTTCAAAGAAGGAACAGTGTGCTAAAGCAGCAGAGATTGCCACCTTCTGCTGCGGACCCACATGTAAGGATACCAGGATTTAGTCCCATGGGACAGCTGTTTTCTGCACAAGCCATGATGATCCAGCAGAATAAAACAATCCCAGGTCAGGTACAGCGATGCAGGGTGTGCCTATGTGAAGGCAGGTATCCACTACAGCAGCCTGCAATAAGTAGTGTACCCTTGTGAATCCCAGCATCACCATTTCTGAACTGGGATGGCCAGTTCAGCTGCAGCACCAACACACAGCAGGCGTGGATGGCAACCGGGATGCCAACAGCATCAGCGGCTCATTTATCGGTGAATAATGTCTTTGTGGGTCGCTTTGTCGGACGACTGGGCAGTGCTAAAGGTGTTGGATGCCTGACAGTCTGAGGGAGAGGACGAGCCGTAGGGTGACGTGACTTTGCCATCCAGCTTCTGCTTTTGAAGGTTGTTCAAACCAGCAACATACCCAGTATGCCCAGCTTCCCCCCATCATTTTCCAATGTGAAGACTATGGTAGTCCCTTCTGAATTTGGATAGGTGCCTCCAACCAAGAACAGACAAGCTCTTAAATAAAAGTGATTGTACAAATGTCCACAGTAATAATGGAAAAGAGAAGGGTAGAGAGGAAAATATGAAACAGGTTGAAAATTACTTCTAGATAACAGCTCCTGGAAAAGTAGGAACTGCTTGACGGCCTGTAATATCTAAGCTGAAGTAACAACGAAGCTATTTTTATGGTGAGCCATACCAGTGGTGTGATCCTGCAAAAAGCTCAAGGTTCCTTGGGGATTTCTGAGCATCCCAAAGAGCTTGGTTCAGGCCATGAGTCACTCGTAGAGGGAACACAACATTGCCCTCTCGTTACCAAGTACACTAAATTGGGTTTTCCACCTCCAGTAGGAAGTATAACTTTGAATGTCATTACTCAAACAAAGACAGCATTAGCAAGTCAAATGATTTTGCATAAGCATTTTTTTTAAAAGTCCACAAAATTATGCTTTTTATACAATTTAGCATTTTTTTTAGTTCCTTCAAAGTGAATTCTAAAATTCTATTTCAGAATTAATTCCAATTATTCTAAGACTTGTAAATTTTTGTTAGTGGAAGAAGGGCTGAGAAATATTCCTTCAGTAAAAGACGAATTAGTCCACCGTGTAATTCTGATCTTTGTTCACACACTTTAAAGGTGTAAACATCATTGGATGGCAAAACTGTATCTCTATTCCCCATCTGTTCAGTTAGAACAATAAAGTATATAAAAATTGGCGCACACAATATCCATTATGAGGTTTTAAAATTAACTTTTACAGTGAATAAACGTGGGCAATGATAACTGCATTTTTGCAGCAGATTCTGATACACTACTCTTGTGAAATATTAGCTTAACTGGGAAACTACTTGTAAAGGAAGATTTGTTTTATTTTTATCAGCTGCAAATCTTTAAATATAATCTAGAATATCGCATTCTATATTGCTGAACATGTTAAAAATTTAGAATTAAACTCGTCTGGAAAACATAAAGAGATTGTATTCCATGTTGAATTCCCAATACGAACATGATTTAAGGGGTTGTGTTGATTCAGAAAAAAAATCTGAAATAATTCAGTTTCTCGTAAGAATTACTTCCCTTCCAGAAATATGCTTCATTTACATGTTATATTACTTCTTTGTACTTTACCTTTTTTATTATTATTTTTTATATATTTTATCAAAGCAATTATTAATTACAATTTATAGTAACAACTGCTGAATAAAATCTACTTGGTCTTTAATGACACTAAACTAAATATTTCACAATTATAACTGTAAAATATAACCCTATAAAACTTGAAATTAATATAAAAATCATAGCAAATATTGAAAGAAAAATAAAATCTGTATTTATTAATTACATTCCTTTTTTAATTTAAGATTGACAAATGTTAGTAATTTGATCTTTCTTTCCTTTCCATAAAAATGCTATGTTTTAAAATCATAAAATTCATATGAAGTGGAATTTTAATGTACTGACCACTTCCATTGAAGTCCCATAAAAGGCACAGATTCCCACGGTAGATTATTCCTGTGTGTAACAACGCGAATAGCTGGAAAGAAGAGAAAAAGAAGACTGAAATGGAAAAAGAAAAAGCAGCTATCATAGAAAAGTAAGAAAAATTGAAGACAAAGGGAAACAATGAAATCCCCCAGCTCTTATCCCTTCTGTTTCTAATACACAGTTCTCTTGTAACACCTGGGAATTTCCCACCAACCTTATCCATCTACCCGCCCACAAGCTCCTCTGTTCCACCAAACATCTTGGCTTGCTTCCTCCCTAATTACAGGCCGGAATCTGAAAAGTGTAGATTAATAACCATATAGATAGGGTTGGAGCTGTAACTGGGTGAACTGGGTGAAAAGTGTGATGGGAATTAGAGAATACGATTGAAAGGATTCTCAGGAGCCATTGTTTTCTCCCACTCTTCCCCTGACTATAACACATCTAAATTTTTCACTCTGAAAGGAGGAGGACAGTGTCCACTGTGCAATTTCAAAACCAAAATCTTAAGATGCCGGGGTGGTTGCTAAGGAACAGCAATGTAGTTTATCTGCCACATCGCTCACACGCCTCGTGAACACATGGGAAGCAGTTAAGGTTATCATAAATCTTACGCTGCCCGTGTGTTAAGATACATATTGAGATGATATTCTGTTCTCCTCAAGAATGAATTAAAAATGCTCTGAGAAATTTTAGGTAGTTTGTTAAAAGCAAAAAAATATTCAAAAGCTTATAAAAACATCTACATACAGACAAATTACAATAGATGGCAGGTCAAACAACCACCTACGCATGCCTCAGGCAGTGTCCTGGTTTCAGTGGGAGAGAGTTAGATTTTTTCTAGTAGCTGCTGTGCTTTGGATTTAGTATGAGAATAATGGTGTTAACGCATATTGTTTTAGTTGTTGCTAAGTGGTGTTTACATTAGTCAAGGACTTTTTCAGCTTCCCATAGAAGCTGAGAGGGAGCACAGACAGGACAAGCTGGCCAAAGGGGTATTCCAAACCACAGACGTCATGCTCAGCGTACAAACGGGGGTTGGTTGGGGGCAGGAATCCACAGTCACTGCTCAGAATGGGCTGGGCAGCCAATCATTGGGTGATGAGAGCTACTTGTCTTCTATCACTTTATTATTATTATTATTACTATTAGTACTACTACTACTACTACTATTATTTTCCTCTTCCGTAACTGTTCTATTTAACTGTCTTTATATAATCCCACGAGTTTTTTTCCCCCCCTCCTTTTCTCCCTCTTCTCCCCTACACTACGGCGGGGGAGTGAGTGAGGAGCTGCGTGGTCCTAGTTGCCAGCTGGGCTTAAACCACGACAGGCAGGTACCGTCTAAAATACTGAGAATAACTAGGAAGGCAAAATAAATCTCCAAACTCAATGGTAAGGTTTAACGGGAAGGTTCAAGATGCTGTCTGAACCTAAAAGCTATCATCCCAGATGGAAAGCTAGCCTAAACAAAGGTAACGGAAAACAGCATAAGGCGTGAGAAGTGCAATGAAGACAGACTCAAAAGGCTAGAAGAAAACTCAGTGCGAGAGTTTCAAAAGCTCTCAATAACAGTCCAACTTTAGACTAAATAAAACAGAATTGTATCCACTGGAGGTTAGTAAGTCATGGATAAATAGTTGGAAATTTCATCAGGTAAAGACTAGGAAGCCAAAGACTGAAAATGAGAGAGAATGAGAATGCTACAGGAGTCTAAGAAGCAAGAAACTTTCAAAAGAAGGCATGGGTCTTTTGGACCTCAGAGAATGAAGCAACCAAGGAACGCAGGGGCAGAGCTGAGAACCCAAATGATTTCACACTGGACTGCATCAGTTCAGACTAGACTTATCCCAGATAGACTCTTCCAAGTTATAAAAATGTTGTCAAAACATGAAACGTTGGAGCCAACTGATTAATTGAGTAGGAGAGTAACCAGCTCTAGACAGGTTAAAACAAAAATTGAATCAAAAAAGTTAAAAAAAGTCACTGAGCTGCTATCAAAAGTATCTGGTCTTTTCTTAAAGTGGCCTGTTAGAACACTGAAAAGTAATACAGGTATTAGGAATAACCCTCGAAATTACAACATAAGAAGTTCTATTTACTTTAGCTGAACAGTTAAAATTACCATCAGATGTAAAACACCTTTTCTGACAGAGTTGTGGAGTTCCTGCTATAGAATACGCATGGGGATGAACCCTTCGAAATGTGTATGTGTATGTTTGTGTGTGTGCACACAGTAATAATTTCAAGGCTGTAAGAACTCAGCAGCCCTCTTGCAAACTCCAGCGGCCCTTTCCCATTCCAGCTATGGCTGGCTGAACCAGTCGTCTTCTTGCTGTTGCTGTAATGAGAAAGGTATTGTTTTTCCTCTGTCTGGGCTGAGAAAATAGGTTTGTCATATAAAGTTGACTATTCATAGAAAACTTCTCATTTATAAATGTAGCACACTCTGCTGTGATATTTTAAATCTTCTATTTCTAAGCTGATTTTTGTGAACTTGTCAAATTGGAACTGCTTTCAGCTCTGTTAGTAAAACCACTCAGTTCTTTAGTTCGTTCCCCGCTGCTTCTTATCGTCTTGAAGAGTCTGTATGGTGGTTCCAACTAAATGGCAACACCCTTTTATTTTTTTTCAGCAGAGTAGTTATGAAAACATTAAACAAAAAGTAACAATTTGCTTGATTCTGTTTTTAAAAAAGAGAGGAGATAACGATAGCCAAGAAAATCTACCAGATGGCTCTTTTAATAAATACATTAAAGTCTCTTTTATTTTTCTCCAATTTTAGCGACTAACATAACAGAAACTTTCAGACCATCAAACCAGTTTTCACAATCTGCCGTAAGTTTGCATTTCACAGAAATAATCCTGACAAGCACTAATAGATGAACGTTGTTGGTGCAATAATAAAACAGTATAAGGCATATTTACACCATCCTTACATACGGAACACTGTACACACAAAAAAATCACAGATCCAGAACAAAGTAAATTCAATCCCTTAGACGTTTTACGTTTATAGGCTTGGTATCAAACAAACAATTCTCCAAGCAACAGACAACCTCTTGTTCTTGTGTGATTTATTTGTAACATTGTGCTCATGCAAAATAGGTATTTGCTTTATTGCATTAACATTGAAAGAACATTGGGAATCAGTTCTGAAACCAGTTCGATCGAATTTTAAACCCTGTTTCTCTTCATCCATAGCAAGTCTGAGTCATTTTTATTGGTGACATAAAACGAGGCGTTAACAGATGATTGAGATTTTTATTCGTTAAGTTCCAAACCGATAATGAATCTCAACGGATTACAGTTCGAAAACCATCTTTCTTGACCATGCACACTTTGCTATTATGAGGTGGTTTAGATGAGACGCCTTTTGTATTTTTTAAGTTTCTACCTTTTTATATATATTTTTAAAGAAACCGTGTACTATCCAACATCCACTGTTCACAGAAAGAAAAAAGCAGCAGGAATAGCTCTGGTGGCAGAGTTGGCCAGGAGGAGGACATCAGTAAGTTGGTGGCAACTTAATAAACATCAAATGCCCCAGAGACACGTCATGAAAGAGTTGATTACTATAACCCATATTTCTGTAAGAGTTCAGACTGCCAGGGACGTTTGCGCTCTGGAAAGTAATCTGGAATGTGGATTTTTTTAAAATCTTGGATACATTTTCTCATTTCTTCCTCAACGCTCAGCTTCTCACATACCTTCTTTTTGGAAAGATTTGTTTCTCTGGACTTGCTAATGAGAGTTTGAAAGAGTTCACTGTTCCTGCGTTTGTCTGGTGGTGGCATCCACTGCACCGGGGCCTTCTTAGATGGACGATCCAAAGTCAGAGTGTTTGGCTGGTGGGCTGTGGACGGCTGAGTGCTGGTGGCGTTTTCTTGAGGGGTGCTCGCTTCCGAGTGGCTGTCACAGCTTGAGGTGGACAACTCGTTACACGAAGTCCCACTTTCACTGCCCTTGTCCAAGACTTTGTCATGCTTCCTTTCTTCGTGGTCTTGCTTGGGGGAAACTGTTCGCTGGGGGGGTCCTAATGCAAGGCAGGAAAGAAAAAGTATTAAACAAGCACTGGTTTACATAGAAAACCCATCAGCTACCATTTAGAAAAACACAACTCAAGAGTCTTGGCCGGAATAAATTGGTGGTGTTTCCTTCCAGTTGAAAGAACTATATATACCAGACTGGTACACAGTTTGAAGTTTTTTGGTCCTACAGGTGTGTTCAGTTATCAAAATTCTCACTCCTGAAAATGTTTATGGCAAGAATAACTTCACTGCCTGCCTAAGAATCCAGGTAATGAGACGTGCACAATGCTCACAGATTATCTGCACTGGAAATCCCTGCAGGCGACTTTAAATGAGCTAGTTTGTCATTACACCTCAAGAAGTTTTTTATGATAAATTAGATTTTGTAGTATTAGGAAAACGCTGCCATAAAATTTGTAAACTCTTTGCTTAAATAAAAATATTCCTAGGTCTCAGACTTTTTTTGGAAGCTCTACCTCACCTTCCCAGAACAGTCTACTGATATCACGCTCTGCAGATGTCAACTCTGCAGAAGCCCTAGACAGAAAAAGGAGCATTAATCCTAGAATAACAGAGATATCGCTCACTGCTGACAAAGTCTTTATGCTTTTTTTTATTTTTACCCCCTAGTGATTTCACTGCACTTCTTACTGTCAGTTATTATCCAGGCTTGCCTCAGTGCAAGCTCAGAATTCAGTCGTACACCTCTTACTGCTCAGGATGGCAGGGAAAAGAAGGTTATGAAGTTATCAGCGAAGAGGCACTCTGCAGCGGCAGGGAGAGCAGCCTGATGGCCTATCAGCAGGCACTGCTCAGCGCTTCACACGCCTGAAAATCAGATCTAGGCTGGTATTCTCTCCAGATATCACTTGTGCTTTGAAGCCTTAAGCAGAATATGAATGTGAAAATTAGGTGGTAGCCACTAAATCTGTAAAAGTGTTTTCATTTCTGAAGCCTTATTTCAAAACTCTAGCTGTGAAGTGAAATGATGCTACGCCGACATCATATAAACGTCATGATCTTAATTTAGGACACTATCTAAAGCTCACAGAAATATCGCCAGAGTTCAACAGGCTTTGGATCAGACCAAAGGGAAAATTTGCAAAGATGTTTAAACACCTAAATGAAAATGAAGCATGGGACTTCAGTGGCACTTGTGTGTCTGCTACAAATCCCAAAAGAGTCCAAACAGTTTAGGTATCTAAGTATCTTACAAATACTAGATTATCCTTGCAGTTTACCCAAACATCACCAGCACCAACCACCTTTGCTGGTACCAAAACTCAGGGTATGACAGCTCAACCTTGAGTTACTGAGACAGAGTTGCAAGGAGATTTTTGAGTCCCTTAGTATTCTGTTTTTCAGAACTACACATTAGAAATATAATTATAATTATAAAGAATACAGGAGCAATATGAACACTCTGGTGTCTTTTTGACAGTGCAGTTTTATGATTCAAAGGAATCTAAGAAAACTGCAATATTTTACTTAAGACACAGGGGAAAACAAAACAAAACAAAACACAAAAGCAAATAAATAATAATCTAACAACAGCGGCACTCAACAACCTGTTCTTTTGTTTTAGCCAGCATCCCAGGATGAAGCGTCCCATTTCTGTAGTCCACCTACAGAAACCCATGAATAATCAAGATCCAAAGAGTAGAGGCAACAATCCATCATGGCTTGCGCTTGCATTATTTGGAGTGAAAAACACAAGTGATTTTTCTACTTCATTATATTCAAGCCAAATATTTAGTGCATGGATGCAGCAATTTCCTCCTCTTTCTCTTCCAGAAATACGTTCACCTTCTTAAATAGATTTACATGCCTGCCTTCCGTTGTTGTATCTGGCATTTCTTTTCATACCTCAAACCATTATATGAATATGCTAAATCTAGAGTCACTTGGCATTATGGATTTACTCTGTCTTTGCAGCATGTGATTATAAAACTGAGCAGTTAATCAGACAGTGATTTCAGTATTGTTACTCTGATTTTCAGTAACATGGTTAATATCAATATCTAATCTAGTTTTCAGCTGTACCTTCTTCAAATGTAACAACACACTCTACGACTAAGAAACTAAAGTTTTCTGTTAGCAACACCCTGTAGTCTTCAACTCTGTCTTTCCTGCCCAGTTTTTTCCTGTAACTTCATAAATCAAGAGATTATTTCTAGTTGGTCTATTTATACTTACTTCTTTATTGGTAATCCTTGCTTCTCAAGGGCTCAAATCTGCAATGTGCTAAGGATCTATTTCAAAAAAGCACTGAAATACACCTTCAAGAATATAAAAAATTCCATTTCCTGCTACAAGATTATTCAGGAGTCTGACAATAGGCAGGTGTTTAAATGCTTTTTTGGATCAGAGCCCCAAGGTTCAGTACCTTACAGCACTGAGCTCTACAGGCTTCACTTAATCGCCTAAATTCACAATGACTTTAATCCAAACACAGGTTTCTCCCACACCTCTCCTTTTAAAAATTAACAAATCCTCCCTCACAAAGAATTCTTTATATGCTCCTGCACTTCTTTCTCAATAATGTGTTATTAACAGAAGCAACACCTCTGCTAGAGAGATTTTCTCACAGTATTTTCTGCCTGATGAAACCCAAAAGAATTTATAAATATATAAGAACAGATCCTCAAAAGATATTTTTTTTTAATTTTCAACATCAGGGATTTTCAGATAAATTTAGCTGTATCTCTAATTCAGAAAACATCTCCTTATTGCCTCTGTACTGGCACACTCACTTGTGGCTGGGCTTGTGTGATGAGATACCGTCTGCACTGCACCTTCTCAGCCCTTTCAGAATTAACACCAAAGACCTCCAAATAGTCTAATTTTTCAGGAGCGCAGAATAGTTCTTAAAAACTCCAAGAAAGTATATTTTGTCTACCATGCACATAACTCTAAAAAAAGACATGTACTTACAATCTGTCCCTCCTGCTCCTGCCCTTTCTAGCATCTCCCACCTGCTGCTGGTTCTCCAACTTCTCCTCCAGGCAGTTCCCATAGACACTGAACTTCCCACTACTTCTTTTTCCCTTATTGCTCTTAAATGACCTCCTTTCCCTTAGCAAGTAATCTCTCCCTTTACTCTCCACCTCCACCACAGCAGCTACTAGACTCCTAAGTCTAGTAGAGTTGAGGCAGTATCTCAGACACATTTCTCTGATCAGGAAGGCATATTACATTTACTTTGACTGTATTTATTTCTCATCTATATTGCCCTCTGCACACATTTTAGCCAACGTTTCCTGGCAGAACTGGCTGATAAAAGAATCATTTTCAAGCAACTGCTACAAAATATTAATGGAAAATGAACTTGAAACTTATAAAACTAATTCTCTGCAGTGAAAATCTGCTTCTACCGGTTACAACAATCTGAACAGGACCCAGAAGTTGTTCTCTCTGGCTTCCCTGTTGAATGATAACTGGGCAACAGAGCTCCAGTCAGGAACAGAACATGCCAAATACCACAGCAAGCCATCCACTGGCCAATATCTATTGGCTGAAAATTGTAATCAAGTATGTCAGGAAGTAAAAAAAAAGCTTAGATAGGTCTAAATTGCTTGTGGATATTCATAAAGTACAATCTGAATAACTACTTGAAGATTTCTTTAGCTCTATCTCCTGCAACAGAGAAAAATACCACACTGGAAACATTAAAAGCATAAAATAACGATATTCTGTTTATCTATATTTCAGTTTTTGTGTACACTTATTTTATTAAATACTAATACAACAGGCTTAAAATAAAGGAAATCATACTCAAATTCAATTAACCTGACTGCTCCATTCTCCTCTCTCTCTGTAGGTCAAACACCCAGTTTATTTTATGTGCAGTGGCAGATGCATGAATTAACTTCTTCCTCATTCAGCTACTTGATTCCTACAGTGTCTCAAAGATCATTCTTTTGTTTATAAATCAGTTTATTTTTACTGCACAATGTAAAAGAGGTTGTGAACATATGCATAGATTGCTGAGGTTAGCTATTTTAATAACAATTGTATTGACATGAGGAACGGAAAATCCTCGCTGTGGCCTACAACAGTTATAGCTGGACGTAAGACATGTAGATAAGAGTTGAAGCTGATAAAAACACAGTAATTTATAAACAAAACATAACCAACATTTTAAATGTGTTCATTATGCAGTATGTACCTCAATCAGGAAGAATGGGATCTGTTAAAGAGATGCTGTCTTTTACTGTTGATTCAGAAAATATACATGAAAAAAGTGAAATTAATTGAGTTTTATATTTATATTTATAGTGCTCCCTTGGCAGCACTATAAAATTAAGCCTGTTTGTTGACTTAAATAAAAAACTAACCCAGTTAAGAAAATCCCAAGCTAACAAACCCAAAATCTTGAGTTTTTCTATGATGTAATTTTAGTGAAAACTAAGTTCTTGGGGGTATTTCATCTTCATAGTTTTCTGTTTCTTCAAATGTACTTTAAAAAAAAAAGTTCTACTAGATATAGTCTATTGAATTAATCAAATAATCCAATTAAGAGTTCCTTTGAACTGATAATAGCTATAAACGGCACTAACTCTTGCATAAACTGAAAATTTTTAGCAAATAATTTGTATTTATTGAGAACGCATCTTAAAAATATTGAAGCAAAACTGTTAATAAAATTATGATGTGAAAAAATCCATGTTTTTAACTGAATTAATTAAAAAATTAAAACAGGAGGACAACATGGTTTTGAACTGACAGATTATACTGGAAGGCTCATAAACATAATAGCAAAGAGAACAAAAGTTATTTTTATTTGTATCTGTAAAAGAAATCATATCTAATCCAACAATACTATTTACAGCTCGATTCAAAATTTTTACATGCTTGAGAATATTGGCAGTATGTGATTTGCAAATGATTTTTCATGAAATGCAATTTTTTTCACATTGTTTTTCATAGGCAAAAAAATCCTTATTTTTATAGGCTACACAGGACCTTCAGTCTGGTACACACCTTTGTTAAACCCCTAAATGAACATTTCTTCTACCTACTATCTCAATATTACATTGTATTCAGAGTGAATGTAAGATGAATCCTATTGTGGTTTATGATTTAATCTTAAGAATCTAAGTAAAATTCACTATAACTAATATACAATCATAGAAAAAATACTCATCAAATCTCACATTATGACGGACTTATCCATCTTGCATATCCAGGGTTTTTTATTACCTTTCACCAACATTCAAAGTATTACAATACACTGAATGCTTAGAGAGAAGTCAGCTGTGAAATCTGATGACAGGTTACGGCTACTGTGGGAACATTTTCATTACCAGACTTTTAAGTACTTAATATCACACTTCAATCGTAAATGATTACCTTTTATGTCTAATTTCACTTTGATTTTATTTTTTAAAAAGATTATTTTTAAGAGCTATAAAAGGATAGCTCTAAACCCCTGACATTTCCTGTGGAAAATTAATGGTATTTCCAGTTTTAGAAGAAAATCCTGTTCTTAGAGCCCAGCTGAACACCTGAATTCTCTCCCTCAGACCGGCAAGGGATTCATCTTGCCTCTTAGCACTACAGCTGTAGGTTAAAACTAACTTTATGGCATGCAAATGTACAAGGGACTTCCTGACCACCACACTCTGTCCTCTTTAATGTACTACAAAATCAAGATAAATCCACTGCTTGCATTTAGCAGCCAGAGTTTAAATGGTTTTTTTTTAAGTCCATACAGTTTGTCAAGGAAACTTTTCTACTTATTTTAGGTATTGCAATTTACATCTAACTTAGTCTTGTTGGGAATCGGGGCAGAGGGAAGGCTATACCCCGCTCAATTTCTAATTTAAGACTAATACGCAGGCCTACACAGGAATTAAGTGGCATGCAGTCCTTAGCTGCCCCTCTGCCTATGGATGAATTTTATCCATTATGAACATCCCAAGCAAACAATACTAAGTATATAATGTGAGAAAAATCTAAGTGCTCTTGACAAGTTCCGCTCTTGACAGCTTGCACTCATGGGAAAAACTGAACAGTTCAGTGTAGAGATTTCAGTGGAACAAAACTTTGTGTGGGTGTCTTTATGCTGTGTGGTTTCAAATCACTTCTAGCAAAAATAAAATAAATATATTCAGTTTCCAATTTGGGTCTCATCTGGTACAAAATTTCCAGCCACTTTTTGGATTAAAGGCTTGATCCAAAGAATGCCTAGTATATGATAGTGAAGCATTTTTCAGAAAGGAGGATTGAAGCTCAGCATTTCCTATTTTTCTTCCTCCTTCCAGATGAGTGACGAATCGGTATGGATAGCCAAATGCTCACACTTTCATGTTCTTTGACCCAACTGAGGCTTGGCTTTAGTCAATGCAAAGTAGAATAGCTTCAATAAAATGAAGAGAATGTTCCCTTCACCTTCGATTACTTCAGGGTAACATATTCATTTGGAAGAAGTGACTTAACTTCCCTCAGGCACAAGAGGGAATTAGTATCTGGGAGGCTTTGATTTATTAATGTGCTAAGCCCTGAACTCTCGGATAAAAGGCCAGCACTGTTGACATATCAGCTTCAGTACTTTGAGCAGAACCTGAATTTTATGTGATTTAAGAAAGCCAAACAAGGCAGCTTGCAGATGAGACTGCCACAGAGAGGTCTTGTGAATCTCAGCAGGGCTTCCCTGACATGAAGAATAGCACTTAGGTTATTCACATTTTATCAAAACAGTTTTGTAAATACGCCCTATGTTCTGGCGAACCTTCAAATTTCTATCTACAGGGCATGTAAATTGGTTTGGGTTCACTAACAAGCTGATTCTGAGCTGTGAGTCTGGGTCCAAAACTGCACTCACTTAAAAAAAAGTTTTAGACTTAAATGTTGACCCCATTCATGTCAAAGACAACACACTCTGTAACCTTAAGTCACAAAAAATTAATTCAAAAATAATGCCTGTTCATTCTAGTGTGAATGCAAAAAAAGATCTTAGAAGGAAAGCAACTTAATGGTGAAAGCAGAAAGGGTGAAACAATAGCCTCCTCTTACAGGGGGAAAAAAAAAGGAAGTCAGAATGATTTCTATAATTTTTCAGTACTTTACTCGGAAAGCATAATTTTACTGGCATTCCTGGAAATTTCATCTTTAGGTGAAACTAGGAAAATTATTGCAGATAATCTTTTACCCTCAATATATTTGAGCAAGAACATGTGAAAATACTATGTTCTAAAGAAAACCTCACCATAGACTTAATTGTTGTCTTTGCTAGAATATAGAACCTATTACAATAGGGTGTTCAATGAGTCATTGTAGAGAAACTAAAGAAATGATGAGAAATAAAAAAAATAAATTATGGCGATTATGAGAGATGAAGGCAAAATATTGATTATTCTGAAACGTTTTACTACATTCAGAATTCAATAGGAAATGCAAATTTTCCCATAATATTTCCTGTCCTCTACTGCCGAGCCCATGAGGCATCTCACATGCTTTGATTCCAACACAAAATTTCAAAGTGGGAACTGTACACTGAAGTCTTCTTGGTAATGTTTGGGAGCATTATGATTTTTAGGAGTGTTTATTTGCTGTTTCACGGGTATTTCAATAGGAAGAATATGTCTGTGATTGCACTCCCGATGAAGCCTTTTATTTAAATCTCCTTACCTGCCATGGAAAGATAAAAAGACACTGTGTAGAGATTGCGGCTGTATTGGGCATAGCTCCCACAGGGGAAATTACCCTTTAATAGCGTTAAGCTCAATGGTGTGTGAATGGTTACGTGGTACTTGAAGTGAATGAACCAATTCATCTTTCAGATTAGGACCACATGCCTGTAAGTGATAAGTGCTTTGTCTCAAAAGAAAAAAAAAAAAAGAACACAACAACATAAAAATATTTTTCTGCCACATTTACTACCACCTGATGTTAAACTACCTTCAAGAAAGGGTAGCACAGAATGAGTTAAATAAACCAATGAGGAAAATTTCTTTGCTTATTTCCAGTCAGGCTGTATTTTAAATATTACCATTATTCACAATATAAAAAGACTAATTAATATATAGAGAGGGAACTATTTTTGTTATTGGAAATGACAGAAGATATACAATAAACAGTCCTGTGCCCAACTTGAATTCATGAGATACTTCACCCTAATCTGGTTTTGAACAAATAACAAAACCAATAAATAACCAAAACCAATATGCCTTCCACTTGTCACTGTTCCAACTGAGTTTCGTGGTAGGCAAAACAGTACTTAAACAGGAAAGACTCAGTGAAATCCTGACAATTTGTAGTATTTCAGTAATACCAATGGAGAGTCCAAAGGTTTTTATTAAATATATTAATCTGAAAATTTTGTAGTCACTCTGAGGAGTGTCTTTTCTTGGCAGATAAGCAGATAAGCTAAAGGTAACAGGAAAGATCAGTAATTTTTCATATCCAACTACAGAGTCAAATATTGAAGAGGATGATTTTATTTTGTGGAGCTAGAGATGATGATGTGGAGCTACCGCATCAATGCTACACTGAAGATACAGAAAGAAAATGAAATGTTTTAAACAGATAAGATACTAATTGAAACAACATCAAAAGACTGGAAGTCAGAAAACCACCAATATCCATCCATCTGTTGCAAGACTACATCTCCAGATCAATACTTTACAGACAAAGATGTCGGCCCTCCTAATTATCCTTGAAGAGACCACTGTTTAGCAAACAGATTGCAAGACCTTCTGCAAAATCCCAGAAGCAAATTTTAACAAGTCTCCACAAGGTTCACAGCAAAAGGAATATTGTAAAGTTATCTGACAAGTTCCTAGCAGACAACACAAACTTCCAGAGTCAACCAGATGCTTCACGTTTTGTATGTGAGTTATTCAGAGAGAGGACTCACTGAAGCAGTACAGAATTTTCTTCCTGAAGGAAGCTCCGGGTAAGTCATCACATTTTCCAGTGATGGCCACATGCTGTATTAATCTCCACTAACAGCAGAGTACTAGCAAAAGAAAATACAAATATTACACTAGCTGCAGTAAGACTGAGCTTGATCTTGAGATTGAAGGGCTTTGGTTATTTTAGAATGAAAGCAATTTGACGCAAATGCATTTTACATGTAGAATGCTTGGTTTGTTGTTTCTCCATCCATAGAAATACTTTACCCTTGCCCCACATCTGAAAATGTAGGTACTTAAAATAATTCTGATGCTTGAAGGAAATCTCAGAAATGAATGCATTGGTATACCTGACAAATGAGAACAACTTTCATAAAAAGCATGCCTCTCCCATAACTTCTCTTGCTACAGTAAGCAGTTCAAACTGTTCGTATATCTCAGCAACAACTGGTATAGGAGCTTGTCTATCATTTCCAAACTGTCAAGTAGGTTCACGCTCAGTTCTGTGTGCTAATATTATTTGCCTTTTTTTGACTGGTTATGTTGCAGTGGCTACCAGCTAAGAGCTAAAAACTTTTATTTTGCCCATGAAAAGTGCTTATTAGTTGCTTATTGGATGTAATATTTTCCCTTAAAGAAATAGTTGATATTAAACTCTACCAAATCATCTTCAAATCATTAATTCGCTGCCTGAAAGTTAATTAGAATTATCTAGAGCGATATTCTCAATTTACCACAGAAAGGAGTCAGGAGAATGGTATCAAAAGCAGGACATTTTATCATGTTGCTCCTTTAAGACTTCAGTGCTTCTTTCCCCTAACTGGTGCTGGCAGAAAGTTTACTTCATTAACACTGACCACTGGAAGAGTGACCCAGACGCCAGGCTTCCAGCTCCCACTCTAGCCCGTGCAGCTAAACCGACAAGTATGTTCTTATTCTTTCAACACCAGGATACTGGGCACTACCAGAGAATGTCGGGGTCAAGGATGCAAATGGCTTTAAGTTGTTCTTTCTTAACCGTTTTCTTGAAATCACCTCTAACACAGGCTTAAAGTTACAGGAAGTAAAAAACCCCAACAACAACAGACAACATACTTGCAATCACTTTATAAGGGCATAAGTAACAAAAAAGACAGACAATCGCTCCATCTTCGCATTGCAGAAACACATCCCAGATGCATCTCCCTCCCAGGATTCATAGGACAAACTATAAATGACTGCCTAACCTGTGGGTCTAGAGACTCATTTCTATTTCCATACTGCGTTCAGAGAAAAACAGCTGTTGGGCTGGGGAAGGACGCTGACTTTTATATCCTTGTTTATCCCTGATACTGCCCCCCGATCCTTGGGTGTCCTTCTGAGGTTGCCAGATGTTATCATTCCCCTTCCTCCCTCCCGTCCCCTTTCTTCTAAGGACATATTTATTTGTAAGTCATTCAGGAATTTCAGTCTGTTGTCAATCACATTGCTGGAAGCTGCCTTCTGCTTTGTAAATATTAATATTGGTTGGGCATCTGCTCAACTGTGAAATAGTCTTTTAGCCACCGGGTCTGTGTTTGGCAAAGCCCTAATCAGAGTTTTAGGCAACGTGAAGCTGAATCTCTTTCCACCCAGATAAGCAATGCTCGTCTTTGAACCACTCGCATTTTGTTTTTCCTAAATTAGTTTTAACTTCTCAGCTGTCAGATGCGGCTCCCTATGTGGCCACATAAATGCCTGTGCCAGAACAAAAGGCATCAGAGGGATGGGAAAGAGTATTCAAGGGAAGGGATTGCACTTTTCAGCGATGGCTTATGGCAATTTGAAACACAAGTGAGGCAATTACTTGCCTTCTCGTGACACACACATACGTTAAATATACTGAATAATGTCCTCATCAAAATATAGTTTACTTTCAATAAAAGTATACATTGAATGTAAAAATATGCCACCTCAAGTAAGACTGACTAGTCAGAAATGTATTTCAGTGGGACTGTCCTGGTTTCACCTGGGACAGAATTAATTTTCTTTCTAGTGGAAGAAAAAAACCCAAACAATAAAAAAGGGACAGAATCAACCATCACCTTTGTGCCTTGCTTCACCATTAAATTTCAGATACGAAACCAAAATTTTTCCTTGATAATTCTTCTATCTGTTTGCCTAGTATCATCTCACATTACTTTGCTTTGTCAATTACTTTGTCAATCGCTTTAGATAAAATCTAAATAATCTTCATTTCTTCCTTCCAACTCTTTCCGTTTTACAGGTTTCCTTCCTACCGGCATGCAAAATAAATTAATGTTAATGTGAATTTACAGAATATGCATAAAACATGCTAGCAGAAAACTGTCAAAATACCATGCACTGGCTTCGGCACTAGAAAAAGTCTCCCATTAAAGAAATATTTCAGACACCAGCAATCTCGGCAGGGTTACATGATACTTATCATAGCACTTTAGGCAATAAGCAAGTGTGAAACAATGGGAAATGCACACTTGAATCAAGTCTGCATTTTACTTTTGATTACTGAGAACTAGTAGTGAATGATATGAACTGGGTAAGAGTCCACAGTGAATCATCCTAAGGGTTCAAGCATAAGAGGGCAGCAATTTTTAATATACTCAGACTACATTTGTATAGTTTTATGCCCTTCCTTGCTGGTCCCTGGGATAATAGAAACTTCTCAATCTGCAAGAATTCTGTGAAAAGACCAGAAATGTTTGCTGAAAGCTTTCCCTAAGTAACAGTGATGGTCATCGATGAGGTCTTTCTCACTTCTGTGTACCTAGCATGAAGTACATTTCAGACCAACTTTCCAACTACAGCAGTGCCATTCATCTATTTTATCATTAAGGTCCAGTACATAAAAAATAAAGTAAATCAATATGAAATTAATGGGGCATTGCATCCTAAACTACGTAAACACATGCTGATAATAACACACTATCTTTAGATCCAAATTCCTAGATCAGCCTTATGGAGCATTCAAAGTATTCACTCCAAGTAAATAGCTACAGAAAATATGAAAATATATGTAGAAACCCAATCTTATTTATATGGTAAAGATTTAAGTAAAATAACAATAATTGCATATGTAAAGGATAATGAATTCACCCCATACACAACATCTTGTCTTCTGCAAAAAGCAAAATAGTTTGCAAATCGTTTGCATCTAAAAATATTATATATCCATACTTACACAAACAAACTATTATGACTTCATGACATAAACCCACAAACAGATAAAAAAACTGAAGGTTGAATTCATTAAATGAATTCTCCTTGGGAAACAGAGATTACAACTGCAGTATAGTAAAGACAATGTGAGGTTCTTAACAGAAATCCTAAGTATTTGCAGAACAAACTAAATTTTTGACATGACAGAACCAACAGCATTTAAGGGACAGGACTACACTGGTCACATTTACAAATTCAAAACATACAGGGATTCCTAACAGCGATATTTGAAATATTGCAAAATTTCTTCAGACACTTCTTAGATAATATTGAAGATAAAAGTGATGTTAAGTATCTTGAACTAACCTAAATGTTTCCTCTTCACTTAATCCTGTAAGAGTAATAAAAAGGAAAGTCTAAAAAGGACTCACTGCTATTACTGAGGTGGCTCTTGTTATTAATATTCATTCTATTTCTCTTGTAGTCTATATGTTCTAGTAACAGGCTGCATTGTGCATAATGTAGTTGGGCTGCATCGCCATTAATTAATAGATGACCTTTGCCCTGAACAGGTTAAAATCTAAGAAAAAGACATGAAACAACAGATGGGAAGAGACAGACAGATGGGAAAGTACCAAAAAGTGCAGTATTAGTCAGCATGATAGGCTGGTTGTCTCAGACCTCCAGCTGTCTACTCTTTTGTCAAAATTTGTAAGAGCAGCAGAAAATCAGAGAGTTTTAACGAGGATTTTGAAAGATAATAACACAATAGCTTTGCAGTTGTTAGTGGTGTCTTTTCCCTCAAGTAAGAAGCAGCACCAGAGGTGACATGAATGTAAGCAATAGAGAAAGTCACCATAGTCTGGTTGGGGCTAAGAGTTAACATTGCAACAGCAAATGACAGGGGCTTCACACTCAACCGAAGGCCTTGAGCATGAAGATAGGCAACCCATGTTTGACATAAAACTGAGAGATTTAACATAAGGACTGAGAAACAAGGGTCAAAGCAATAAACTACAACATTTTAAATTTTTTTCATCAACAAAATGCAGATGCTCTGGAAGGAGACAAAGTAGTATTTCCCACAGCTCGATACTTAAAGTCCAGGTGGAAGAGGTGGAAAATGAAGACCCATTCTTAGAAATACAATTTAATTCTTCATATTTCCCAGCAACCCCACTTAAGAGTGAAAAATCCGCGTTGCTTTCTATATACACAGAAGTGCCCATGAGCAATTTCCATTCAAACACAAGACCCTGCTTCTTCGGTGTATCTGAGTTTCATTTGGATATAGTTGAAAACACCGTTTTCCAGAAGACTTTTCCATGTTCTTGGTCATGCAGGTACACAGGTCTATGGAGCAGCCAGGTCCTGGTTGGCTTTTCCATGCTTTCCTCAACACTTCCTCTAACACTTTCTTGCCTCACCCTAGCTCTTCCCAACTAACTCCTCCTATCTTCTTGCAGCAGAAACCAAGGGACAAATGACACCAGACCTGTTTTGAGCAACTTTAGGCTTGTAAGATAAGTCCTGCAAATACTATATACCCTTCTGATTGAAATTTGCTTACACATGCAATGCATAATTTGTAAGCGGAGAGACCTTGCCTACAATATTTATTTATTTCTTAAATCCCCCATCAGGAATACTTTCAGCAAGGTGACTGCTAGTTGTGTTCAATAGCTGCATTTACATATGATGTTTCCATCCCTGACCAAGTAATAAAGACTCTGGTTGCTAGCCCAGGTGAAATCAGCATTACAAAGGGTAAGACGAAGAGGAATTCATCCTCCTCTTATGCCAAATGTTTCAGATATCTATCAGGAAACACAATCAATCCACGTAACTGAGATATTTAATCACTTACTACAGTTTGCAATGAATAAATTATGCCCTGCTCAGACTGAAATGTGTTTGTTTAAACTCATTCTTTCTTGAAATATTAACTACATTTGCAAAGTTTTTAAATAATAAAAATGTTAAATAATAAAATATGGACTGTTTTTCTACTGTCCTGCAAATTGAATATTAAATGAGTACAGAAGGCTATCTAAAGGAGGTGACTGTTCTTTAGGGAAAATTTCATTTCTTACATTATTCTTATAATTTTTAACAAAATATACCAAATCTTGAGATACTCACAAAGCATGTCTTAGCAGTACTGAAATATAGCTACTATTAGTTGACATCTAATTTAGCCCTCATGGAGACAATGAAAACAACAAAAAAAGCCCTACAAGAAAAAGTATGAGAATTTTAGAGGAGGAAATACACATTTATTTATACATTTCGCCACAATCCTACATTTCAGTAAATTATCTGAAGAACGTTTCAATTAGGAGCCGAGTGGCTTTTGTAGATTTGCATAGTAATAAAAAGAATGAGAGCAGGAAGGAAAAATACATTAAAATTCATCTTGGGAGAGTGAAGAGACAGTACTATTGAAAATTTTTACATGAAATTTCATTTGCCAAACAAACCTGCACAATTTTCATTTCATCATAATAACCTACCTTATAGTAAAAATATTACACAGAAAGTAATAACCTCACGCTGATAACCACTAATAGTTCTACCTCAGTTTGACCAAAGGCACAGTCAATAATTGTTTTTCTAGTGTTTCATTAAAGCTAATTTACTTTTTCTTATTTTCTTTTCCCACCTTTGACTGTCTCAAAAGAGGATTGATCAGCAGATGGAATAATTATTTTGAAATATTATCACACCAAAAAAGTCACTGTGTTAGAAAAGCAGCATTTGATGAATTTTAGTAAGTGATCATTTATAAGGAATATAATCTTATTTTGTATTAATTGGCATTTTCGTACCATTCACGTAAGAGCTATCATATCTTAGTTGTACAAAAACCTAAACCGCACAAAATTGAGAAAAAGACAAATGGCAGTTGATATGAAAACACATCTTTCTTCTAATAGCCACAAGGCTTGCAAATACTTACTCTTTCAGGCTACAAGACTCATTTGTTGCCTTACAGGTGTCGACATGAGTCTACAATTACAGTTGCAGTTCCGCATTTGGAAGTTTCCAACAGCAATCCAAATTGAAACCTGCTTCTGATGGCAGCTGAGATGGGTCCTTCTTTTCTGTCACCTTCCAGAGCTGACAAAAAAGACCAGTCTATATGTGTAAGGGCTGCCAGGGGCCAATGATGTGACTCCAGTGACAGATTTCCAAGTGCAATCTGTGCAGTTGGTAATCAGGGAAAAGGCCATGTGTGATCTTTCTTCTCACTTTTTGTATTCCTTAAAAAGGAACTCAGGATCAAAATACTCCTCTTTTGTTACATTCATTGGCTTCTTGTTTCTCCTACTATTACCGTCTTGATTCCCTTATATGCAAGTTTAATTTAAGCAAGCTTTACCAATGATAGCGTACCTTTCCTATTCAGCTGTACATTGAGCTTTCAAACACAACAAGGCAGTTACCCTGAACAAATTGCTTTTTTATATGAAAAAGTAGTTTTCTTCTGCTTTTCAATGTCAATATGAAAGTCAGGGTGCTTCTATCTCAGTGCCTGAGTTTCTCCATCTGTAAAATGTGAGTCGTTCCTTCTGTAAAACGCTTCAAGATTTACTGCTGAAAATGTTATATGACAACTGGGTACTAGTAATAAACTAGAATAAATCCCACTGAATTCTTAGAAAATAAATTCCAAATTTATTTGGGGCTTACAAAACAAAGTACAGCTGGGGCAAGAGAAAGTAAAATCAAGATCATAAATTTGGTTTATCTCATGAGACTGTATAAGGGGTCCCTCCTGTACATTCTTACTAGTATTTCTGGTCTGCGGATGCACAGCATGCTACAGTATTACTGTAGTCTGACAAATTTAGGAAAGCAGGGGAAGCCAAAGTCCTTAGTGAAAAAGCTGAATGAAGATCCAGTGATCACAACATTGGTTCTTCTGTCTGCTTTCGGTTGACTGATTTTCACTCTGCCGTCAAAAGTTTATGAAATTATCCCTTCTTAATTGTTTTTTATTAGCTTTAAAGAGTGCGAACAAATACGGAAAAGAGGAAGAAAAATGTGCTGATATGAACTCCTACATTCTTCACACAAGATATTGTAACTTACTTAAGATCTAGCTATCGTGTTATCCTTAGTACGCACGAATGGCAGAGCTTTAGAGCTGCCTGTATTCCAGGCAAGGTCACAGACGGGAGATGAACACTGGCAGGAACTTCTACTGACAGAACAAAAGCTTTGAGATTTCCTTTGAAAGAGACTGTCTGAATTTAAAACAAAACAAAAAAAAGGAAATGTGTAGGGAGCGCTCCCTTTTCTGATATATTCTTCAGTTTCCCCACAATTGCAGCTAGGGGCTTCACGAACTGGGAACGGTGACTGCAATATGGTGGTACTTCATCATTCTAGCTGGGTGTGTTCTTCATAATTACACTGACACGAAGCAAGAGGCACAATCTTGGCTATATGTTCTATTTCTTTAGAGAAAAACTTTAAATTGGATTCCTTATACCAGTTGTGAAACATTTTCCAACACAAATGCCACCAACTGTTCCTTGCACATGAAAACCAAAATAAAATAAAAGACCATTCTTCACAGGAAACTTATTAGCTTCTTCAGTTTTACTTTTCAGCCTTCTGCCATTGATACTTGTTTCGAATTTATCCTCTTCAGCAGATGTTCATAGTAAAAAATCAGAAAACACAGGTATTTGTAATATTCTAATGGTAGTAGTGCATTTTAAAAAATATATAAGGGTCTAGAACAGAATTGCTTATTCTCTTGCTCAAGGTGGTTTTTGGCTTTTGTTTCTTGTTTTAAGACATAAGCTTTCCCATTTCAGCAAGTCGGATGCTTGTTGCATTTTTATACAATAATGTAATGAAAGTGGGGAAATCAATATCAGTAAAAAAAAATATTAAAAGTCATTAAATTAACTTCCAGTGCTTTTGGAAATTATCTGATTTTCTTCTTAAAATTACTTTTTCTAAGAAAAAAAAAATTAAGTCCATGTGCTTAAATACTTTAGCTTTTGATGAAACCCATATTTTTCACTGAAAAAATATTTCAGCAGATTCTTCTGAACACAATCAGTGCTATAAATATACCCCCCCCATCCTACATCACCCTATGTCTGTGACACAACCAAACACTTTTATCATATTTGTCTGAAGCTATTTAATGTCTTCATATGAAAGAATAAAAGGGAGAAACAGACAAATAATAGGAATAATTTTAACATGTATGGTAAAGTAATTTGAATAAGAGTCTCTCTGGATTATGCAGTATCTATGGTTAATGCATACAGTACTAAAAATATAGATATAGAAATACATTTCTACTAATGGCAAGACATTATATAATATATCCATATAACACAAAAAATGCCACTTTTTTCCTCAGCAGGTGGAGGCAGGCAATTATTTTACAATCACCGTCTCCTTTGCTTCCTACTGCTATTGTCGTGCTCAATAATGAGAATTTCAATTCTGGCACATTCATATGGATACATTTCTGATAGCCTGGCTCAGATTCCGAGCGGAGTTGCACCGCTGTGAATCCAGCTTCCCGTTAGCGGAGCTGATGAAGGTGCTCTGGTCTTTCACCGTGCTCAGAACAGAACAGGAGCTGGGCTCAGCGAGTGCGTCTCATTTATTCTCATGTATTAACCCAAATATGTGCAAGAGAGCCGCGCTCCTATATTCAGCAACGCTACAGTAGGACCTGCAAGTTCTCAGCTCCTCTTCCTTTTAGCACCTTCTAAAACCTCCTGGTTTCCAAAAACTTGGAAATGTTTTCACGGTCATATATTCTGTGTTGGAACCATTGTGTTGCTCTTGCAGTTCATTTCTTACAGTTCGTGTATTTAGATGTGTTTTTTAAAACATAGCTGCTGGGAAAGGATTCATCATTTTTAGATGATGAATTATTTTCTGCCTTGTGGAACAACCTCAGTAGGCGGCCCAGGCACACGCACACAGAAAGCTAAAAGCCTGGGGAGTGGGAAACTCTGCTAGAGATTGCAAGTGTTCCCAGAGTGAAGCGATAAGCTGAGTCAGGTTTCCTAGGGTGACATTTTGGACTTGGCTGTCTAAGTTCCAGCACATATACCTAAATCTTCTTTTTTTTTGATGTGGCTTTCAGTCTTCCCCTAACTGGAACACAGCTTAGAGATATTTGCTACTGTCCTCTCACATAAGCAATGAAAGATTTCAAGGTTTTCCCTCGCCATGTTTCTTTGATAAAGACTTTGCTAAGCACATTGAGCATTTTAGTTTAACAAAAATACACACAAAAGCTTATGGATGGGAAGCGAATGAGTGAAAGAGGTTTGGAAATGGTAGTATATGCAGTAGTTTAACAGAGACAAAGCTAACAAAAGTAACATGGGACGCAATCCATCAAAAAATCCTTCTCTTAACTGGGACATGAGTAAACGTAAGAATGCGCCGTGCTCCTTTCCCCTCCTGCCCACCGCTGCAGGTTCCTAACGTCACTTGGTGCCTGTCCAACCCTGCTTTGAAGCATCCATGGAGGGAAAATGGGCGACGACCTCCCACAAAGAGATCCACTTCAGCGCTGGCCATGTGGGTGGCAGGGCCAGGCGTCCTGCTTGCGGCTGGATGGCCTCACGCGTGACCAGGCTGGGTGTAGGGACAGGGTCACCCAAGCCGAGAGCCCTCTCAGAAGGCAGAGCTGGGAGGTACTGCTCTCTAAGGAGGAGCCACGCTGCTGGCCTTCAAACCCGCTTCCCACTCAGTTCTGCTCAGGGACACAAGCTAGACAGCCATTTCAGTTACGCCTATTGTTTTTACTTGAGCTTTTTTAAAAAAATAAATGAAACTCTTGCTTGGATCAAGGGACACCCTGAGAATGGGCTCAATTTATAGAGAAGCAAATATTGCCTGATGTGCACAATTCCAGGCGTAAGAAACAGCGATAGTCACTGAATGGCAGTCCGCAGCATTAAACTAACCCCCTCTGTGAGCAGCATGCCTTTTCAGGATTAACAATTTATGAAGTTAATGCACATCTAAGTATGCAGCTGTCCTTTTCTATTTTTAATAACCAAAAAGAAAATGTCACCAAGTAAAGGGGAAAAAAAGCTGCTTCTCAGCTGGGACTGTATATAAAACAGTGGCAGCATTATCCTCTGTGCTGTAAAATGGTACTAACCAGTTTTGTCATGGAGCTTAAAAATACAAGACAGACCTAAAAATTTAAACTCTCTTCATTTTCCCTGCATGTTATTATGAAGGTGTTCTTTGACTGAACTTACTTTAACTGTGACTGTAAAACGAATGTGACCTCACGTGCATGACTTGGTATAAAGAAGCATTAAACAAAGCTATTTGAGACAGTCCAGGATTTCATTGAATTTTCCTACTGTTTTATACAAGACTTAATATAAATAATCCCTTACTTTCCTTGGGCATTTAAGTATGAATGATCCTTAAGTGCTCCGCAAAATTATATACGTGAAGAAAAAACTTTCAGTGTTTAAATGCAGCAGCCCTCTGAGTGGGCTTTGTGTAAATACGTTTTTTTTTCTTCTTGCCATGGGTTTCTTGGACTTTGGTGATGGGTGTGCTATAAATACTTCGATAGGAACAGAGCCTGCAGCTGCATGAAAAGATGAATTCTGAGCAATAAATATTTTGCTAAGACAACAGTACAACTCCTCACTCATATTGTGAAACGTGTGCAGCAATGACCTGCAAAAAAGGCAGCCCAGAAGAGGGCTGATACAGGAATACAGAGGTAGCTACAGACTTGAGTAAATGGGAGGTGAAGATGCACTGAAAATTGACCTGTTGAGCTAGACAAAAGTGACAAGTGTTTTTTGTTAGGAATCATTCTTGAGATAAGTCTCATTTAATATCTGTAGTAATGAGCTCTGCACAGAAGCATGCTGCTAAAATGTGGTGTTGACACAAAGCTGTAAGATATTACTGTTAAGAGGGAAGATCAGGATATCATACCAGAGAAATGAAGTGATGCTGAAGACCTAAATGATAGAAACAGGACTTTAAAGCGGCCTTCCAGTAGCTGAAGGGGGCCTACAGGAAGGATGGGGAGGGACTCTTTATCAGGGAGTGTAGTGATAGGATGAGGGCTAACGGTTTTAAACTGAAAAAGGGGAGATGTAGATTAGATATTAGGAAGAAATTCTTTCCTGTGAGGGTGGTGAGGCACTGGAACAGGTTGCCCAGAGAAGCTGTGGCTGCCCCATCCCTGGAAGTGTTCAAGGCCAGGCTGGATGGGGCTTTGAGCAACCTGGTCTAGTGGGAGGTGTCCCTGCCCAGGGCAGGGGTTTGGAACTAGACGATCTTTAAGGTCCCTTCCAACCCAAACCATTCTGTGATTCTGTGATTCTATGAAATGTAACAGTACAAAATGCATCTTGGACATTATTAACAAGAATTTCTTCTTTAAGCATCTGAGTGGAAACAAAAGGAGAGGAAAGAATTGGTTGTGCTAATTGATCACAGTTCCTCTGAACAAAGTAATACAGTCATTAAAGGAAAAGTTGTATGCGATTCCAGAACACGACAAGTGAGGCATACCCAGAAGGAAATATGTACCGCTCTACAAGATAAAGGCAAGACCTGACCCAGAATACTGTGTTTAATTATGGCTTCCCACGCTTATGAAAGACAATTTCAAACTACAGAAATTGCTTCTAGCTTTTTTTCTCCTTCGTCTTTTTTTTTTTTTTTTAAACTTGAAAGCCCAAAAGAAGAAAAAGCAATGCAAACAGAAATGACAGTACTGGTATAAAAATAAGTTGATTTTAACCAATTATGAATTCAGAAGCTTTTTAACAAGCAAAACAACAAGGTTTTGCATTTCGGTAAGTTTCTAAACAGGATTATGTGTGGTCGCTTGTGATAGTACAAATTCAGTAAACTGGGAATTGTCTTCCAGCCACATCTATGATGAGACTCCCAAATCAGCTACAGCTTTGGGGTGGATCTGCCTTGATAAAATTTCCTTATAGGTGCTTCTCAAAGGCACTTGATAAATTAGAGGAGAAGAAAAAAGAATAAAAGCAAACCCAGGTTTTCCTTGAATTGCTTGTGCTGTGGGCTACTAATTTTTTTTCTCGGAATTGCACACCTAGGAGCTTTGCAGACCTTTTTCCACCCCCAGGACACCCAGTGAAGGAGTCAGGCAGAAGCAGTCTTTCCTCCCTTCTCCCAGCCTACATATAAGAACGCAGCGTACCAGCTTAAAGACAAATAAATGCAACATGCATTCTGTCACGCCTCACAATGAAGCCGGTCAGTTATACACAAAATAATTTTTATAAATCCTGCATTTTGCTCAGAAAAAACAAACTAACAAAAAAACCTCTCTACCCAACAGGTCTTCCCAAGAATTTGCTCTGCAGTTGGCAGTAGCAGACATATTACACACGTGGTGCTATGAACATGGTAATATCAGCCAAGCTCTTGGTATAGCGTGTGGGAGCAAGACAGCGTGCCATCCCTGACAAGAAGAGGCTACAAAATATTCTGAAGCCAAAGAAGAGTAATAATCCAAACCCAGAATGGAAAAAGTATTTCACAGTTCAAACTTCAAACTGTTAGGACACAGCATGAGACTGTGTTAGAGCTGCTGGATTCAACCAACTTTTATTATCTATTTAAAACTGTATGTGCTGCTCTTGATCTTTTGGAAACTGTCTTAACAGCTCTGTTTGGGTGTAATGACAGCGGGTCCACCTTTCAGTGAAACCTTGTCATCATAATTGGTGAGTATGTATCTTACATGCTGTTGATTTCATAAGACTGCATCACTTCCATGGCTGTCAGTCTCAGCACTCGCAATGTTATGTTTTTTCCTCCCACAGTCTAATTTCTTTAGCACAGGGCAGGCAGTGGAGCATGATGTTTATGCTGCTATCTCTGCTGCTGTTGCTACTTCAACTAATGCATCTGTGATGCAAGTTGTGAAATCATCATGAGAATAATAACACATTATGAAGCAGGCTACTTTATTATACAAGAATTATTCAGTAACAGTATTTTTAATGTACATTTAATTTCCCATCATCATTACAACCTGCATAGAGCCAGCTATAAGTCTAGAACGAAAACAAATAATTGTATTCCAGTGTCATTAGTGCAACAGGTTATGAAGGAAATTCATAAACACATACGAAAACCTTTCTTGCAATTCAGTAAGGTAACTCTTTTGGGGTTATGTTAATAACCTGTACATTTCCCTAGTTTATCAGCATTAGGTATCAGTTACTCCAGAAAAAATAGTATACTGTGTCCACTTCTGGGGCAAAATGTAACATACTTCGCTCCTTTGAACTTCTCAGCAGCAACCGAGTATAATACAATATTCACTGTCGCTGGACCCTAAATACCTGTTCAAGGGAGAGGAACCTTAAAGGTTTCTTCCATGTTCAGCCCGAAAACCCTACATTTATCCACTAGTGCTATGATTCCAGGGGGCAAACGTAGCCTTCCCAATCCCTCTGGAAACCAAAGCAATTCATCTCTTCTTTGTAGTGTATTTGTAGGGCAGATACCAGCATACATCAATACAAGTGGTCACCAACAGGGGCAGAATTCAAGGGACATATTAAAGTAAGAAGGACAGACATCCCCGGTAGATCTTGCTGAAGGGGGACAGAAGACTTAAAACTTAAACTCCTTCTTGTTTTCTATGAACCTCTGGAAGAGGTTATTGCCCCCTGAAACAGTAAAGAAAATAATGTGCTGGCACTTCAGCTGCCCCAGATCACAGCCCAATAACCAAATCTATTAATAAAAAACAATTTCAGTGTTGGTTTAAAGTAATAATCACTAATATATATAATTCTTGTTTGGTTCCATCATCATACATCAGAGATGTTCCTTGTATCACTGAGATATTTCTAATGCAAAGAACAGTGAAGCCTGTTAATTTATACCCTCTATTTTTCACAGGCTCTTTTGCTCAATAATCCTGTAGTCCATAGATAATATTCTTGGTGAGCAAGCCTCCTAATATGTAGAAAATGCTTTAATCCTAACAGAATATGTTTAATATAGTGGCTTCATATTCTCTATAATTTCATCACTAACACTTACTGAAAATTAAGAGAAAATGTAGAAATGTATAGCACCTCATTAATTAGCACCACAGTGTGTGTAAAAAAAAACACAAATGAATACAAGATATTGTATATTATTGAAAGATTTTGTGAAGATTATTTATTATGACTTGTACCGGGATGCTAAATATTGGATAGTGCCTAGGCAAAATAGTTCAATTTTACTGATATCAGTGCTGTTATAACTGTTGCAGAAATCCATTTGGCCTTATTTTTCTGTTTC
Source organism: Stercorarius parasiticus (assembly GCA_013396915.1). Classification (NCBI taxonomy): domain Eukaryota; kingdom Metazoa; phylum Chordata; class Aves; order Charadriiformes; family Stercorariidae; genus Stercorarius; species Stercorarius parasiticus. The sequence continues at coordinate 74,696 of VWZL01001808.1, read as the reverse complement.
AAATTTTTATGTAGCCCAGTCCCACTTCTACTGCTCTGCACAGACTTTCCAGTGTTTTATTTTCTTCACCCTATAACCTAAATTAATGAAATGCAATCTTTGGATTGTAGCACAAGGCTGAATTGTGCAAAGAAAACCTCTACAGATAAATACATACTAGTAAATATAAGAAAACTCAGCTACTGGTCAAGGAATGTCCAGATTTGTAACTGCTAGCAGTCTTCTTCGAACAGTTATACCCAATGCCCACAAACTCTTTTCCAGACAATGTCTCGACATGGCTTTGGAAAGAGCATGGGTCGGGGTCTGTTCCCACTGTGTTGGTTGCACATGGCCACAGTGGTTTTGGGTGAAGTAACTTTTGGTGCATAAATGGGGACTTTTGATCTCAGACACAGCTCATTTTTTTTTCACTGGTACAAAGAACACAGTCCAGATGTCCAAAATTGACTTAGCCCTCACTTTTGCTTAGCTTTCTTCCATTCCTTTGCTGAGGAGCCTAAGAAATACTTCATGAGGGATCAAAGACATACAACCTAAATGGTGTTGTACGAGCACATCTGCCCATGTCTGCTTTGATGCTGTTTTTCTCTAATGACCAGCTGCAGAGACAGATAGTTAACAGGCATTAAGCAACCCTACAGCAGCTCTGATACAACGGTTGCTTTGGGTTAAGCTTCCCACAGCATCCCTCCATGCCTTTAATGCTGCAGTGTGCCCCATAGTCACTATTCTGAGCTCTAAAGATATCTACTGGTACAAGGCACTCAGGATGAGAAGTGAGGGGACAGTCCTTCCTGCAGCGCTACCTCCAAATGAAAGAAGTGTGCATTTTACAGTTTAGCAAAATATTACAGTTGAAATCATTAGAAGCTTCTTGTTGCAAAATGGTTTGGAAGAAAAAGAAAGCAATTCTAGCTTGAAAGCAGATTTGCATACAGAAGCTTAATTTATCAAGCTGTGGGATGTATTTTGGAAAGAGAGAGAATACAGGTAGAGAAAAAGAGAAGGCTATTTAAGATGATTATGCCTTCCAGTTACATACACCTTCACGCCCTGTATATTTATCTTCTGACATGTACAGCTTCTATTTTCCAAATAAAAAATCTCAACACCTTAATTGAAAACAAATACGTTGAAAAACAGAGGAAGAAGCATTTCCTAATCCTGTAAGGTAAAGTGGTAAAAAGCCAGCTATAACAGGATAATAAGATAAGGAATACAGTCTACTTGGTGATAAAATGTCAATATGCTAATAGATGTATACAAGCGGACCACTAGATTTAATTAGGCTCTCTCAGCAAGCAATAAATCACGTAAAAGACGAATTGAAAAGGAAATCAGCTGACTGCTGTGAAACACTCATGGGTTGGTTTACCAAAGCTAATCTTTGGGTAAATTAAGAACTAGCACAGACATGTTAAACACAGGATTTGAAAAAAAGACCAATGCCTAATATTAGTACAGGATTAAGAGATTACACATGAAAATCTAAAGGCATCGTTGATCTTCTCAGGTTTTAATTATGATCTCATTTATTGATATCATAAAAAAAGTATTGAAAAAATTCAAATGAAGAGAAGCGCTGGACTGGAAAACTGGGCTGCTTACACACGGCCCTGTTCTAGAAACTGATAATAATTACTGTGCAGCACATGGATGCTGAAGCTTCACCCTGCGTTCAGCAGGGCTCCATGCAGCGGCCACCGTACACACCATCAGCTGGATTAAAACCTACAGTTCACAGGGCAAGAATGAAAAATGAAATGCAAATGAATTAGCGGCCTCATTTGCAGAATCAGGGCAGAAGAGTAGCAAGTGCAACACAAACTGGCTGAACACACAAAACCAAGTACACAGAGGGGACACGACTATGAGAAAATAAAAGCAATATTTCTTGGATTACTGCAACACAGAAGAGTGAAAAGCCCATATATCTCTCTGAATTAAAATTCTGTTTTTAGGTTGAGATCAATGATGGGATTTTGTATTTCCATGGCTCTTCTCATCTATTCATTAAAAAGATGTCTGAAAAGGAGCACATGACATTTTATAAAGCTTTAAAAGCAAACGAAACACAGGGCACATGGAAGCAAAAGAAGGGGAGGTTTTGTGTTACTGTTTGGTGGAGGACAAAGCATGATAGGAATAAGAAGATACAAGAAAACACAGCTTCTGATCAAACCTAAAAGTAACTACTGATTTTTTTGTTTGTTTTGGTTGGTTTTTTTTTTTTCCCCCAAACTAATCACAATAGTCACCATTTCTACTCTATTTAAAATGGATCTGGTGAAACTGGGATAGGAGAGAACTGACACAGAGTGCCATTTCCCACAAGGTAGGCCTGCCCTAGTCACGTGCAAAGCACAATAAATAGTCTTCATTTATTCAAAAGTGATGCCATGACAGTTTGCATTAAGCAATGAGACAGGCACTTAGTCTGCGTGTTACAAATAGGATGGGACTGGTGAGAAACAGAGGCTGCAGAAAAGTTTCTGGGTTTTTTGGCTTTCAGGAAAAATTCTATATTTTTTTAAACTTCTGGTCCTAATCTGCCCTCTGTGAAATTACAGGGAGGAGGTGGAGAGGAAGTGAGAGGCAAAGTTCTACAAGTGTTTCTGGATTTAACTATTACTTTATGTTTGTCTTTTTTTTTAACTGCATATTAATATTCTATGAAATTAGCTCTGTAGTAAAAGCTCTAACTGGAACAGTGATTAGCAGTGAATAATGGAAAAAAGCAGCAGCAAATAAGCTTTCCATTTGTAATGTTGTAAACTCCCAATTTGTATCTCTCTGTGTGAGATTGCCTTAATGTCATATCAAAAATACTTAAAACTGAAAGTTAATAACCCGTCTCTGTTAACTTTCTTTAGCTGCTGTAAAAATAAGTTGAATATTTGCCTTTTTAATAGTTGTGCTTGATGTCTGCATAAAGTCAATTAAGGAAGAGAAATTTTGTACTCTGGTTTTAAAATAATTAACTGATTTTTATCTGTTTCCTGCAAACACTAAGTCTCTCTCTGTTGGATGCCAGCATGATCCCCTCTGTGAAACTCTGACCTCTCAAGAGAAGCCATATTTACCAGGGAAAAAGTGGTCCTGGAGAGTTCAGTATAGATGTGGATTGGGTAGCCCATACATTGAGCAGGTCTGGATTATTAATTCCACGCTTTACAAAGCATATGCTCTGGCCGCTCAGAAGAACAGGCTCTCTGCTGGATGCTGTTCTTCCAGATGTGCTTCATCCCTTTGCATAGTGAGTGTCATACTTCAAACCCAGAAGTCAAAAACACACGGATAACTAAGTCTACAATACTACTTTAAGAGCAAAAGTAGTGCTTTTGCGCACAGGGATATGGATTTATTTTGTTTATGTACAGAGTTTATGTACAAAACTCTTTCACCATTGTAACAACCACTGGCTGTGTGCTACGTTTCTGTTTGAGACTATCCAAGTTACCGACAGCTAACACATTACACTGAGAATTATCTATGGCATATTTTCAGTGCTACACCTAAGCACCAGGGCAGCGCTAACATGCATCAAGTGGATCGCTTCTGGCATCGGACAAGCTTCATCAACACTCGCCTGGAGATGTGCTCCACTGCACTGTGTAGACCTGTCCTACGGGAGGGAAAGAGTGTCCGAGCTCCACTGTGCCTTAAGCAGCTCATTCGTCTTCATTTGTTTTCTATTAATTTGGAGATGTCCTTTATATTTTCAATTTATAGAAATGGAAGTGTGTCCACGCAACCTCTGCATGGTTACTATGTTTTATATGCATTACTATTGTGTCAGCAACCAGTGAGTCCACACAAGGGGATAAAATTTGCTCAGTGATTACTTTGATATTGTGCAGTTTTTGGAAGACTGGAGCTTGTCACCTGGCACTTTCTGATAAACAAGGTCTGCTAAACTTCTATTTTTCAATACTTTTTGTGGTAAAGTCGGTGGTTTTTCCTATTGTATAAATATATGGGAAAGGTTTAGATCTTCAACAAAGTTCATTTGATGGATTCTTCTTTATTATTACCTTTAAGAATGCAATTTAGGTGTTAAGAGCATAACCTTCTGGCAGTATTAAAGCACTTGGGTATTCAAATTATTCAATGAAACAACTCTGGGAAAATTCTTTTGTTAGGATCTGCAACACACACATGCAGCCATTTCTTTAGTCTCACTTAGAATACATATAAAGATAGGATTTTTTTGGTATTAAGTTCAGGATTTAATTAGTTTGATTATCTAATTCCAGTTCAGTAGAGAATAATTTGCTGATTTGACCTTGCTGTGATAGAGTGCTTTATATTTGCTCAGTTTAAAATTATGTACAGTAGCCTAGGTTTGGTGATGTCTTTTCATAAGTGTTCTATTAAATCCTACTACTGCTGTCACATTTTGAGAAATAAATACTTTGGTCTATAACTTTTGATGGATAAAAGTACATTAAATTCCCACCTAAATCAGTTTCTGTTTCTAGCAAAAATCTTGCACTGAACATTTCTTGACAAAGTTACAGAATAAGAATTAAGTCTAATTTGATGCTTGCAAACCATCCAGTAAATTAATTAAATAAATTAATCATTACAAATTATTTGCGCAGTGGGAATTGACTATTTAAGGGAGAATTTGGCATTTAGATTCTGTTTTAAGCTGTTTACTTAGAAGAAAAAAATGAAAACAAAGAGCACCATTAGACCTGATCAATACATGATAGAGTAACCCAGCTGAGAAAGCATTTTGGTCATGGTTACTGAAAACTGCTCATACATTTCTGTTGATGCATATATTGAGTCTTTTAATAAGCACAGAAACTACCTCAAAAGAAAGCTTATTTGGTGTTTTCTGAAAGTGAGTCTGCATTCAGATAATGAACAGCATATACCACCCAAATCACCTCTGATGGTACCTCCGAAGCATTTGCTGGAAATGGAAGAAAAGCTATTTAGTCTACAAAAACTAGAGGACTGAATGTAAGGTGCGCCTGTACGATCCAGAGTTGTTTAGCTAACCGTTAGAGGTTACCTTCATAATCCTCAGCAAGACTGAAGTAAATTTACAGGATTGCTGAGGCTGGAAGGGACCTCTGGGGATCATCTAGTCCAAACTCCTCCTCAAAGTAACATCAACTACAGCAGGTTGCCCAGGGCTGTGTCCAGTCAGGTGTTTAGTATCTCCCAGGATGGAGACTCCACAGCCTCTCTGGACAGCCTGTGCTAGAGTTCAGCCATTCCCACTTTTACTTGTGTATCCAGAATTCTGCATCACACTGGCAGGAAACTATAGGTTCTCTGAACTGAGCAGTAAAGGTACAAGGGCACTACTTCTTTTACTCAGAATGTGAACAAAAAAAATCATGCAAACTATTTCTCATATTTGATAAATAATTGTTAATTACATTTACTCTATCAAGAGTTTCACATGGGATCTTTAAGGAGAGAATCATGTGGAAAACCAGGAGACTCAAGGAAGACCTGTCAAAACCACCCAGGTACCACCTGGAATATGTGATCCCAGTTAATGCCTCCTGGATCAGAATGTGACCTACTGAAATTCTTTTGAAAAAGGAGCTGCTTTGCTGTGAGAGGATGGTGCATCTAGCCTGATCTTTTGAATCAGGTAGCGGAGAATACCTTTTCTCCACTGCTTTTGCATAGGTTACATCAACAACAGCACTAGATTGAATGTCTATTACACTTAGAGATCATCTTCCAGAGAGAACACCCTGTTCTCCACAGCCTGCTCACCTTCTGCTCAGAGGCTGCCTCAGGAGAAGATGAGCAAGCACATGTGCCAACAAGCCAACACACTTAGGCAAGGCTTACAGGGCTGTAGTGGTTTCTACAGGCTTGAAGTGAAAACCAGTGGCATACACTGGTTTCCAGTCAGCATTGGGGCCACCCTTAGCAGACAGCATGCACACAGATACAGAGCCTTTGTATTTCCAATGCAGAAGCTGCACCCAAAACTGGCATTAATATAAGAGCTGGGATGGGGGAGAGAAGGAAGAGCTTTCTTGACAACTTTCTCATGGAGATTCATGACAGAGGTGACCACCAAAGTAACTGCTTCTTACCATTTTTCAGGCTGCTGGCAATTCATGAAAATTTACGAACCAGGTAAGTTAGCTTTGGGGAGAGCAGGGAGGAGCAAATTATTCCAGTCTCCATTTCTAGTACAGAACATCGGAAAGGGCAGGAGATACAGGAGTGTCCTAACACGTTATTACGTTATTTATCTCAAGAAACTACATCTTAATATATTGTCACAGTTACTGTGTTTGCTTCAAAGCTTTTTATTCTTCTATCAGTATACTCCCCATTACCTACCCCTTTCCTTAACCTTTCTTTCAGATAAAGAAGTAACATGATACTTCTAAAAAAGAAAGGAAAACTTTTGTCAAATTGTCAATTCTGTCAAAATATGAAACCATTTTTAACAGCCATACCTGATAAATACAAAGAAGAGGAACAGTGTGTACATGTGGACAGCCTCATACCTAGCATTATTTCCTTCAAAATATTATGTATTTCTCTAACCCTGCATGTGTTCATCAGAAATGTGAGATTCAGAAAAGAGTTCGAAGTATCCCTGGTTTAGGTATCTTTTTTTGCTATCTGTGGTACCCATGTGTCGTTGCATCACTGCTTATATGGTCTCACTACCGTACTGTGAAGAGAAGTGTTTTATTGACTAATATAGGAACATGGATAATAAACATCTATTTAGAAAATGGAAAATAAGTGACTCTGAGTTCAGTGCCTGTTGAAAGTATTTTGAATGTTATACATAACAGTTCATTTATTTTATTCATCAACTGTTCATCTAAATAATATGAATGAGTATGTTCTAATAAAACTAAATTTAATACCTATAAATATTCAGAAGGAAAATGCTTTTCCTTTGGGGCACATATTCATTCATTTGTTCTACCTAACTAGTATCAGCATCCAGACAAATCCCATGATGAGAAATTGATATTATCCATGCGTGGTGTAAAGTTTTTTATTTGTGACTGAATACTGTTTTTTGTAGATATGAGGCATCGATTTCCCGGTAGTGATCCTTCTGTAAGAAGCTGATGAATTCTGAAGGTTAGTACTGAAGTTCTGAAGTTCTGAAGGTTTTAAAGCTTAAAGAAATTTTGAATAAAAAATTGCAGGGGACAGGAAGCCTGAGGAGTTTTTTTAGGCTGGATGACATGAAGTAGGTTGCAGACCACGACTCCAAAGTTATATGTACAAGGTACAGGCTAATATTTTGAAATCTTTGAGGTTTGCTTTTTATTTCAATTTTTTAAACATTTTGAGTCACGTAACCATATATGAGTAAAAAAAGGCTGATAGCTATACCCTTTGATGACAAATCATTATACTTCGTGGATATTGTCATTTAATCTGTTAATCAAATCCAGATTTTATAAAAGTCTCGATTTCTCAGGTCTTTTAAATAAATGAGAAAACATTTAAGAATAAGCACGTCATCAAGTGCGCAAACTCAATATATAGATATAGGTATATTTTCCTAGATGTAACAGACTGAATTACGTAGAGAAAGTTACAAGTACAAAGAGCAAAAAGATTAATGAGAAAACAGTTTTATTGAATCATACAATCATTTCAGTTGGAAAAGACCTTTAAGATGATTGAGTCCAACCGTAAACCTAGCACTGACAAAACCACCACTAAACCATGTCCCTCAGCGCCACATCTACCTGTCATTTAAATACCTTCAGGGATGGTGACTCAGCCACTTCCCTGGGCAGCCTGTTCCAATGCTTGACAACCCTTTCAGTGAAGAAATTTTTCCTAATATCCAATCTAAACCTCCCCTGGTACAACTTGAGGCCATTTCCTCTTGTCCTATCGCCTGTTACTTGGGAGAAGAGACCGACCCCCACCTGGCTACACCCTCCTTTCAGGTAGCTGTAGAGAGTGAGAAGGTCTCCCCTCAGCCTCCTTTTCTCCAGGCTGAACACCCCCAGCTCCCTCAGGTGCTCCTCACAGGACTTGTGCTCCAGACCCCTCACCAGCTTCGTTGCTTTTCTTTGGACATGGAAGATATTTAAATTTATAAATATTTAGAAAGCCTCTTCTTGAAGGAAGAAGGCTATTTACCGAACACCTTCCAGTTTACAGAACTTACCCCAGTGACTATAGATTGAAGGAGTGACAGGACTGGGGTATCAACACTATGACTTTCAGGACCTCAATCCAAATTTTATCAACAACTACTGCAGAATAAACAGCACAAAATGAGCACTGTTTTGGTGAATTGGGTGTTCACTTCCTCCTCACTAATTATCCATAAACAGGTTAACTGACTCATTATTAACTCAATTGTGTGGAAAAACATGAGCTGGAATTTCTCTGCTGTGGATAAACTTTAACTATTCAAACAGCTACATGCTTCGCTATATAAACAAAATTTTACAGGCTACGTTCTGCCTAAGCATCCTAACCCTTGAAAAGTGAAAACGTAATACACAAAGATTGCTTATAGATATTTACAGAAAAGTAATTACAATTGTTTATTGAGCCAGATGCCAACCTTCCCAATTGTGATGGGTAGGGCCATACTGCACAGGTAGTCCTTACATCTCTGTTGCAGTCTGTTTACTTAAAAAAAACTTCTGAACTGAATAAATAAATCTCCCCACAGTGGAGAACAAGAAAAACTGACACTCCAAAAAGATGTGTTAAACCTTTTCTTTTTTTTAAATTTCAAACAATACTTTATAATACCAATAACTATATCTCCTCTAAGTGGTTGATAAACTGTCTGATAATAGAAACTTGCAGAAAAGAATCCTAGTTAACTTAAATTATTGAATTTTACACTGAATACTAACCACAAAAAACCCTAGTGTCTAGTAATAACAACCTGGTATCCTCCTCAGGAATTTTACAGTTACTGTAGTTATAGTCTGGATGCTGAAAATAGCAAAATAATATGATATGATTGGACTAAAAGGCAAGAATGCTAAGTCCTTTATTATAACACTTGAAGTCAGCAGCATGAGAAGCACCAGCATATCCTGAAGACATATTTTGGAAAGAATTATTTCACTTTTATATGAAATATCAATTTAAAATCCTGTTAAAGTGATCTCACTTATACACACGTATCTACTTCATGCCTCCTGCTATACTGTGCCAGTAATCAGCAGCGGGAATCATATTTTTCTGTTTCTGTTTAGACACAGATGTATTTTCAGCCTGTATGATGAGAGTGTTTCAAATACAACCCTCTTCTCGCCTGACAACCATGTCGTCCAAACAGAGGTGAAGCTTTTCCGCCCTCTCAAGAAAAACAAGCACCGTTTGTCCTTGGAAGCACATGGACACAAAAGGCTTTATTAATGAAGAGTCAGAGACTTCAGGAGACCAGTCACCTCCTAGACCAGAGCAGTAATCGGGAACTGAAGTACAATAATCTTACGCTTTTTGCAGTCATCAAAATGCTTAGTCCTAGATATCCCATTTCTCCCCACTATCCCTCCAGTTGCTATAGTTCACTCACCTGCAGCAGGTAAGCTAAGACCTCAGGAGACAAGAACACAAATGGAAGAAAAATAGCAGAAATTGATTATTTGAGTACTGAATCACTTCCTGAAGAGTGGCTACAAGTGAGACAAAATGGTACTTTGCCTTCTTCAAAATCCAGTTATAAAAGTAGTCCCATAGAGTTTGAATCTTCTGCATGTAGCTTCAAATTCTCAATTCCCTGCTTTGTGAATCCCATGAAAATTCTCTCCAGAATAAGAAAAAACATGCTTCCTTAACTGAATTTTTATCTATACACCGATCAGACCAAAAAAATACCCTTCTACCTGATGTAACCTAGTAGCAAATGTGTGACCCAGATTGAGCTATCAGGCTGACCCAAGCAGCTCTGCATAACATACAACTGATGCTAAACATTGCAAGGGTAGGGAAAAGCCCCTCTTAGAGATCAATACAAAAGTCAATGGTGACTGCACTGTAGTGTAGAAGCACATAGTTTACCTTCAGTTAACTTTAAGCTACCGAAATCATATTCTGTTAGACATCTAATTACATTAGCACAGAGCTCAGCCCAGCCTCACACCAAAGAATTTATTCTGTTCCTTGAGCGATGCTGTGAACCTCACAGCTACAAACCCTGTATCGCAGTCAGGGCAAAGAACAGCAAAGACTGCAAAAGAAATAAACCCTGTGCCAGGAAGAAGGCACTGAAGGTGTTAAATTTACCAGAGCGATGAAGAGGTATATAAATCTTGCAGCATCATCTCAACATCTTCAGTTTGAGAGGCAGGAAAAAATATTAATTCACCTGGAAATTCCTCCTATTCTCCTTTCTGGTGCATAAGAGACAACTATTGACTTAACAGTGCTGATAAATGAATGAGTGGTTCAGTTGAGGTCTATGAAATGGCACTTTCCAAAGTAAATTCCAACTTGTGTTGCAGTAAGAAGCAAAATAGCTGTCAGAGAGATTTAACTCGCAAGGAGCAGTGTTTGGTAGGAGGATAGGTTAAGTTTTATATTCTTATCAAAACACAGTAATTCAAAACAGATTCACACTTTAGGAATGAAAACTGATAGATCAAGAATGTTTATATTATCACAGGTAAATAAAAACCACAAAATAGGAGTAATTCACTCTCAGTAATGCTTCAGGCTGTCCTTCTCTTGAGAATTGATTCAGGAAGAATAGGTACTTGTCCACTCCAGCCCAGTAGTACTGAAATTGGCTCTTGCTATTCAAGCAATAAGGAAGCATCCTCTCAGATCAGGCAGTATAATCAACCATCTTATGAAAGAAATAGATTTGATTAGTTTTAGTTAAGACTGGCAGGTCTTCAAAAGCAGATAATGGATTGATTTTTTTTCTTTTCTATATAATATGCTAAATAAAGGAATTACAAAGTATAATTTATAACCCAAAAATACTCAGTAGACAGCTCTGAAACAGTGTTTCCAGGGTTTTTCTCTCAACTTCTTTTTCCTGTTTCCCCCTGGACCTCACCCCCAAACACAGGAAAATCTTTCAGCAATAGGTCACTGACACGTTTCTCTTCTAAACCAAAGGCTTCATGAATGATTACTGCTGCCACTTCCACTGTAAGAAAACAGTCAACACATACCCAAATTATAAAAGACACCCCGAATTCCAAGCCAATATTGACATAACCAAGCATTTATGTCATTCTGCCAGCACAAGAAATGTATCTTAACTTACATCTTTCTATAACCTATTTTATTATTATTACATTTCTTTAAAGAAAGTATAGAAATAGAAATTCAGTGGCAAACTTCAGGAAGGGGTTTCCATTTTTTTTATTTATACAGTTAAAAACCCCCATGATTACAGGTACTGTAATAATAAAGCTTAATAGTAACCCTTTTGGATCTGTCACCACATAACATTTCTGGCCACTTTGTTGTAAGGAGGAAGATTAACATAGTGTGATTTTGTTAAAACTGGTGAGTCTATGGAGCCTGCCTGAAAATAATCTGTTCTTCAGGTGGAATGAGAAATATCTCACATTCTCTGCTGTAGCATGAGATGCAAAAACATTTTAAAGGAACAATATATACACACAAGGAAGGAATTTGCTGGAGAGAAGGAGAAAAAACTCAAACAAAAAACCCCCAACCAACATAAAACAGACAACTTGTAACTTGGACAGGATTATATAAACAGACAGTGGAACTTGGACAGGATTATACTCATAACTCTTAAATGGATGATTCTGGAGTTTATTGCCTGTAAAGAAGGCAAAAATCTATTGGTATCTTATTATTCAAGTGTTGGCTAAACTTAAATGACATATAGTAAGCAGGTCTCCAGCAGAGTCAAAGCAGTATAAATTGCTAGCTATAGAAATATAGTATTAGATATTGATTTCCAATGCACTATGCGACTTTGACAATTTTCTCATGTGAAACATCCCTGTAAAAGATTGAGAACCACTAATGGCAACTGGCAGATTTCCCACTGATACACACAAGCACGTGCGCACACACACCGCACTTGTCACCTGTGTTTTGAGCCAAAACCAGGCGGGAAACCATGGAGTGAGAGGAACATGTCCATGAGCTTTGCTGAGAGAGTGTGCATTTCTGTTAAACCAGACCCCGCACGTGTTGCAATGCCAAACGCTGAGCAATGTTTGGATGGGAGCTTGCTCAGAACTTGGGCAGGATTCATCTGCATCAGCCCGAAATCTACCACCTGTGGTCTAAGAGGGAAAACTACACTGATACAGAGACCACCTGCAATAGGGATGCGCAGATCAGGGGCTCTTTAATGATCTCCCAGGGGCCTCAAGCTTACTCATCTCAAAGTACCCCAGAGTCACCATCCCCTGCCTTTAAATGACTCCTGAAAATCAGCAACTCTACCTGCGCAATTCTCAGTATCAAAGCACATACTGGTAAAGATTCTTCTGTCGGAGAAGTTATGCAAGTATTTCTTCATAGAAGATTACGAAAAAGTCCAACTGAGCAGAAGCAAAAGCTACAGAAGGAGCCCAAGAGGCTAACCCTAAATTCTTCATACGCTTTATTTGACTAAGGTCTTAATATATTTTGTTTTATTTTATAAGAAGATTTATGAACACCCTTGAAGAAACATCATCATTTTCAGATAAATTCTATCTTTATCTAATGGAACCAGAAGACAAATCAATTTTAGAATCCTAATTACAAGAGGAGAGATACAAGTCTAGACACTCAATCAAAACCAAAAGAGCAATAGGGGCAGATGGCCTGAAATAAGAATTCTTTCATGCAGTGCAAAATCTCTTAATCCTTAAGACAGAAAAAAAATCAGACAGTTTCTAAACGTATTTGGCCCAAGGAGTTATACTTTTAATGTGATAGCTACTTCTGATGTTTTTCTTTACATAGTGTTCAGTGTAGGCTGCAATACATTTTCAAGTATTTCCATGTTAAAGTGGGAGAATATTTTATTCAAAATGTTTCCAGAGGATAAGGATCAACAATACTCCATTAAAAAACCCACCTCTGATAGCCTTTGTTAAAATTGCATTTCCTTTTTGGTATGATTTCCTATATAATTTCTTTTCAACCTCTTCCATTTGGTGATGTCATACTAAAATCACAAAGTATTTCACGAAGGCAAGGCAAGACACACCCTTGCAAATTCAGGATTTTCCCTGGGAAATATACACATTAGGTGACGGGGGCAAAAGATACAACAGGGCAAAAGATAAAACAGGGCAGTAGTTTTCTGTGTCCGGCTGTAAGCTTGAGAGAGATAGCTGATTCTTAACGTACTGGAATACAACTGGGTCATAATTTTTTAAAAAAGGTATATGCTTGCTTGAAAATTGTAGCCTAAAGATTTTCAGGCTTTTCAATCCCTACCATTTGGCTGTGGATTTCTATAAACTTCCAAGAAAGTTTTAGGTGAATTCAGGTTCTTATCAGGATCTGAAGTTAATGATAGCAAAATCCTCATAAACAAACTCCAATTTTAAAGTTCTGTTATACTAGCCAAATGAAGAGACTAGTAATTAACAACTGCTTCCTCATCTAGGAACTGCTCTGTAAAGTCTGTACAATCTCTTAAAACAAATGGCCGCGGTGTGCTAATTACGATTCAAATAGGTAGATGACCATTTCAGGTGATCAGGGGGTTTAAGTGCCTAAAAAACTGAATTGATCCTATGACCTTAGTTATATGTCTTTGCAGGACTGAATCTAGCATGTTTAGAAAAGACTGAGTCAACTCCTACTACCGCTGATTGGTGGGATTAGATGGAAAAGAATGCCTGGCAGAGATGTTTAGTTTGTTTGATGTTATTTCCTTAAACATATATATACATATGAAATAAACAATTCCTTCTAATGGCTACAACCACCTCAGCTCTTTAGCAGATAGCAGGTTTCATTATTGCGCTCAGAAGTTGACTTCTTTGACCTTATTTTGTAGGGAACAATCCAGATGGTCTAACCTTGCTGTTGGCAGCATTAGAGATGAAGCTGATCTTAATTCCATTTAAAGCCTTGCTTGCTCTTTGATCACACTAAACAAGGTTGAATTTATTTTACCTGAAGGTGTACCCTGTAAAACTCAAAAGAGTAAGTGCTACAAAGAAGCAATGGAAGCATTCATAATTTAAATGACAGCATGTTTTATACAAAGGACTGTCAAAGAATATGACAAGGCTATGAAGCAAACTGAATAGAATTAAAGGAATCTAATGCAGTTGGTAGAGTTAAATGAGAAGGATTAAAATCCTAGGTAAAAGAAAGGGCAATGGAAACGAAAGTAGTTAGAGATAGATGTAAAATCACTTTTTTGATTGCCTAGCACATTTCTAGTATTTTACAAATAAAAAATAATTGCCAATTAGGAGAAAATAGTTATTAACAGTATAATAAAAAAGAGAATTGAAAGATAGAAACTCAAAGAACCAAAAGAGTTAGAAAAGAAGATGGGGCAGCCTGCAAACAATATTTCAGTTATAAACTGAGGTTCTTTTAGTGGTTGAAGTTCTGAGGAAGACGTGTAGGGGGGTCTTAACACAGGTCATGTGGTCTTGTGTATGAAGAGATCATGCAAGTGAGAATGGAGTAGCTTAAGTTCTAATTTTTCCACTAATTTCTTGAGGGGTTTTGTGCAATACTATAAAACATTGTCTCAGGTGTTTTATTTGATTTGTTAATGGTAAATAAACTGAGTTCTTTTTCCTCTCTCCAATGCATGCACATAGCAGTCTTATTGGAACAGCCGAAGAAGTATCAAAATGCTACAAAATTGTTTAGCTAAATATAAAGCTTTATGCTCTAATTACCAGCAAGCTCACAAGAGATGAAACTAGAGTAGGGAAAACGAGAAGAGTCACTGAAATGAATGAAGCCATGAGACATCCCAGGGATGGCTTATATCTGTACCCACGTCCCTGAGATGTTCTCATTTGCCTGGCAGTATCTCATTAAGATGAATGGGCCACTTCACGAATCTTTGGAGAGTTTCTGAAAGGGCACATAGACGTGAAAGAGAGAGATGATAGCATTTGCCTTCTGCACCATTTAATGGGTACTTACTGGCATGGGGATCAAGTGCTTCACATTTTAAAAAATAGCAGAGAACCACTCAAGTTCTTTGAGATTTTTCACTTTTCTTGCCCAAATTTCACAAACCACTTCTGAGGGTTTTTTGTTTTGTTCTATTGCTTCCATTTAACTAGTTTAATGTTTCAAATTCTAGGCGGTAACAACAGGCGAATTATATAAAGTTTGTATTAATATTGGTAACTCTCAAATATAGCTTCACTACAGGTCAGGGCTAACCTAAATACCTTCAGTATGTACAGGTCTCTCTGAAAGCCCGTTAAAACAGCCCACTTCCTTTAAAGTACAGACGTACCTAATGCACGTTCTCCAGCTGATCTGAAAGTTGCTAGTTCATGCTGAAAGTTAAGAGTTCGTGCTGACTGAAATGCAAGCAATCCTTCAAGCAGCAGGATAAACCTGCTATTAGACTGGCTTAACATAAATTTCAGCCTGCTTATGAAGAAAGAAATGGTGGTAGGTAGAAAGAAGTGGTGGTAGGTGAAGTTCTGGTACAGCTCTAATTAGGCTGATGTCATTTCCCAGGGAGCTGTAAGAGCTTACAAAATGCCAAGTCAATATCCTATTCAAAATAAGCACAGATGGTACGCTCCATCCACCACATGGTGGGATCTAACCATGCTCCTTTCCCTCTGAACCAAACTCTCTGGATGAAAGTGAAGATTTCCTTGCTCCCTGGCACAAACGGATTTTTCCTGATGGAAAAAAAAGGACATCCCACAGAGTCACTACTACATTTTCTCCTAATTCTGTACAGATTCCTCCTCTGCCTTGCCACAGGGAATTATAAAAGTAAGTCATGGTGCTATGCCTTCACTGCTAGTTTGAGGAGAGAAAGGACTTTAGCGACACCTGCCATCTCCTCCAACACCTGTAAAGGAGAACAGATCAATTGACCCCACAGCTGTTTGTTGGTTAGGTATACATGTGATGGAACAAAACTCCTCCTGATAGAGATCGATCATGTAGTAAGATGATGTAACCTTGCAGCAAAATGTTGCAGTCTGGGAGACTGCAGGTTGCACGTCAGGAGAAACTTTTGCACCAGGACACATCTCTCAGAGAAGCTGTGAAACCCTTCCTTTGCAGTTTTCAAAACTCAGCTAGACAAAGCTGGGCTGACCTTATATGAGGTTGGCGAAAATCCTGCTTCAGGCTGATTGGTTGAGCTGGATGACCATGGGAGGTTCCTTCCAACCAATACTTCTAACATGCTGTGAGTATTACACACTTAGAGAGGTCAAGCTGGATACCTTAAGGCAACAAGTGGAACTGTATTTGTCAAACTGTCAAACAGTACCGAGGCATTTGAATCTGTTCCTTACCTGTGGGACCTTTGGGGTTATGGATTTATTTCTAGCTAGGTCCTTTAAGTAGGCCCTGATATTCATCAAACAGTCAAAATGGACTACTAAGTTTGTTAGCATAATAAAGCTTTAGCTTTAAGGAATCTGTAGCTCCCTTAGTGAGTTTGAGAACGTGAAATCTGCATTCCTTCCTCATGTTTTTAAAACCATAGTCAATGCCACAGGGTGTTACAATGCAAAAAGGTAACAGACAGGGTTTTTTTCCTGAATTGGAATGTCTCATACCCATATTTTAAAATAATATGGCAGTCAAAGCCTCAGCTGGTGACGTAACACCCCCATCATATGGAACATTTATCACTATTTTAAATTCTCATAAAGACAGTTATTTATACAGCTATATAAATAATAGGTTTATTGAACAGCCTAGCTGAAATTTATCTATAGTACCGAACATATATGATTTTCAGCCTCATGCTCTGGAGGATCAAGTCTTTAGCACCACAAGGTTTTCTGGTGCTAGAAGACATATATATTATATTGTACAATTATTTTAGGAAGTATTTAAAAGATTCTGACTTTTCTTGAAGCATTTTCAGTTAAGTAGTAGTAATTTTTATATATCCTGAAGTGTGTCTAATATGCTATGAAGTTACAAGCTTCATAGAATTCCACTCCAAAAAGAACAATAATCCAGAAGACCACTTCTCATATACTAATACTGATTTATATTATGCTTTGGAAATCTGGAATTATATTATTTTTGAAAATAAGTTGTTTAAAAAATACTTTGAAGTTGATTCTTTCAAGTAAACAGATTTCAAACTGATTTTTTAGAGAAGGATTGCTTATGCAAGCAATTTTGCAACTAAACCTATTAAAAATATCACTTGCTTTTGCACACTTTTCCAGGCTGCTATGAAAAAAATGCTATCTCCAAATATGACAAGCCTGCGTTCCAACAGTTTTATAAATGCAAATTCACCCTAAGTGGACATAAATTCCAACAAAATATTTTAAGAAATACTTTTAAAGTGGGTTTTACATAGAACTTTTTCAAGAAGTGGGGTTTTTTCCTCCCCCAGCAATCTCATAAAATATTTGTAATACCCAAGTATCAATTTTCTATTGAATACATATTGCATGAAGATTGTTCAATAGATGTGTTCATTATTTAATCACTGCTTCTAATGTTTCAGTCTTTTCTGTTTAAGAACTGAAATGAAAAAATAAAAATATGCATGTTAAGCCAGTTGGGTTTAAATCAACTTTGGATGACTGACTGTGAGAATAGAGAAATTCGCACGCTTGTAAGCAACTGAATAAACATTCAGCCTTCATGAAACAGAGCCATATATCTATGGGCATTAATTCTGTAATTAACATAAGTGACAATAACAATATAGAGAAGCTGAAGGACACTATTTACTAAAAGAGTGATTTTAATAACTCACAGATAAAGGAAGTAAAGTTGGGATTATCTCTTCTTCCTGTCTTTTAAAAATTCTAGTGAAAAGAACAGCTCATGTGGAGCCATTTAACTTTTCTTTTCCTAT
Organism: Stercorarius parasiticus; assembly: GCA_013396915.1. Taxonomy (NCBI): domain Eukaryota; kingdom Metazoa; phylum Chordata; class Aves; order Charadriiformes; family Stercorariidae; genus Stercorarius; species Stercorarius parasiticus. Next base: position 56,740 of record VWZL01001808.1, on the reverse strand, counting down.
GTTGATGTCAGCTTTGCAGTTATACTTGGCATAACAGCTTTGATTAAACATTTTATATAATTGTAAGCTTCCTGAGGGGACTCAGAATGGAACTATCAGGTGCTTGGGTTACATTCCAGATGGCAAGAGATTTGCTCAGCTTCACACTCCTCTTCCCACTGATGATACTAAACCACAGTGGAATTCATTTGCAAGTAATTCCGGGAACCATCAGGTTGAATTTCAACAGAATTAAAAAAATCAGCAACTCTGCTTTTAAAACAAAGCAGATGATTTGTAGTTGTTTTTCAAACAATTCCCAGGCTTTCCCTTGAGTAATTTTGAAACCCGTGTCTGCAAGCATCACAATCCAAAAGCACTGCTGTCGCATTAAGGTTACCAGTGAACTGAAATGGCCTTCTACAGTTGATTTTTTCCCACTCCCGATTTCAAGTGTAGCTAAATGGATGCTAGATTCAACAACATCTAGAAGCAGATAGGTATGGTAAGGAAATGTGGAGAACGTAGCCCACGGTCAGATTCATTTGGGCTACCATCACACCTGGCCACTATTTAGATAAATTTATTTACCTCAGAAAATTAGTTTCTGCAAGAGAAGGGAAGCTAGGAGGGACCTAATCTCAGCTGCAGAAATAGCAATGCCAAGGTACACTTTAAAGATGTTTGGGAACAAACCTGGGGACACTGCTGTTCTATATTCCATAGAGCTTTACATGTTCAGGGCTCGGAGGACAATCACAATAATCTTCCTCAGAAATCTCTAATAAGCCTTTTCTGCTGTTTGCCATTTCCCCGGTTCTAGTGGGGATTGTTGATTGGTCATACTTGTTTCCAACTTGCGAGCAGAACATTTTCACATGTGCTTATACATGCATAACGATAGAGCTGGACTGGCTTCTGGAGTTTTCCTCTCCAATGAAAATGTCCCTCTAGAATGGGACTTGAGCACAGCGGAGGTATTTCCATACAAAGCTTCATCCCAAACATTCTCTTTGGCAACTGAAGATTCATAAACTCGCTGTTCTCAGCTCAGATCCACTGGTACCTATTCAGCCTGAATTGGACATTCTTTTATTTTAGCACCCTAAAAGACCTCATCTGCTGGATTGTGGGTTCAATACACAGCAACAGACTGGCTTTCCTGCTCCCGTGCTCAGTAACGTGGCTGTGACAGCTTGAGGATGCCTGAGGAAGAGCAAGCAGACATGGAGGACTGAGTACTGTTCTTGCATTTCATCAAAAGACTGATAATAATAACGTGATTTTCCTTCACGAATTCTTTGAAAGCATGGCTGGAGATGGCCAGTCAGCGGAGAGGAGTTTGAAAAGATATTTTTTTCCTGACCTGGAACCAAAGTCTTTTTCTGCGTGCTGAACAAAATTATAATGCAGAATGAGATTTGAATTAATGCTATCAACTACAAGGAAGATACTGGCTAAAAATAAAGGCTTCTCAGTGCCGCTGCTATGTGCGGATTCACTCAAAGTTACTGCAACAGGTAACAGTAGAAGTGGTGATGGCAGTGAAATTAATGCCTGATAACCAGGAAGAAGAACAACAAATACAAAAGGAACTTGGTCACTACAATTCTTTTTGTTCACTCTAAATTATCCACTTTTTAACTAATAACAAGGCAAGGTGGAAGAACAAATACTTACACAAAATTTAGACTCTACTTGATACTCTTGTCAAAAGCTACTGAGAGAATGGCACAACTTTGAATGGACTTCACTGTTACACCAGTAGACGGTAGTTTTCAACAGAAGATTCATCAAAATACTCTCTGACAGAATTCATTATCCTCTGTAAAACAATCAAGCAACTAAACTGTGGGCAGTAATTTGAAAAATTAACGTGGGTATCTAATGTCAGACTGTCTCACCAAAGTAAGATAAGCCCAAGCAACTCTTGGATCTCAGGTTATTTCAGGACACGGCTATTTCAAATCCCACTTCACTCTGCATAAGCAGAATAGAGAGCCGTTGCACTGGAGCACCTTAACATAATAACAGTATGAACATGAACAGATTAATTCTGTGGAAAGACCTCTTCCCTCTTATCAATATAGTTTGCAGATATTACCTTTGACTGACAAGAGAAGAAAAAGTTAAAGCAGTATTTCACAACATGGGATTCTTTGAATCAAAGAATTAAAGTAATGTTAAATAGAGTAAAGGTCAGATGAATCTGGTCTTGGAAGATCAGGATGATGAACTGCAGCAGTTTAAAGCTTCTGAAATCTCAAAAAAAAATTTAAAAAGAAAGGTCAATAAAGGATTTAGTCAATTTGCTGATGAGTAACACTTTAATGAAAAATAAATCTTATGCTCCATCAGATGATTAAAATGTCATGCCTGAACTACATTACAGATCTAGCAACATAAATGTGAATCAAAAAGAACATTCTTTCACCTCAAATATATGTAATATTATGGGACAAGTATTAGAAGTCTTAAACAGTAATGTGGAAGTTTAAAGACTGTTTCATGAAAATTATGCTTAGAAAATAACATCGTAATAATAGGAAAAGTCACATAACGTTAAGTTAAAAAATGAATATATACTTAAAGAATAAAACTTCAATTACATTTTAAGTTTGAGTTCTGTTTTGAAATTACGATGACAGGCATTTAAAAGTATTTGTATACAGTACTGATATTTTTTGTGTACTTTGAGCTAAACCTTAGTTCTAAGATTTTGATATATCGGTTTGGGTTTTTTTTAGAATATGAAAATACCAGTCCTGAATTTGAATACAGTAAAGTCTTCATGACATAAGCATCAGTTATAACCCACTGTTCTGATTGTTCCATTGATTTTTTAAAAAAAAACAAACCAACCAACATTCAAGTAATGACTTAGTCTTATTGGACAGGAAGCAATCCAACAGACAGTGCTACAAAAATGGCTATTTTATGCCACTCAGGAGACTTGAGCATGTAGAAGATTCAGAATCCATTCACGGAACAACTACTTGACTTTAAATAATAAAGGATTACCTCTTCCACAGTTCTTATCAAGAGAAGAGTCAAAAATGGACAGAGCTCTTTTATCCTGGTAGAAAATCTTCAGGAACACTATCAGGCAGGATGGTGGACTTTTGCAAGTGATGATTTTGCTTGTAATTCAGCTGATTTCAATTTATGAATTTCCTTTTCTCTTATCTACTTAGAAAACTCTTTACAAGAGAAATATTTTCAGAAGAATCTGTGAAATTATTCTCTTTACATAAATAAAACTGCCAACAAATTATCTCACCCCTTCTAGAAATGGCTGTGTAATTATGTAACATCCAAAAGCTTGGATAGTTAGATTTCAATGTAATAGTTATTGAGACTTCATTTGATGTCCGTGGACTTTAGATCTGTCAGTGATATATTAAAAAAAGTAACTATGATTACTCTGTTTATGCAAAATATTATTCTCTATTTCTATTAGAAGTATATAAAGCAGAGACAATAAAAAAAAATTTAAACTACACTAATTCTTCATATAAAGCTAGTTTGGAACCTATGCATTTTATATTTGTTCATACTCATGTTTTGTCCCTGCAAGACTTGTCAGAAACACCTAGGAGAGATCATATTCTTAGTTCACTTCTGAGCAATTGTTATACTTTTATGAATTTGTGTTTTATCAGTCCTTCTGAAATGCTGTAATGAAACAGTGAAGAGTTTGCCTGTTGTTCTTGAACGGATAAACCAATAGGTATTTGGAGAGGTCTGGGGGCTTGTAAAATGCCAAGATGTTACGATGCTGCCACACTGATGTCTACTCAAGAAACAGCTTTGTCATGCTACCCTCTATAACAGTACTTATTTAAATAAAAAATATCTGAAATTCAATTAATTTTTAAAAACTTTAAAAACACCCATTGGGTGTCTTCTGTATTTTCAATCTGGCAAGGTCTTCTCCGTTCCATTTAAAACCTTTTCCCTAGCTCTGAAGCAGAGAAGATGACTATTACCGACAGTGAGATAAAATGGAAAGTCCCATGACGAAATCATTAATCACATGAATCATTTCATAGAGAGATAAGAAATATCCCTCCTATTTTTAAGAACTGTGATCAACCTGAGGCCAAGGCTGCCTGACTGACCTGCTAGTCATTACACGTAATCAGAAAATTTGTGGGGAAAGATGTATTGATAATGAAACCATCTTAATGCATACAGTTTTTTCTTTTAATGCAGACTTGTGTTGTCTGTTGCTTTTAAATGTTTCAGGAGACACACACGAACTTTTCAAATAAAAATGTGGCAGCTTCTTAGGCATTTACATTACACATACATTTCAAAGAGCAATTATGGGTCAGATGGTGTGAAGGTGCATAGAGCTGCAGAAACGAATAAAACCTCTGTATCTTCTCGTGCACCCATCTGGGAAGAACAGCAGCCCCAATACTGAATAACACAGCTGTTCTTTCTGCATTTTTGCCCTGAGAGAAGCCTCTGGGCTGCTTGGACAATCTTTGGGAAGGCAAAAGGAAGTGAATTTTCTGGTCCCTTTTAACAGGTGTTGCTTGAGGTGCACATTATCTGCATGCTGTGCCTTTGGGAGGTCATTGAAAGGACATGGATTTTTCTGCAGGATTAAAAAGAAGACAGGGAAGTAAACTGGCAAGCTGGATTTGCTAAAATACTGTTTCTTGTAAGAATCAAGTGTAAATATACCAGACCTCCCCCCTTTCAGATGTTCCTGTGTAAAGGAATCTGGGAGAAAAGTAAATCTTCAGCTACACTAAAAAAGGGAACGGAAATTAGGACGATAAGGAAAGAGTCATTTTTTTGTTTCATGACTAAGTGAAAGAAAGGACAATTCATCACTTCTAAATACGTTACAAATATTAGCACAGTCTTTACCCTCAAGGCAAATGAGACAGTTCAGATTGACAATGAAAATCTCCCATGGCAAACAGTAAATACAGGTTCGGCATTTTTAGGACAGAGGTTCTGGAACTGCCTACCCCAAAGATCCATCAAAAATTTACTGACGCTGGCAGTAGGGCAGCTTTCTTCCTCAAATAGGACTACAATGAAAACCCACAAATGGTCAAACATTTCTAAGAAAAGCAACAATGTACGTTCATTTTTTTCTGAATGGACCCTTGCATTTATATCATCTTCCTATGTCAAAAATAATTTTGTGATAAGAACTTTTACAATGACGAGAAAGACCTTAAATACAATGAGAAAACATAGCCAAGTATGTAATACAGCAAGCAAAGGGAGAGCAAGTCATTTTTGGATGCTATTTTAGGGCAATGTTTTTATTAATTAAACTCACAATCACAGAGCATCTGTCAGCTATGGCAAAGCGTTAAGGAAGCATGAATGAAAGATTGTACTGTAGAGAAAAAAATTATAAGCTGAGTACAAAATTATCTCCTGTAGACCCTCAAAAGAACAGGAGATGGCATCATATGGGGAACAAACTAAATGTGTTCATACACCCCGTGTTGGAAATGAACACAGCCACATCTGGCCGAGTCAAGGGAAAAAAGCTACCTTGTACTTTTATTCTCACAGGCAGTGTGGACTGACACTTTTGGGTGGCTGAAACCACAGAGCTAAATATTCATTAGAGAATAAATGCATTACAAATGTAGGTAAGCCCTTTCTGAGACAGTGAAGCATTTGAAGGTGTACGTTTTCCAAATGTGTTCTTTTTTTCATGATTCAGACAATTTAGCTGAGTATATTTTTGCCGGAAAAAATTATGAACAGCCTACCTGGACTGCTTTTCTTCCTTACTTTTGGCATAATTCTTGGAAATATTTGTCAATAATGAAACAAAGGAGCAGAAAATAGAGAATGAGACTATGTAACTGCTTTTCAAGAAGTATCTACCAAAACACACACATCCTGAGGTTACAGTTTAAGATGTGCATTTTTCCCTGTACAAACTTTGTATAGTGAAAAACAGATACAAATAATGTGACTTTGATATGAATTTTAAGCAGCTAATAAGCTAAAAAATATTCTTAAGTCCCAAGAATTTTCACATGCAACTGGAAAGTTTCTGTGTAGTTATAGATAATGAATATTTTGACATAGAAATCACAACATGATAGCTTTAACTTTTATTCATGGAGGCATTTTAACTTATATCCTTAATCATTAACTATTCCCTGTGCATCCCAGCGCTCCCTATGTAGCACCCTTTAATCACTTCTCATTTGTTATGAACTATAGGAAAGGTTAAGGCTGCCCTTTCATACTCTGTGTACTTCTTTTCCCAGAATAGCCAGACATTAATTTCCTTCAGCTGAGTCCCTAGTCATATTTTTTGTTACGTGTGTATTCACAGTACAGCGCCAGGCAGATTTCCACTGTCAGTCATATTGCAGGTGGATGCTATACCACCAAAAATATCAGCACCACTGCTTATTGAAGAAGACAAGAAACTGAAAAGCGCCAATGCATCCTTAAAAAAGAGTTGCAGTAAAGTAGCTCTAAATCTAAGTAACTGCTATAACCAGGAAAATTCTTACTTCCGTGGACTAAGCCTGTGGCGATATAGTGGTGAATTGAGACTGCAGAGTTCACTCATCTTTTCCTTTCTGCTCATTAAGAACAGCTATTTTATTTTCATATTTCTACTCAGTATCTTTATCCGCTAACACAATTATACACTGGAGATCAAAACTTGGGGAAAAATGTTTCCTTAACAATATCAAATCAATTATTAAAACTGAAGTTGTTTTTATTGTCTTGGCCTCAAATACTTACAAAGCTTATGAATTTCCCCTAATTGTGCCCGAGTAATTAAAAAATGTGATGCTAATGTGCAATTCTGCTATTAACATACTTTATCTAATGACATTTATATTAAATATTTTGTGTGCGTTTTATCCCTAAAAGTCAGGTTTATTTTTTATTTTCCAGGATAAAGCAGTACTAGTTTTACAATCCAATTAAAAGCAATCATTGTAGCGGACAGTTTCCAGTTGAATACTTCCCTCTCTGCCCAGGTGTTTACATGTCCCTTGGCATATGTCTCCTTTCCTGTAGCAGGCAACATTTCTCCAGCCAACAGTGTAAGTCAAAGCAGGTTATGAAGTACTGTGACTGAAGCTATGAAGGCAAGGAAGGAAAAGATGAGGAGGTTCTCATGTGTCCTTAAATTTCTTCTTATTACTTCCTTTCTATATTTCCTCTTTCCCATCGTAAAAAATCATTATATACTCACCAATCATCCTGGGCCCACAGATGCTAGGAAGCAGATACTAGCAAATCACCGTGTCTCAGGAGAGCCTGTGCCCAGAAACACGATCAGTGTGTTTGCCCAACAGGCCAATGCTGCTCAGTACAAAACGCTCCTTCACCGCATCTGCCATAGGATAAAGCTATGACCAAAATGCCTCCCATGAGCTCTCATATAGTATTCACTGAGGTGCAGGACAAAATAAAAAGGAGTCTGACTTAAAAATTACTCATGCAAGCAACTTGTAACTATGTACAATGCTCTTCTCCCGCCCAAACAGGCTTTCTCTCCAGATCTTTTTTCCTTACGAATGAAACCTCTTGCAGTCCTAGCATGATTCATTTTGTTGAATAATATATATGATTAAAAGTTTAACGATGTTTTGATACAAAAGAGCATTTGCATAATTACAACTGAAAGATATGAAGCTAATATTAAATATAAAATTTTGTCACTCATTGTATACATTAAATCCAGTTAAGCTTTCACAGAGCACCTGCAAAGGTTTCCTTGAACTCTCCCAGTGTTTGCTTTGGTGTGGACCGAGTTCATCCCTCTAAATTATGACAGCTGTCAGGAACTTTAAATTATTCACAGTTAATGAGGTATAGGAAAGCCCTCAGCACTCCTAAGGTTAGAAGCACAGACGTGGTGTTCTGTCACCTGTGGAGGCATGATGCCTTTATGGCCACTAAAAGAGCCTTAAATTGCTAATATGCCACTACAGCACTGAATAGTAATGGCTCTGAACCCCACAGTTCACGCCACACTGTTCTGGATATTCTGTAAACAGAGAAGTGGATCTAGTTCCTGCTACAGAGATAATAATCTAATACACTAATAAACTAACAGATTATTAAATGTGATTTTTTAAAAAATCTTATGGCTGGTTTATGACTTCAGTTATACTGGTACCAATCTACTGTAACCTCCCTGTAATTCATTAATCACCGTTTCTTTTCTATAAGGTTCCAGCATAGGTATGAAGTACTTCTTTTATAATGCATTATATAAAAAAGCAAATATCATTGTTCCCATTAATTTCTAATACAATTATTTACTTTCCTACCAAAACTGGTTTAAACAGAACATAATCATTCATATATTTTGACGAATAACTGACAAATCCACTTTTACATCAATCTGTTCAAGCTTCTGGATTCCAGCATGCTAACAAGACATCCAGACGTCCACAATAGGAATAAAAGTGCTCATTTCTAGACATGACTGCTCAGGTAACTGATGCTTCAGCTATCACACGATCTGCTGGAGGCCGTGATCAACCATAGCTGTGGGCTACAGACTTAGCTATTCCAATTCATATAAAAACTTCACATTGTAACACAAGACTATGAAGATACTATGCTAATTATCTGCTCCCTGTGTGTTGTCTTCACCGAACACTGTCTCAGTCATCTGCTGCCTCCTGGCACTCAAGCACTCCTGTAGGACTTTTCTCACCTTTCTCCCTCTTCCCTTCCCAAGCCTGGTGATTTTCTACAATAGCTCTGTGTTGCTGAAGTGGTGAAACTGTGCACTAAGAGGAGAAGTCTTCTGAATACAAGACACTACACATTCACTGGAGCTAGGAAAAGATAAATGAACTCACTATCTGAAGAAACAGAAAATGATTGTGGGTCATAGAGACAAGAAAGTGCAAAATCAGCTCTTTTCCTTGCTTCATCCTCATTGCCTCCGTATGCATGCGTAAACATCTGCCGGAATACATACACACGGAAGTACAAACAGGATTGTTCTCCGTCTCTTGTAAATGAATAAAAATATTTGCAATGCATTGTAAAAAATAAGAAAAAAAGATAAAGTACATATTATTTTATAGTTAATTTTTTTTTTACTTGAGAGTTAATTCTTAACTGTACCACAGTCATCTCTCTGTCAGACTGGGAATCTCTGTTAAGAGGAATCTTTAGTTTCCCACTTGGGATACCTTGACACAAAATTCACCTTTTTCAATTAGGTTTGTTACAAGTTCTTTGCAGTACTTCTATAGATCACTAAATTCCAAGCATGCGCCACAAAAAGTCTGTAAGAAAGAATATACTTTTCCCCACACATTGATCATTCCATTGAAACAGATTTTTGTGCAGTTTTGTAAGGTGGAGAGCAAGGCTTAGCAACAACTAGCAGGTCTCTTCCAAAGACAGAAAATTTACAATTAAGAAGGAAGCGGAAAAAGATATGTAACAATACCAGCCAGTAACGCCTATCAAACCATGTCCCACTGACAGCAGCCTTACTATAGAATTCCTCAACGCAAGCCAAACATTTTGCTGATAGTTACAAATGACAAATCTCATATCTCATTTAATCATATTATACTTCCTGTTATTATTAACATCATTTTCTGCTAATAAAGCCATTTCCTTTTCCTAAAATTTTTCTAAAGAAGTGAATGATCTTCTCTATGCTATATTAAAGTAGATACATGTACTGTATTTTTGTTGTCCATTAGGCTAATATTTTATTCTGAAACAAATCCCAAAGGTCTCGTATCAGTGGACAGCAGATGAAACTGATGAACACATACATACCTAAGAACGGCAGTCTTCATTCGTTTTAGTGGCTGGAAAACTTCCCAAAGTAATATATGTCTTGCTCATGTATTCATCACTCATTTGTAATGTACTCTGAGTAGTTCCCAAGTTAGAAACAAACCTACACAAAAATGGAACTCAATGTATATTCCCTTTTCAGGGGAGATTTATTCTTCTGAGAGTTTCAACGGAAGCTTTGGGACCATTCATTCAGCACTGCTGATCACTGCCTGTGAGGATGTGAACTTCTTTGACTTTGTGGAAAGTCAGTGACTATGGAGATACTCAGGACTCTGATGCTAAAAGTGACCTTTGATAATTAGTTGAAGATGGAAAAAAAGCAATTTATTACATGCATGAATAACCTTATCTTAATTGCCAGCAAATGAAACCAGCCTTTTTTTTAATGCCTCAGACTTCCACATATTTGCCATAAAAAGCGGTATCTGTGGTACTTGCAGGCAACCGAAGCTCAGGAGAGCCAATTAAGATGAGTAGAGCCAAATGGACGCTTTTTGACACAGGCAAGGACAGACTGCAAAAGAGTAAATGCTTTGATCTGAACCGCAGCCCGAGTAAGAGGGCACGTGTCATGAAACCTCATTACAAAGTACTGAATCTCGCATGAAATAGTTGCCAGGAGGAGGAGGAGGCCGGGCTCCACCTCCGTAAAAATGTGAGCATCAGCATTGTGCCAGTTCAAGATTTTGGTTTATTTTCACAGCTGTCTCCAGAATGAAATGAGACGACGTTGTAACATTGACGGAATATTCAAATAAATTTTAATTAAATTTGGAAAAGCCCTTCTTTGACTTCAGAACCTGCTACTTGTACTGCAAATTTCACTTGTCGTGGGAGTTTGTGACAACTTGGTTTCCTCTGTGCTCTTTCATAGGATTGTGTGTAATGGCCTTGATTTTGAGTAGGGTTCCTGGAATGTCAGTTTTCAATCTTAGATTTCTGTTTCAAGAAATTTTTTTATACCCTTTTTTTCTCTCTCAGTATATGTACCCACTTCTGTTTCCATGCGTACACAGGTCTTCCTGAAACCCCAGAGCTTCAGAAGTCATAGGAATATGACTTACTTTTCAAGTAAGTTTCAGTTCAGTAATAATTACAAAATGTAACAGCAGGGTTTGCTGTTTCAGCTTGGGGCAGGTTGCTTGAAGTTTCTGATATGGGCCTCCTGGACACACACTAAATCACAACTAAAGGTCCCCAACCCTCTCAGTGAGTGAAAGCCAGAAGAAAAAAAGAAGGAAGAGAAATAAAGGAAAACCAGATGCTTGCAGATAAATTTTGCCTCTTGTTGCATTCAAGCAAACACACTGAAGCAACTCAGCACAATTCCACCAAGGTTTTCAGTGGGATGCAGGTAGTTTGATACCACTCACAGCTCACTGCATTGCCAAAAAAAGCGGATGAGCCTAAAAGCCACAGAATTGTAGCACCCGGAAAGGTTAATTACCCGACACTTTTTTGGAAACGATGAAAACACAGCTCTGAGTTATGATGACATTTCTTACAATTTAATGTAGAATTTGTCAATTCTGCAGAAACAGACATGTGACTGAATACGTACCATAACATGAAACTTATACCTCCTTATTAGTTCTAGTAGTCTGAAAGTGTCTTTCTCCCTAAAAGTGTATTTACTCCCTAATAATTACTGTTCTTCCAGAGTGGTGTGACCATTTTGGATTATGAAAGTATTATGGAATATTTCAATTCTCAATACAATGTCCATACACGATGGAGGTATTCTGGTATATTTTAACAGATAGACTTACTCAGTAGGTGAACTTTTAGGTTCTGCCTCATCTATGAGATATTAAGGGGATTTAAGTTCGAAAAAGTAAACCTTACCTGGAAACCAGGTATTTAATGACTAGTCTGGGTAGACAAAGGATTTTTAAACAAATAATACTAATTCATAGAAGCATAGAATCATAGAATATCTCAAGTTGGAAGGGACTCATAAGGATCATTGAGTGCAACTCCCTGCTCCTCGCAGGACTACCTCAAACTAAACCATACGACTAGAAGTGTTGTCCAGACACCCCTTGAACTCCAACAGGCTTGGTGCCATGACCACTTCCCTGGGGAGCCTGTTCCAGTAACCAATGACCTTCTCCGTGAAGTATTAGACTTAGAATTACAAGCATCCAAATTCACATGGAATACGATTTGACACCATTACTGAGGTGTGCTTGTCCATCTTTTCTTTGTAACTTCTGAAGGCCAGTACTCATTTCAAAATATAATAAATAAGGCTTAACTTCTGAGTAATCAGATTAATCCAGGAGCGTGTTTTTGATTTGTGTAGGAACAGGATCAAGATGGGGTGGGGGGGAGTGTGTCTTGGGAAATCAGTCATGGGACACGTCATGAAATATGGAGTGAGTAAAATGTTATGGTTTTTTTTTTATGAAAAGATGTGTATTCATGAATGTTATACTAATAGAGTACTAATTCTATGTGGCTCTTAATGACATTAACTTATAAATTTATATCAAAACACTTAATGAAAGTAATCAGAATCCGTACAACTACTTTACAGATGGAAAAACCAGGACACAGAGGACTGAAATCACTTGACTGAGGGAGCATCCAGCAACACCCTCATATTGACTTTTTATCTCAAAAGTCCCACGGAAGTTTTCCTTACCCAATACTGTGCCAAAAGAGGCATCTCTACTCTTACAGATTTTGCTCACAAACTGTCCAAGTTAAATGAAAGGCAACTTGTTATTATGTGCAGTATCTTGCAATTTGCTCATCCATTTTTTCTAAAAATCTTGTTTTGATGCTTTAACCACCTGATAAGAACCTTATTCCACAAGCTTCAGATCTGATCTAAATATAAATACCTGTTCATATTGCCTTTCTCATTACATAAAACTTTCAGGACTGTAAAATTAGAGTGAAAACACAGCAAACAAATTCTAATTGCTTTGAATCTGTGTCTTTGACACCCAACAAATTAAGTAAGGGCAAAGTATAAAAACAGAAGGGAAAATTAGAAAGGATAATTTCAAGGTAATGATTAGATTCATTATTTATTTGTCACCAAGACAGAGTAAAACTTTAAATAAACAGAAGACCCAGATATAGCATATTTGATGCTAATTTAGCAGTGCAATATACCAAGATCTCCCTTTCAGTAGCATTTCATTGTCTTTGCCCTAAGCAATGGAAAAAATCAAGGGGTGGCATACGATTAAAGTGAGTTTATCAAGTAGAATACTTTTTCAGTATTTAGTATAAATATTTGGCAATCAGCATCTAAATTTTATGGTGTAATCCTGGGAAGACTTATGTACAAGCTTAGATTTACTCAAATGCTTAAAGTTTATAGTATGCTCAAATCTTTGGGACCGTGTCTGAGTCATCCATTGAATCCTTGTGATATAAACCAATGTGTCACTATATAAAGTAATGTATCACTCTCGTTATTTTTGGAATAGGAAGTTTGTCTTGGAATCTCACTCTGACCACCTAGGATGACAAGGCAACGTTTCCAAAACCACACAAGAACACTTCACATAGGAAAAGCTGGTCATGAGAATAATCAGAATTTTCATAATTACAGCTCAAAGTTTACAAATCTCAGTGATTCAGGAATATAAAATCATTTGGCTGGTTATTTACAGGTTATAACTCTTGCCTAGCTATGACCTGTCACATATGACAAGAGGTTAAGTTCTGAAAGTGAAAAAATATTTGAATGAAAGTACGACCCTACTCAAAGTATAAAAATCAGCTTATATTTATAAAGAGTCAACTGTGCTTCAAAAAGATGGTATTCACAGACAGCTTCCGTTCATTATGGAGCATGCTTCTAATTTCCTACTGCTGACTCACAGCAATTAAGCCGGGAAACATAGTTGAGATAGAAAGACTCTGGCAGACAATTCACCTTTGGCAGATAAGCTTATTCACAATGGTGAATTTGGCTCTAGGTGCAAGAAGTGAGGTGTCATGAAATGAAGTTTTCATGTGCTTTAATTTGAAAATTACAGAAAATGGGAAGAGGTGTATGGAATAATTATGCTGACAACACTATGCTTTTAGTTATAGCAGGCAGAGCCATAACAAAAACAAGCTGCTGAAAACAGAAGCAAGGTATGTAAAGCACTGGGTTTCTTTCCACCCTGAACATTTCTTTAATGATGGAATAATCTCTGTCACCTACAGCAAAGAAAAGGTTTGGGTAAAAAAGTGCATTGGTCTGCCAGTATTAAAGCAGCATCAGCAAACAAACAAACAAACAAACAAAGTATAAAGTTGCAATGGTGCAAAGCACCACAGACTTCAAGTCATAAGTGGGACTTCTACATATGATCTCATCAGACAAATACTCAGAGACATCAAGTTTTCAATAGGTAGGCAAATATACACCCATAGAAGTTTGGGTAATATTCTGTTACAGTAATTGTAGACACATTTCCAAACCCATGACCTTTAATTGCATGAGGTTTTTTATTTCTTTATTCATTGAAATCAACTGTGAAACTAAGTGGGCTTAGTACAGCATGAGAGGACAGAGAGGTTGCTGACAGCTGATGATAGCCCCCCATCCCAACGTTTGCATGGCCCCAGCTCATCCTGAGCCGTGGCGCATTACAGAAATGCAAGGTCCCAAAAGAACTGCCTGTACCGGCGAGCTGGCACAACACATTGGTACCATCATCACCACACTTTCATAAGCATGTCCATGACAAGAATTAAAAGAAGAAAAAGCTGCTTCAGCTTTTTCATCCACCCTAGAGTAACTTGTTAACATTTTTACCTGTTATCTACAAAGAAAATAATAGCACATTTATAATTTAGATTGCTTCATTCTTTTTTTTTCACGTCCAATTTCTCTCAGAAGCACTCTTTTAACAAGGAGTTTTAGATAAAAGAAAATATTTGCCACCCGATATTAAGTCCCAGGTTTTTTATCCTTTCTAATTGTACTCAGTTTTTAATCCGGTAAAGAATTTGTACAGCTTTCATAAACAGATTGTCTCAAACACTGCAACAGTAGATGTTACTTGGGGTTTATACTGCTCTGCATTTAATACCTTGTCAGTTGAATCCAGTTGCCAAGGTATACGTTTCTCCCGGGCAAATGTTTTCTAAACCACGAGAGAGGAAACCATGCATAATTTGCTTCATACAGCTAATTCTTTAGTAGTCACTTTGTCCATTACATCTCTTCTATTTCAAAAGCTGGGTTTTTCAAAAACGGTTTAGTTTTCAAGTAAGTGCACTTCAACAAAGGAACAAGTACCATGCATGTTACTGATATTTCAGATCACCAGTAATAGAGGGTATTTCATGATGTAAGATCATATGTGTCCAAGAACACTAGGGTTACTTTATGTTAGAAATGGTCCTTGCAAGAGGTGTTGTAATCATTGTTAAGGTATAAAGTGCGAACTATTGGTCTGGGCAAGCCTTCCAGCGCAGATGGGCTGTCCCTGAAGTCAGAGATTTTCAACCAGCTGAAGCAAGAAACAATTATTTCCCACTTTGCCCCTGAGCATTTAGGAAAAAAAACCAAATAAATGAAATAAATCTCTGATTGGTAGTGAAGTGAAGAAATACTCAGTGCTGATGGAAACACTGCACAGGAATAAACACTATGTGCCTAGTTTTCTAAGTAAAAGTAGGTGCCTGAAAAAAGATACACACAATTTAAATAACTCTATTTGTAAGGCTAGAGAGCTTACAAATATTTTTATGATCAAATGCAGAAAGGGGTGTAGTTTTTTTTCTTATGCAGACTATGTTAATATCCTTCACCACCTTATTGCCATTTAAAACTTTCAAACACACAAGCAATATTATTTAGATCTAGGAGACTATTTATCATTCTCAAGGTCAGATGCTTATCTACAGCCCACTAGACTTTAATCAGCGCCACTGCTCTGCAAGAATAAACATCTCGGACTGTGGATTCTTTTTCATTCTATGAAGAAAACATTAGGGTGGGAAAACTCCATCTCTCCTAAATTCTATAAAAGCACTTGTAGTTCCCTGTTACTGGTCTCTATCATTTGATTATATTTTTTTCCCTTCTCCTACTTTTCATGTTGTCATTGATCCCATAACAAACTTTTTCCAAGTTTATAAACATCTGCACGTAACACCCTTTTTCACTGTCACAAACATTGCAGTGTTTACTCATCTTTAGAGGAAAAGATATTATACCCTATTTTTAATTAACATTCTGCAATGAAAGAATTTCAGTATCATTGGTCACGGACCTCAGAAGTCCAGACAGGAAATCACAGAGATATCTGAAGCCTGAGATGCTAACATCTAAAAAAAAAAAAATAATTATTTATTCTCATTTTTACTGAAAGAGTGGTGTACAGAGTTAGAGCTAAGGGACATAAATATCCTATCAGTCCAAACGTGTCAAGCACTTGTAAATTCAATGACTGTTGAAAAACACCAAACCTATTGACTAAAAATCATGAACTTAACTTAAAACTAACCCAGTTCTCCACACCCAAACATTTGATACTGGGAAACTCTTTTATGTGAAGTATTCATGAAGGAGAGAAAAAAATTAAAACCCTGCAAATAAATTATGAATTATTTTCTCAGCTCTTTTCAGGACACAAAGTGATGTCCTTCGGTGTCTCAAAGTTTTCTCTGCTTTAAACATAAAACATTATCATATTTTAAAATTTAATGAAGAAGTCATAAAGATATTACAAAAAATCTGTGAATAATAGTTACTTCAAAAGTGTTTTAGGTAGGTAAAGTTTAATGTTGGCTTTAAAATAAATAGTTTATCATTTGCCAACAAAATTGTCTGCCTTTTTTGGTGAGACATTTTCTTTTGGGCAAGATGTATTAAATTCTAGGCAAAATACATGGTTTGCAAAATTATTGCCCAAAGTATACCTGGACATCTGCTTCCAGGCCTCATGCTTTGGTGTGCCAGCATCTACATTTCAAATATTAACAGCAAAATATTTTTCTATCTTTATATATAAGTAGAGGAAGTAAAACTATAGGATCACCATTATTCATACACTTTTCTTTACCTATTAAAAAACTTAGTTTTATTCAGATGAAGTTTTACACCTAAGAGCATGAACTTACCCCCGGTTGAAATCAAGTTAACACTAAAGGAGGTAACCTCATTATCTTAAAATAGGCATGCAACTTCATTCCTTCTAGGTTACTCTGGAAGTATCTCTCTCCATCGACTAAACAAAACTAAACGCAGATGCTTTAAACCTTACCTAGATTAGATACTTAAGGGTGGCCTAAAATTTGCAGTGGGAAGCTTCACCATGTACACATTAAAGCCATAAGCATGTCTTTGAACATTACTCCAGATACAGTTGTTGGTATTTGGCAAAAATTGAGGAATGGACAAGCTCAGATACAACAAGAAGATTTTAAAATCCAAATTAAAATAGGATGGCAAACATTCAATGGCTTGAATTTACTAGTGAAGAAGGCTGTATCTGAACTGTGACCTAAATGCAACAATATCATAGAACCTAAATAGGTTTGAAAGGACCTTTAAGATCATCAAGTGGAACCGTTAACCTAACGCCGCCAAAACCACCACTAACCATGTCCCTAAGTGCCACATATACACATCTTTTAAATACCTCCAAGGATGGTGACTCAACCACTTCCCTGGGCAGCCTGTTCCAATGCTTGACAACCCTTTCAGAGAAGAAATTGTTCCTAATATCCAGTCTAAACCTCCCTTGGTGCAACTTGAGGCCATTTCCACTTGTCCTATCGCCTGTTACTTGGGAGAAGAGACCGACCCCCAGTTGGCTACACCCTCCTTTCAGGTAGCTGTAGAGAGCGAGAAGGTCTCCCCTCAGCCTCCTTTTCTCCAGGCTGAACACCCCCAGCTCCCTCAGGTGCTCCTCACAGGACTTGTGCTCCAGACCCCTCACCAGCTTCATTGCCCTTCTCTGGACCCGCCCCAGCACCTCAATGTCTTTCTTGTGGTGAGGGGCCCAAAACTGGACACAGCACTCGCGGTGGGGCCTCACCAGTGCCAAGTACAGGGGGACAATCACTTCCCTAGTCCTGCTGGCCACACTGTTCCTGATACAGGCCAGGATGTTGTTGGCCTTCTTGGCCATCTGGGCACACTGATGGCTCATATTCAGCTGGCTGTCGACCAACACCCCCAGGTCCTTTGCCACCGGGCAGCTCTCCAGCCACCCTTCCCGAAGCCTGTAGCGCTGCGTGGGGTTGCTGTGACCCAAGTGCAGGACCCGGCACTTGGTCTTGTTGAACCTTGTTGAACCTTGTCCTCGGCCTATCAATCCAACCTGTCCAGATCCCGCTATAGAGCCATCTTACCCTGAAGCAGATAAACACTCCCACAAAACTCAGTGTTGTCTGCACACTTACTGAGAGTGCACTCAATCCCCTCATCCAGATCATTGATACAAATGTTAGACAGAACAGACCCCAGTGCTGACTCCTGGGGAACACCACTTGTCACTGGCTACCAACTGGATTTAACTCCATTCACCACAACTCTTTGGGCCTGGCCACCCAGCCAGTTTTTCACTCTGTGAAGCGTATACCCATCCAAGACATGAACAGCCAGTTTCTCCAGAAGAATGCTATGGGAAATGGCGTCAAAGGCTTTACTAAAGTCTAGGTAGACACCACCCACAGCCTTTCCCTCATCCACTAAGCGGGTCATCTTGTCACAGAAGGAGATCAGGTTTGTCAAGCAGGACCCGCCTTTCATAAACCTATGCTGACTGGGCCTGATCGCCTGGTTGTCCTTCATGTGCCGCATAATGGCACTCAGGATGATCTCTCCCATAAACTTCCCAGGCACCGAGGTCAGACTGACAGGTCTGTAGTTCCCTGGATCCTCCTTCTGTCCCTTCTTGCGGATGGGTGTCACATTTGCTAGATGCCAGTCAACTGTGACCTCATGGGTTAGCCAGGACTGATGATAAATGATGGAAAGTGGCTCGTTGAGCACTTCCACCAGCTCCCTCAGTACCCTTGGGTGGATCCTATCCAGCCCCATAGACCTGTGTGTCTCAGTGGTGTAGCAGGTAGCTAATTAATCATAGCACCAAAGCCATCTATTCTCACTAGCAAGCCTTTATTTCAGATCGTTAAATTTATATCCGTGTACCTAAAAAACAATTTATTGGGATGTGGTTGAAAAATTGCTTCTAGATAAATATTTTAGATATTAATAATATAATATGACTGTTGTTTAAATTTTGTATATTGCGCTATCCATTATTATTTCTTAATTATGTTTTAGCACCAGCAAGTAATTAATTTTCATCATACTTTTCTACTTGAAAGACTTCAAGAACCTAAAGGCATTCTGTAAAAGCTTTGAACTTTTGATTTCCTTTGTACTTTCTATTTCTCTCCCTGTTCTGCTGGTTCACTCTTATGTATTGAAAGATACAGCAAAAAGGTCACAAGTAAAAAAGACAGCTCCAGCAGTGCTAAAAACAATAAAGTATTGGAGCAAACAGAATGAAAAGTAGATCTTTATAAACATAGTTCATGAAGGCAACAGAGACTGTTGTTGAAACAATTTAGTAAATTGTTCTTTAGTGACACTGTTTTCACTAAAGCTTACATCTCATCTCTGAAGCTACTAAACTGAACATCTTTGGCATTCCAGTTTTCTAAACCATGAGTAAAATTAATTCTTTAGTGGACTTAACTTACTAAGCCCTAACATTTTGCAAATTTCCCCAAGAATCTCATACTTTTCAAATGAGAACCTTTCCTTTTATTCATTATAGACCTCTTGGAAACAGAAACCATTAACTATTCCCAGCTAGGAATGTTATTTTGTACATAAACAAGTAAAATCACCCAAGTATCTTAAATTTTAGTCTTCTAAAAGGAAAAAGCCACTAAGTCTATTTCAGAGCATTTCCAAACAGCCATGACTATGTGATACCCAGGTGGAATAATCAGCTTTCTGTAGCAACAGTTCAACAAAGCACGTGTAATATCTTCCAGAAATATTGTTACTTAGGAACAGAGTGTAGTTTTCAAACAGCAACGGCAAGATTTGACATTTACATACTTCACTATGGATCACTGTTGGCGATATACTTATGGTCATGTAGTGTACTCTCCTAGCTATATTTTGTATATTGTTTAATTTAATAGTGTTACTTTTAATGTAGAGCATGTGCCCAGCTATAGTAACGATCTACTGGTGTCATTAGCTAAGCATTTAAAAAAAGCAGCGTCAGCAATATTAACTGCAATACTACTCCAAAGAATTACAAAAGGTAATTAGTAAGCAGCAAATTCTATTGGCAACAGTTTGTTTTTTCAGTGTCAGTCAAGAAATGACACATGGACAAAACCAAACAGGCTGCTAGCTGGCAACGAGGTAAGTGAACAATAAAGAGGACAACGTTAAAATAATCAAAGTCAGTGTTTACGATGTCAGGCTGTTGATGGTTCCTGAAGAGATTCAAGGATTAAAGAAAGAAAGGTGAAAAGAAACCTTAGTATTGATAAATATAAAGAAAGAGGCAAGAGTGGTAACCTTGGACTTGCTGATTTTCTCTCTGAAAAAGACAGCAGACTCCTACACAGACAGGGAAATGAAAGGAGGAGGCAGAAAATGTGATGTATGCATAGAAGTCCACTTTAAATTATTTGAGGTATGAATATCCAGATGAGATGCCACTGCTGTATACGCAGAATATTGTTTCTGGCCTATGAGGAAATAGCGTGACACACAGTTCCTCCCTGTGAAGGTGCAGCTGGTGTGGTTTTGTTCATATTGCTAACTACAAAAAGTCACGCTTGTTTGCTGCTGGCTTCTTCTGCAAGACATGTCCCGCTCCACAAACACGACTCCAGGGCTGTGACAGCAAGGGTGTAATCCTGTGGAGGAATGAGCACAACCAGCAGGAGTGTGGCACTGCTCCTCAGAGAAGGAAGCCGTGCTCCTGAGGACAAGCAAGCACTCACAGCGTAAAGGGCTGCCGCAATCACTGAAATAACATCCTTGCCTGGAAGTTAGATCAGCACAGCTGGGATGCATTGAGCAACTCGACGTAAGTGCTTCTGCATCATGGGATTTGGTTTCAGAATTCTCTGAATTCAAGAATAATTTTGAAAAAAGAGATTATTCCCAAACCAAAACATGCTGTTCTTTCAACTGCCCATGTCTGCCATTAAAGGTGCTAATTGTGCCTGCTGTGCTGAAGAACTAGGCATAAGATGATCTCATAGACAGTTACATTTCTGCCTACATCATCTGTCATTGACTCAATATTTCAGTTCCCCAAATTCAGCAAACTAATGAGGGTACTGCTGCCCCCACTGCTGAGCTCTGATGAATCACTGGATGCTACAACATTGGCCACTCCTTCAACTACATGTGAAGTCTGTGGTTCATCTATGCAGTACTTCATCGTCATCCTCGTGATGCACCACTGCAACACGCTGCCAGATCATGCCATTCTACCTGTAGCAAGTCTGGATATTCACTTCCCTCCTTGGCCAACCAAGCTCTGGAAATGATCACCACATATCCACCACCAGAACATGTTCTCTCTGAACGTGAAGAGGAAAAACTGTTTGAAAAACTGTTGAAAAAGGAAAAATCATATCACTATTCTTGAAGAAGAATGTTGAGTAATCTTAGCCACATTGCAGCATATCCAAAAAAATTCTGAGTCTGAAAGCATATCCATAAGGAAGTGATAAATGAGTGTATCACTAGACAGCTTACTCTGTGTGACATGCAAGATGCCATCCAAGAAGCTGTTGTCTCAAATCCGTGTTGATGCCACTGTGTGTTTCAAAAAAGAACCCCCGGACTGTGGCAGACTCTTACTTGAAATAAGTCAAGATCACAAACACCTACTGTAGCAGTTTCTGCTCTTTGTCAAGTGTGACTAATGAGTTACCAGGTCGTGTCATATCCAGCAACAGACCTGCATTGCTAACGAATTTGAGGACTTTGCCAAAACCCTCACTCATTTAAGTTATCACCCTCAAACAAGCAGGCTGAATAAATGATGCAGACAGTTGCAAGTACCTTGTAAAGAACTCCTGAGGGAGACTGGCCAACAAGGCTTGTCAGATCCTTCACCTGCAGCACGTCATGTCCACAGCTGGACAAAGACAATCTCTCAGCAGCAGTGCTACAATGTGAACTCCACCTGCATCTCTGTTGAATGTAGGGGGCTTTATTCCACCACTGAGAGGCCCCAATTCACAGCCTGACTCCCCTTATCCTTGTTACTCAAGAGAGACACATTGGTGCTGTTCTTGGAGTAGATGGGAAGCTGCAGTCTCCCAAGAAACATTGCCAGCTGAGGGAGATATTAGTATCGCAGACATATGCTGCATGTCCATGTTGTAGAGATGGGTATTTCATATAAGAAGAAGGAATATTTATGTACAAGGAAGCCTACAATTTTGGTTGATAGAATGAAAGTTTACACAGCACGTACGCAGAGGCAGATGGAAGAGGTAAAACTGGATTTAAAGATTGTCCCAGAAACCTCCTAGATAGAGCAGGCAGTAAAGGCAGGAAATAGGACGTTACACATACCTAGTATGTATAGTTTTGCATGCTGTGAGCAATTATAAAACTGCTGACCATCTCAGTGGTGGTGTAGAGTTGGCTATGCATGGAATTACCCTGTGCAGATGTTTAAGCTTCATTACATGTGGGGTAATCACCAAGTTGCTCTAGTAAAGCAGCTCTCTGGATCTGCAGCAGAGCCACTCCTGTCATCAATGGCCAAGGTCCTGGCTAAGGTATGAGAGACTAGAGGTGGAGAGGTTTTATTCACACTACTGCAGGAAACCCGTCAGCGTGTGCACGACAGGTTTCAAAGAATCTGGGAGCACAGGAACCTTAGGAACTTTACAGGAATCAAAGACTGTCCAGATGATTTATATTCTTCTCATGTGCTTATGGTGTTGAGCGTGGGAATACTTGGAGCCAAGTGCGGAGAGAACACCACCTCTTCCAATTCCCACCCACTTTTTCTTTCACTAAGGGACCTCTGCCAAATGTGCCTTGATGAGAGATACACACATTTCAGCCCCATATAGTTTCAGAGCCAGGAGGGATGAGTAGAGTTTAATGCATGCCTCTCTACCAGCTGTTGGCAGGCAGAAGATCATTGCAGGAATAAGCAGACAGAAACAACAGACTTAATAGCAGATTAAGATACCTGTGCCAAACCCTGCAGCAGGCTTGAGGAGTTGCAGCTAAAGCTGAAGATACAAGTATTGAGAGTGAGTGCAAGAAAGAAGGAATAAAAGTAGTTGTTTGGAAAGGTTGTTATTGATTGAAACTTTTGATAGGATTTATATCTTACCTATCTCAATTTTTTGGGAGCTGCTTCTAAAGACTGGGTCTAGGTTCCTTCAGACCTCTTATTCCACCTCTGCCTTCTCCCTCCTCTTTCTCCGCCCTGCTTCTCCTACTCCCCTCAGCTCAGCCATGCCCTGTACACTTATGGTGACACCTTCATGGTATGGAGCTTACCAATCTGCTGGGGCAGCATCCATAAAGTGAAGCTGATCAGTAAGAACACAGTCTGATCCTCACCACGTAACTGCTGAGGCAGAGAGCTGCATCTCTGCTTTCTGTGTGGTTTGTGCACACTTTTCAGGCTTCTAGCAGCGTATGCATTTTGGCAAGCTTAAAGGAAGCGGTATTACTTGGGGTGGATGCCTAGGTCTCTCAAGTACATCTTGTGTATAGTGAAATTAGCCCATCTGGTCTGAAGCAGCTGCATAATGATCAAATGTAGGCACTTAGCTTGTGTGAGGTGTTTAATCACATCACAGACAATTAATTTCTTATCTTTCTGCCTTCGGACTGAAGCAACTTAAACCTTCTTAAAATCAACACAGAGGAAGTCTTAAAACACACAGTCAACCGGAAGTTGCAAATACAAGTGCTGGATGGGTACTGTTGAGGACAGTGATAGTAGATTGACCTTAACAGGCACAGGAAGGCATAAAATGTAGCAAAACAATTATTTTTACCAACAGTTTATGGGAATGGGAAGGCTGAGGTAGGAAGAGTAGTCACTAATGCTGACAGGCTGTTAAGTAGAAATGGAAGAGCAGATTAAACAAACGGGCGTAGATGAAAGGCAGCTGCTTATGGTGGGAAGAATAATGATCAAATGACTGAGGGCTACTCATCAAGAGACAACCTTTGTGAACACACAGCTCGAATTAATTTATTATTTGAAAAAATTTGCTTGTAACAAGTGTTAAAATAGGTCACAACTGCAACAGCCCAAAGTAGCATCGGAAGGATGAGCAAAGCACGTTCTGCTGTGAGGCAGAGTCTGAAGTCTAAAATCTGAGCAGATGTATGAGCGTGAATTACCACTGAATTGCTATCATAACAGAAATAAGTATATATATCCTCCCTCCATTCTTCTTTACACATAATTGTTTGCTAAAGATGACAATGAAAGTGCCTAAGAAATTGAAGACAAATAGTTCAAGAGCAGAAACTTTACTGACTTTACTGGTGGTTGCATGCTGGTAATGAGGAATTCTGAAAACTAAAGACTTGAATATGAAACACCTTATCTTTACTGCCACATTTTCCAAAAACAAATGCTACCTATGGTCTTAGTACCAACATCAAAGCTTTTGAAATTTTTGTGGAAGTCTTATATTTTCCATTTGGCTCAAAGACACAGAGGAAGGCTCTTCAAAGCCTTTAGGAATATATCACAAGCAGAGTTACATGTATTAATAAGAAAATGCCCTAGCCTTGTAACAAAAAGATGAGCTTGCACTTTATAGCCAAGTCCAATACGTTGAATTACAGGTGGACTAACAGGCAAAAATACTGATACCAGCTTATTTCCATGTCAACAGAAGCCTGATATTACATATTAGATGAAAAAGTTGGAAATCTTTCAAAGAAAAATTTGCTTGGTATTTTAAAAGCAACTATCAGTTTAGCATATTATGTGGAACTAAAGGCCAGAGGAAAAGATTACTATTCAAAATGCTCTTTTTTTTTTCTTACCCAGATACTCTCTGGCAGAAACGGTGAAAATGTAGATTTTAACCTTTCAGATATCTACTTCACATGATTTCACTGAGGGTAATATTACACTGTCATATTTCTCTGTGAGGCAGTTGATGATGTTGATGAAACAAATGGCATCTTATGATTACATAGGTAACGCAACTGATTGACCAAGAATTCAATTAGAGACGTTTCACAGAGAGAATATGAAAGCTTTCAAAGCTTTAACTTGGTAGGTAAACTCATCCTGGGCAGAGTGTTTTGACACATTGTTATTTCCACCATGGAAGTAACCAAAAAACTCAAAGCTGTTTACAAGAAGTGGAAGCTTGATTAGATCTGGAAAATAACTCAAATATCCTGGAATATAACTCAAGTATAAATGACTAGGCTAAGCATTTAAAATGTTGGGGGGGTTGGGAGGGTTTTTTGTTTGTTTGTTTGTTTGAAGAGGTTCAAAACCTACATATTAATAGTACTATTTACAATTTAACTCCATTTAAAAGCAATATGAGTACATCTCATTAGTGGATTTCCATTATACTATTCCCAAATGACTGTGTCTAATATAGTCTATAAATAGAAAGGCAACTCACAAAGCACAGATTGGGCTTTGTGGTTGAGAATCAATGGGTCTGGCAGTGCCAATGATGCCTTCTGTCAGAATAAAATATAGTTCACAGCCAAAAATTACATATGCGAATATATGTGTATAATTGCCACTCCAAAACTCATGGCATGTTACAGTAAAGCACTGAAAACAACCAATGAAAATGTTAAAATTCTGAACAAAGATGTGAAAATACCATAAAGTGGGACTTAATTAATACTTTTTGTGAAAGGGATCTGAAATAAAACTGTGTGAAATTTAAATCTCATGCTACGTCCTATTTATTGCAGAGTGCACCTACTTCACATAAAATTCTGAAGTGGACAGACTTATCAATTTTGTGCAGAACAACTACATTGCAGGAATGCTTTAAATTCACTTTGCAGCAAAAGCCCAAGGTGAGCAAAATGTCTAAGTTAGTAGTAGGAATGTCTTTTTGCCACTAGAAGAGATAATGAATCCTATTACTAAAACGCAGCAGTAAGCCTAATTTTGAAGTCACACATAAGTTATAACTTTAAAATTAGCATTTTTAATTTTATTCCTACTTTTAATATAGTTTCCTAGCAAATTGGTACATAAAAAATGTAAAGAGGAAACAGCAGGCAACAATCAACTCTTGATTATAGGCTCTCAGAATCTGAAGGGGGCTGGATAACCTGGGTAACATGAAACCACATATAATACAAGATAGAGGTAAAATTCAGCCATAAGAACACACAGCAAGGGTGCAGTGCGAAAAGGGCAGGATTGCTGCTGAGTGTGGAGCAGGGAGATCCCCCAGCTGGCACCCGGCAAGCAGTCAAGAACATATTGCGGGCTCAGCCTGGGCATGCCTGCACTCCTCCTGACGTGAAACCAGCTCATGCAGAGCCTGCTCTGGTGTCTCCGCATTGGCGGCACACTTAACGCTGAGACTGAATAATTAATCCTTGGATAATCAAGAGTTGACTGTATCTGCATGAGCTGAGTCCATTTATTAAACACGTCACCTGTGACTGTGGCTACAACAGGCGAAGGGAAGTTTTCCCTTGCCACATGCTGTCTATTGAACGGGGTTCAAATGCTCAGATCTTCAGTGCATTAGCTGCTTATTCAATTTAAAGGCTAAGTTAACATTTCGCATAATGAACTTTTACCCAGTATTATGGATACTCCCATTTTGCTACTGTTAGGTATTAATTTTTTACATAAGCTCAGCACAGAGAAGTAGTTTGCACAGAATTGACTAAAAGTATTTTCTTTCTCCTGTCCTTTTCTTCCTTTCTAACGCTTAAATTTATTCATGTGATTCCTCACCTTAGTTTTAATTCTGCAGTGCACTGCAATCTCCAGTTACTCATATGCTTGTGTAGCCCTTATAAATGCCTTGCAGATTCGTATTTTCTTTGATTGTATTATGCTATATTTAAAGGAAATGGTAATGCCATATGGCCTAGCTGTAAATGTGAGCAGTAAATCATATATTTAAAGTGCACTAAAATCTTCAGGTGTGAAGGACCATAGAAGTTTAAAATATTATTACTAATAGTCACCAAGAGAAATAAGACTAATTGCTGTTATACCTCCTCATAATATTATACTGCCATTGTCTCGGGTGGAGACCAAACTATGCTGGCAACCCATCTGTCTAGCTTCAGTTAAAGGATCTAGAAATATTTTTACTACAGACTTTGCGAACAGCTATCAAACATGCAGTATGACTGAAGGGTGCTGCTGAATTTACTGCCTAGTTGACTGAGTATTATTTTAATGTTACTTTTTATTTAGTCCTGCAAAATGTAGAGTTCTGACAGACTACAATTGAGAATGCTCTTTTCATTCTAGAACATGCTACATTTGTAACTTCCCCTTAAAATTACTAATGTTTAATAAATCATGTAATTAGCACCATTCTTTAACAAAAAAAAATATATTTTGCTTTTAAAACATTCAAATGTTTCAGAAATCTATGTAACTAATTTCCTTGAATCACTACATTTAAGTTCAGTAACAATAAAATTCAAAAACAAGGCAACAAGCTGCTACTGTGTAAAACTTTACAAATGTACTTTAAAAAAAGGATAATTTAGGGCCAAACGTACAATGTAAAGTCATTTTAACCCTAATGTATGCAGCTGTATGGCTACCATAGTTAGTAGCACAGTTAAAAACATCATTAGACCAATACTTTTGTACAAAGAAATATGCTGCTATTATCTCAGTGGGAGATAACCCTGGCCTTTAACTTGAAATAACTCAGCAAGTTACCTTCCTGATAAACAATGCAATATTAATATCACAGTTGGGAGCAGTTCTCTGAACACCCACAGCAGGTATCAAATTTGTTGCTCAATTTCTGTTGGAAATTTAGCATTCCTTTCTAATGGGTATCTTTAGCTTCAAGTAAGAGGAACAAGTAGAGTTCAAGATATAATTAAAGTAATTTCATATTAAGCTAAAGGACAAAACAATCCACAGAGCAGCAAATATTAAATTACAGAAAGCAAAATTTTACAAATTATTCAAGCCACATGTAATGTTATGATGCAAGACTCTTAGCTATTAGTAATACACAAATAAGCACATAAAAATTGAAAAAAAACCATAAAGACTTGGGGAAGCACTTGTGCATGAGTGCAGTTTATGCTGAGATTATAAATCAAATTTCATTATATATCGTGGTTTCATAGATAACCCACTGTTTTAAAATAGTCCTCCATAAAAATATGTGACAATCTTAAGCACTTTCTAGATTTCTGAAGAACAAGAAACAATGCTCTCGTGAACAGGAAAGGGTGTCTGACACTGGTATTTCTTCCACTTTTGAACATCACTGATCCTAACATGACCACTCTACACCTTTTAGTACACCACAAGATGAGAGGTTCTCTTTGTGACAATGCACATTATTTGGTAACAGACTGAAAATCAAATGTAACACAGATGCAAAGTAGGCCACTCTGCTCAATTTCTAGATTCTTGCAAATTGTATAACCAAGGAATTCTCTTGGAAAAGCAATAAACTATACTTACCATGAAATTTTCGTTATCTTAACATAATTTTCAATTGGCAAGTTGTAATAAATGCCATTAAGTGTTATGCTGTTCTTTTATTCTCAGCCCAATTTTACCATAGCTCATTTTGGCATTCATCATGGCTCCTCTTCCCTTCTGCTAACAGCTGAGATACAAGATCAGGGATTTAGTGCACTGAAAAACTCAAAAACGGAAAACCATGTTTCCTAAGGAAAAACAAAATTGCACTCGGAATTTCAAAACTGCTGATTTTGTCTGTGATGTTTATGATGATCACATTGTAAGGAATTTTGTTTTACAGTGTTTGGATTTATTTTTTTTTTAAAGCGCCCTTTACGTTGCTTCTAAAGTAGCTTTGGCAATTTCAAAGAGTAAGGAGATTTTATAGCTATGGAGTGCTCAGCAGTTTATGCACCAGAACAGTCAAAAAGAAACTTCTGAAATCCCACAGTCAGCTGCTCTTATCTACAGTTGCTTTTAATTCTACGTAAAATAAAGTGAGATTAATCAGAATGTCAGCTGTCCTGCCTGTCAGTATTATCTGCTGATGGAATAAACACACCACGGAAAGTAGAGCCTGTGTATTGTAACATATTGATGTTTTGCTGCACAACAAAAAAACCCCACAGTCAGTGATTTTGAGTTGCCTTTTATAGAATCCTTCCTCCCAAAATTCCTTTTGTAATCTTAGTGAGTGTTGAGATCAGATATACATATATATATATAAAAAAGATGTCCAAAAGTTATTGTTAAAGGCCTCTATTCCCCAATATATTCACTCTATTTTTGAAAAAATACATGGATTATATTCTTATAAAAGTAATGCCAAGAAACCAATGAAACATCTGCACAGTATGGCAAACAAGACTGGATTGAAAGCAATATTTAAGTAACCACTAGAACCACATGTCAAAGAAATAGTTTGTAGAAAGGAAATTTTTTAAAAAAAGCAGCTTTGCATTCACTCTGGCCATGCTATCCTGGATCTCTTGGTTGTGAGGGCTGCAGTGTGGTTGCAATGCTGTTGCAAAGACACAACATCTTACAGAAAAAAAAAGAGAAAAAAAAAAAAAGGCAGAAACAGAACAGATCAAGAAAAACCTTCCAGACAATACAGGGTTTAGAGGGCTCAGACAAGTCAATAAGCTAAGATCAGAATATCATAAAAGAAGAATTGAAGTAGTGTGAAATGTAATGGGGTGAAATGTAATACTACCAAGTGAACTGACTGCTAGGCTAATGACAAGGAAATTCTCAGTTGGAGACAACAAAGGAAAAGAAAGATATGACTATCTTAATCTGGTAAACTAATGTCTGCCTGATATGGCTTTGTGAAAATAATGAATGTTACCCTAAAATGTGTAAATGCCACAGCAACGATAAAATCTTATTGAATGTACTCTATACAATTCTATCTTTCTTCAGAAAATGTACAGTTAAACAGGATCAGATGCAGAAAATAAAGCTACAAGAAAGATCTGAGGAATGGCAACACTATCAAATAATAGTACATGACAAAATCATATCTTGCTCATCCTACCAAACCAACACACGGTAAAAATATGATTGTTCTTTATAATGGAACACGAAGACCTATTTAAACTAAAGAAGTATCAGCACATAACAAAAAGAATAAATTGACTCTGACTAAAGCTAAGGCTGAACATTTTAAAGTGGTTTCTAATCAACAAAAGTAGTGATAGTGGACAAAGTGATAGGTTTTAAATTGATACAGATGTATTAGCAGGATGATGTACATTTACTTACTAAGGCAAAGGACCGGATCTGAGCATCCTGGCAGCCGGTCACCAGTGGTGTCCCTCAGGGCTCAGTTTTGGGGCCAGTTTTGTTTAATATCTTTATCAGTGATCTGGATGAGGGGATTGAGTACACCCTCAGTAAGTTCGCAGACGACACCAAACTAGGTGGGAGTGTTGGTCTGCTTGAGGGNCCTCGAGTACTGTGTTCAGTTCTGGGCCCCTCTGTACAAGAGGGACCTTGAAGTGCTGGAGCAGGTCCAGAGGAGAGCTACCAAGCTGGTGAGGGGGCTGGAGACCCAGCCACATGAGGAGAGGCTGAGGGAACTGGGCATGTTTAGTTTGGAGAAGAGGAGGCTGAGGGGAGACCTCATTGCCCTCTACAACTACCTGAAAGGAGGTTGTAGAGAGGTGGGTGTTGGCCTCTTCTCCGAAAATGACAGGACCAGAGGAAATGGTCTGAAGTTGCGGCAGGGGAGGTTTAGATCAGGTATTAGGAAGAATTACTTTACTGAAAGAGTGGTCAGGCACTGGAACAGCCTGCACAGGGAGGTGGTTGAGTCCCCATCCCTAGAGGTATTTAAGAAACATGTAGATTTGGCACTTCATGGCATGCTCTAGTGACAGAGATTGTAGGGGTTTTTTGTGTGTGTGTATGGTTGGACTCGATGATCTCAAAGGTCCTTTCCAACCATGAAGACTCTACGATTCTATGACCTGCTACGGCACTCTCAGGCTTACGTCCTATTTTCCTGCAAGCCAACCAGTATGGCTGAAAGTTGCACAGAAAGCACAATAAAACAGAAAGCTAAAGATATCTCAATGGGTTACTCGAGGAAATCTGTTATTTTATTTTTACCCTTGGTCTTAAGATACAGAATGTACTCCTAAATGAAGACTGAGAGAGCAAATAATCCACCTCATCTAATTCTTTGTGATATTTGATTACTAATTATATGTTTTTCTTTAATGATATGTTTGGGTAATATTTGGGTTACCTTATCTTTCCTACAAAAGGAGATGCAGGATTATATACAATCATTAGGGTTCACTACTAACCTGCAGGAAGGAAGACTGATGCTGAGAGAAGAGGAAATAAAGGCAGTGTCACTCCACTCCCACGCAGCCACGCTAGAAAGAACTGAGAATCTTTAATCTCTGCAGACCACATCATAATGAGTGTGATCAGTTGCATTTTAGCTCACAGAAATAAAATTAGTATTGTATCCGATTAATTTACATACGCTTTAAAGTATGTAAAAAAATGCATCAGACTCTGACTGATTCCGTGTCAGACCTTAAACAGGTACAATCCTTTATACTCCTCCTCAGCAGAACTGCTTAAACAATTACAAATGTGCAGGTTTGGGGCCCACTGCTCTATTTCCAGGAATCACACCAGGCCCACAGTCATTACTTTTCAAAGATTTCACTCCCAGAGAACAGAACATCAATAAGGTGTATCCTTATGTCGCCAAACAAGCAAGATATATTGACAATTTTGAAACACAAAGATATGCAACACCAATAGTTCAGGAAAAGAAATAGGATTTCAAACCTTTTATGTTATGCTTGTTTTTCATAAGGAGTCTATAACAAAATGAAGCTAAAGGTTGCAGCTTTCTTCACTTGGCTTTTCCATTCAACAAATACAGTAGATGAATAAAACTTTTATGACAATGAAAAGTTAAATTGTCTATACAGACTGCCACCGAACACTACTGCCTTCATCTGCACGTCACACTGATTGCTGTTTATATTGCCATGATGAGTCAGAACGCAGCAAAACGTGAAGCAAAACTCATGATGCCAAACTGATCTATTCATACCAGACAACAGAACCATGTAATAAAATCAAACTTTTGCAAATACTCTATACATGTTACTATGGAAACCTAATAAGCAGTTCTTTCTTTTTCTTTTCAGACAGTCCATTTTCATTTGCTAGAAAATGATATTTTAAAGTCCCTCAGGAAGATCCAAAATCATTTGTAATCTGGAAGAACGAGTGAGGTAACGTTTCTGATCTCCTTTTCCAAAAACCATCATAACTCGGAAACACGTTCCAGCTTCCAGCTAGGGAAAGGAGAATTACAAACTCAGAGCACTGA
This sequence comes from Stercorarius parasiticus, assembly GCA_013396915.1. NCBI lineage: Eukaryota > Metazoa > Chordata > Aves > Charadriiformes > Stercorariidae > Stercorarius > Stercorarius parasiticus. The sequence goes on along the minus strand of VWZL01001808.1, from coordinate 24,448 downwards.
CCAGATCAGAGATTCAAGAACCTCTGCCTAAAGATTTTTGGCAAATAGTTCAACTAACACTTAATGCCAGGCCCCCACCCAAATGATTTAAAAAATTTAAACAGAAAGGAAGAAAAATATATGATATATGGTTTGCAAATGGATGAGATTTGGAAAGAATACGGGGAAATTAGGATTTTGTCTCTTTCTTCACTGTATCATACAAAAATCTATAGCTATTTTGAGCGATTTTTCAATCAGTCTCTCTGACACAGTAAATAAATAGCAATTAGTACTAAAAGGTATGGATTCAAGCTAACGGAACAGAATGTTTTAGGGCGGATGTTCCATTTTGGAAGATTTAATTTAACCAGTGAAGTGAGTACATTAAGAACTGAGATGATAATATATTAGGCATGTCCATCAAATCCAACAGGAAAGTACGCGTGAATACATTGTGTTCTCGGGTTTGTACTACCAGTTGATCACTTAAGTCATCCTCAGCCACTTAGAAAATAGAAAAGCTTTCTCTCACCTTGCCTTACTCTTGTTTTCAGCCTCATATATCTGCTCTGACTTTTTTTGTGTTTAAGAAGTATCTTAGCTCCCTTCCCGTGGACACCAGCTTGCTTTGCCCATGCCAGCCCCAGGAGAAACAGCGTTGCCACCACCTACCCACTGTATTCGTGTGTCACAAACGGAGGAGCATGAGCTGCGCAGCCGACGACAACATTCAGCATCCCACACTGAAGACCGTCAGTAACAAGCTTCCAAAGTAAGAAAAAGAATAATTTTAATAGTGGTAACTGGGACCAGCGATTTTGGATATTTAAATTAAATTGCCAGTTCTGGTTTTGCCTCCTGTCTGTATACAGAGCTGTGATCATTCCAGACAAATATCTTGTGTCTTCTGTTGTTGACTTCTGAAGAAATGGCATGATTGAATATGATGTTCCCTTCCCCCTCAAACAATTCCTCTTGAATTTTAATGCTTCATGATTCTCTTGCCATCTTTGTAGAGAACAGTATTTTCCATAAACACTCAGTTTAATATTAAATTTCACAAAGTTAAAATGACAGTGAGGCAATGCTAAAACTACACACCTAAAACTGGAAAATCAAGTCTACAGAATACAGGATGGGAAATAAAAAAAAAAAAAAACTGATGGACATTAATTTTTAGGATAGCTTTTTTTGTGATTTTTTCAGTAAAATAAATTTCCAGTTGGGTAAAATTGGCCATTTTCCCTTTAATTTCTTATAGACATCTTTAAACAAAAGAAAATTCATTACATATAATTATGCAGTAATATTAGCACAGAAATTATTGTATTTCAGTTTTATAAGTTACTGCCTCTAACAGTGGGAAGGACATAAATCTACCTCACTACCTTTGCTGCTATTAACTATATAGTATATTTACACAAATTGTGGTGAATCTCTGAAATGAGGCAGAAAGTTTAAAAACTGCAACAAACAACAAAACGGACAAAAATTGTAGACTCTAAAATCTTATTAGCTGTTATTTCATCTTTCTGCCTTTTTTTTTTTTTGGTGTCTGTCTGTTCTTAAGAAATAAAAATGCATAAAGCTTTACTATTTGTGTGCGGTAAGGGCAGCCACAATTTACCACATGTACCATCCTTTCAGCAGTATGTCTTGTTAGTGCTCAGGTCTTCACATAGAAACGTGACACAACTGCTTTCCATCTGAAGGAAACAGGCATTTGCTAAATTAAAAAAAAAAAAAAAAAAAAAGACAGCTAAATGTGTATTTCTGAATGACAAGAGCAGCCGCAGCAAGCATGGGAAATCAAAGGGCCAAACACTCGCCTTGCTGGACCTGCTGCCAGCATCTGCCTGGGTTGGTGGGAACTCAGACATCTCAAGGGGTTTGCTGCCCATCAGCTGCTTTCTTCAATTTTTCAGAAAGGAGGCTGCATCCCATGAGAAATTGTCCTCACGTACACAGCAAGGCGTCTGCACATGTCACCAAGCCGACTGGCTCTGTGATTAATCCAGGGCAGTTAAAATGATAGCATGAAAAATGCTAATTTGGCTATTGTTGTAGATGCCCCAATACAATATATTCACAGACGCTTTGCAGATTATAGCAGAAGTTTCTCACTTGCATCTGAACCTTCCCTCTAGCAGCCAACTTGGCTTTTCAGCTGGACTGAGAGCTTGAATCTATGGCAGCAACCAAAAGTAGTAAATGGAAGTGAAGGATTTTTAGTATGTTGCCGAATTTTACTCATGAATGCAGTAAAATAAGAAAGCGTTAAACAGTGAAATTATGTATTTCAGCCCCTATTTTAAAACACATGAATTGAAAGAAAAAGAAAAAAAATGGAAGCACAGCATTTTATAAAGAAAGTACCAATCTCTTATCTCTGTGATGCCACCCAAAGAACTTGCATTGATTTGGAACAGCATGTGACCATAGGAAGTAATAGTTAAAGAATGGCAACAAGGGAACCAGCTGTTTTCCATATGTCTGGCAGGATGGAGATGAGAAAACAACGGCAATTAAGAAATAACCAAAGCTGCTGTCTTTTAAGGGTTTTAACTTTGCTAGAAATGAAATAAAATGTGATAAAGTGGACAACATGATAAAAAAAAACATGCAATTGCTGGTAGAACAATGTATCCCATTTAGAGGCAATTTTATAAAGAAACAGAGATTTTTAAATTTAAAAAAAAAAAACTTGAAGGTAATTAAAGAAACAGAAAAAGAAGAGGTAAGACAAAACACTGCTGGACATTAATAGTAACAGCAAAAAAAACCCGACCTCAAAATGCACACAAAACTGAGAAAAGAAAGGTAAAAGAAAAACGGTATCACAGCGTAAAGGATAATGAATTCATTTATAAGCCTATGAAGGGGAAGATGATGGCAAAAGGAGAAAAAAGCTGTATAGGTCCAAGGAAGGAATAAAAAGGCAAAAATCAGGAGGACAACAGGAGGGTTTAATGCATATTTTCGAAGAATATCTAAGACAAGAAAAGGCATTTGAAATTGAATTTATGATAGGATTCTTTTACCAGGTACCATGAGTCTAGAAGGATATCTTCCAGATGATGGTTGGAGTAACTCAAGTGCAGTCCACAAAGCTTGACTAATAAGTGACTGGATGGCATAAAAGCCGCAATGAGGAATGCTAACGTTAATTTAGCAAGAGTAGCAACTCTGTTGTTCCTGTTGTGGAGATGACATTTCAGTATCAGAAGGTGGCAAGCAAAATACTGGGGAGGGGAAGCAGTAGTAAAAACCCATAAGCAACACTGTCTAAAGAGAACGCCTCAGAATCACAGAATCATAGAACTGTGTAGGTTGGAAGGGACCTCTCAGATCGTTGAGTCCAACCATCAACCTAACACTGACAAAAACCATCACTAAACCATATCTCTAAGCACTATGTCTACCTGTCTTTTAAATACCTCCAGGGATGGTGCCTCAACTGCTTCCCTGGGCAGCCTGTTCTAATGCTTGATAACCCTTTCAGTGTAAAACTTTTTCCTAATATCCGATCTAAACCTCCCCTGGTGCAACTTGAAGCTGTTTCCTCTTGTCCTATCGCCTGTTATTTGGGAGAAGAGACCGACCCCCATCTCGCTACAACCTCGAGTGTTTTCTTCATGAATGACAGATTATCAATACTGGAAAGACTTGAAATTTTGTTTGTTTTTCTTTTTCAAAAACACAGCCACAGTAAATTCAAGAGCATATTGCCTTTTTGAGGAAAAAGTCTGAATTATGGGTGTTAACATTTAACAAACAACGGTAGTCCTTATGCTTACAAAGCCCGATCCTTGAAGGCAAACCTACTGCTTAAGATTAAATCATGGCTATGAGTAAAGACAAGTCATCTGGGTGGTTTGAAGCATCTTGTCATTCATTTGTTGTTCAGATCTAATCATCAGAACTGTCACGCAAGCAAGATAAAAATCTCCTATTAGAGCGAGTTGCTCTTGGCTCACATGAACAAAAAGAACAGGGTTACTGTTGCTTCCCAAAGTGCTGGGCATGGCTGTTAAAAAAAGTGAAAATGGCTACAGAACGACTGATGAGATAATCAGATTTTAATGAGACTCTCCAATTATTTTTAAAATATAGATGTCATGTTCCTTTGGTACTTACATTAAAAGTTTACAAATTACTTTTCTTCTTTTTAACTGGAATTTGATCTGCATACTATGCAGATTGGTTAGAGGAGTATCAGAAAATGCTATTATGTTAATTTTAAAGAAACTCTAGCACTGGGGTACCCAGTGGGCCCCTATATCTCCAAATACTGTCTATCATCCAGTCTGTGAAACTGTGTGCTCAGGAAGACTAAAACTCCGGAAGGAATTCACTCGCTCTCCGTATGACTTCCTTTTCTCAGACTTGCCAAAGATCTGTACAAAGGGAAAAACAGAGTTTATCATCTGACCACAAGATGAAAGAGGGCCAAATGAAGACAGAACATAAAAGAAACCTCTGAACCCAACAGCAAACCTCCCCCAATTAAAAATTCTGCATAATATTGTTCATCTAAATACTCATTTTTTCTCAAGACACCTCATACCTTTTTCCTCAAACAACTCTGTGTAACGCTTCCTACTGATGTCGAGAAGCCTAATTGGAAAACAAGTTTCTGTTTTATGAAAACCTTCAAGGCAAGATATTTACATTCAAATTCGGAAAGAAAAAAATCATTGTTGCAAAGTGAAGACCTATTTCCCTTGACAACCTAACCTGGTGATTAGAAAATTTGTCTGGGAGGTGGGAGGTCTATATTCAATCATTTGTTCTGTTTGATTTAAAGGACCGGCAACTTCTATTTCCCACATAACTGCCCCAAGCAGAAGGCTTACTCTCTAGCACCAAATTCCTGACAAAGTCCAACTCAGCACCATTTGTTGCTTCCCCTAACTAATAAGGAATTGTCTAAGTGGCACTATCAAATATAATTTGCATTGCATTTTCATAGCAAGCCATCTGCATCTTCTGCTCTGGCAGAATTACGTAATAAATTATAGGCAGGACTATCACCTTCTGTGACATGCAAAAAATGACAGCAAATAACAGCAGCGTATTTTGCAAAAAAGATTCAGTATCTGTGAACGTTGTGGTAGAAAGCCAGGTAAACATTCCTTTGGCCTGCCTTCCTTCCAACAGTATTAATGAGATTCCATCTACTACAGCAGATCCAGTAAAAACCAGTGAAAGAAAATTTGTTTTCCTGTATTTCAATTCGTTTTTATCCAGCTCCTTCAGTAGGGATGTAGCAAAAAATAAAATAAAACTGAATAAATAAGGCAGAAGCTGCATACAGCGAGGCCCCAAGAGACACCGAGTTTAGTTAAATTTTCTTTAAGAAAATGTATTCATGGCAGTATTCTTCCCAGTCTCGGACAAGAGCTTTCCTGATTTTAAAACGTTTAACTTCAGTGAGCGAGATAAAGGTATTGCATCAAATTTATCTCCTGTTAGGTATAAATTGGACTGAAACTTGAAACAATGATGTTATTTTTGAGCAAACCCCACCATGAAGAGACTCTTCAGGAATTTTACATAGAGAAAGTTATTTCTTCGCCAGCTCTTGACTTCTTGACATCTTTTTTTTTCAGGCTCTTTTATATCTTCTTACTTTCAGCTGTTTCTCATAAAATCAGTTGTTTGAGTATCAGGCCTCCTTTTTCTTCTTTTTTTTTTTCTTACTGCTACTTGTCTTTTAAGGTATTGAATTTCTCCTGATAATGTTGTGTGACCTTTTTTTTTTATTTATTTTAACTGCAGAGTCTAATGATATGTGCTGTTTTTCAAAATCCTGTCTCTTCTTTTCACAGGATTAGGTGGAGGTTTTCTTTTAAGGTTATGAACACAGGATTGAAAGAATGAACATTAGAGACTCCAAAAACTAATGACAAAGGGGGTTTTGTTTGTTTGTTTTAATAACCCTGTGTTTTTAAGGACCTCATCCATAAATTTCAAACATTGTATCACAATTTCAAGTTGAATTTCAACTCCAAGCTTCCAGCTTTTAGTTTTCACCATTTACACTTCCAGACCCATTTGTCTAATCATTATCACCCCTCAGTCCCCACCATCAAAGTTTCACAGACTTCTTGGTTAATCAAAATACTTTAATTTAGTAGACTTCCAGTCTTTCACCCAACATGCAATCCAGGAGTGCATGACAGCTCGCAAGTGTGTGTATGTGCCATGCCTGTCTTCTAGCTCTAACACAGCAATATCTAGGTGCACCCCATTACCTCTCAGCTCTCCATAGCCACCTCTCCAGCACCTCGTTTTCTTGGAAAGAGAAGGAAGCTATGTTTTTCTCTCTCTGACTTCTCAGTATTGACAACACATGGCTCAAAACTGTGAGGCAATCTGCTCAGAGTCTGGATGCACTCTCAGCTCTAACTCAATACTGTGAATGCAATTCTTTGGGGACAGCACAGAGAGGTAGCCCCAGTTCATCTCACCTATGGCCAGTGCAAGCCTGGTTCGATCAGCTTGAATAGATTTTCATTTGTACAAAGGAAGAGAGAAAATAATTTGCATCTTCCTTTGCCCATCCATATGTAGCTAATCATAATCCGGTCTCCCATCTGCAATTCTTTGAGCTATGTATGTAAAAGGAAACATGAAATAAAAGGATTTTGTGCCCCCTGAACAAATTAAATCAATTCCCCTATCATGCACTAGTGCTAAGGCACTGCCATCTAGTGTGGGAAATCAATATAACAAAGAAAGAGAAAAAAAAGAAAAGAAGAGAAAAGATAAAGAGTATTTTCAACATGGCAGATGAAATTCTATCAGCTTCCATCAAACGTCTTGAACACCTACACATCATGTTCATAACACTAGTCATTCTACTTTATGAAAACACACACACGCATAAGCCCTCTCTTTTACAGAAGACTCCCTGACTTGATAGACTGCAATGGTTTCCATTAGACTGCACTGTGTCACATCAGACAGGCTCAGCAGAGCCCTTTGGTCCAGTAGCCTCATTTGGAGCAACTCTGTGGAACTAAAAATAAAATTCTACAGTATTTAATGGCAGGAATCTCTTGGTAGAAAAGAACTTTTTCTTAATTACCACATATTTTATTGCAAATTTACAATTTCAAGACTTTATTCTCTAATTCACATTATATGGAAAGCAGGACCAAAAAATCAGGAACTTTTGAGTTTTGCCCCTCCATCTGTACTAGCTGAAGACTTTCTCTTGTCTTCCAAGAACATTCCTGCCCATCAGCCCCAGGTTTCCATTGTTTTGTGTCCTCTGCAATTACCTACAATTGTTCAATGAACATGCAAAGGATCTGACCTGTTTCCTTTGGATGAACTTTGTACAGATGACATGAGCCAGTGGAGATATGATAATTTTACAAAACTTGCAGATCTGACATTAAGATCAATGAGTATAAACACCTTTGTATTACGAAATATTTCTACAACATGTTGTAATCTCTTTACTACCACTATGCTAATCAAGGCTTTTAAGTACTCAGTAACACTGTAGCCTACTTCTTTCCAGAACTGTAGCAAGATAGTGTTATATACTATTTGGTTGGTGCAGAGATTCCTTATCATCCTCATCACAACAAAACTCTGTTTAGAATACAAGCTGTATCAATGACTCTGAAAGTCCACATACCAAAATTCTGCATCCTGATAAAAACATGGTCATTTTTGTCTCCAATAATGCTGGAGAAACACTGCGCATCCAGAGAACAAGACAGTTAAGAAAAAATAGCTTTATGTGATAGAGAGAGTACTTTCCTATCCAATAAGGATTGGAACATCACAATCTTAAAAGAGAAATATGTAAAGGGAAAATCGTATTTAAAACGTAAAACTGAGAAATAAGACTATACAAAAAGAAGAGTTACTTCAGTATAATCTTCTATACTTGATAACATAAGTCTTATGTATTTGATGTAGGATTTAGCACTACATAAAATGATTACTAAATCAATATTTATATTTTGGTAACTGCATATACCCTGGATCTTTACATATACATATTAAATGACCGAACTGAATGCAAAGACTTCAAGACTCTTTGAACCAAGATGAAACAAACAGTTCTTAGTTTGTCCAAAATAATTTAGGAATTATTTTGTATTTCAAGTCATACTGTAAAATAAACAATTTCAGCATTCTAAACATTCTAATAATTGCCATGGATCACTGAAGTATTTAACTTTTTAAAAATGTACAAAATAATGACAATTATATATGATATGCCAATATCTTTCTGAATTATATTGGTACAAACATCTATTTCATGGATGTCGTAAAAAAGAAATAAAGTATCTTGCCAGGTATTCAAAGCCTGTCAACAGCATTATAAGGAAAACTACTTTTCATAAAGAACTTTATTCATGTGCCTCCCAAGCCACCATAATATGACTCAGTTACAATATTGAGCCAGCATATCACAATCTAGCTAATGCCTTTTCTTTAAATATTTAGGTTGTTAAATATAGATAGATAAATATATATACATTATATATGATGCATAGATTTAAGATTATGATATATTAGACTGAAGAAATATTTGGGAATACTGTGTTGCTAAATTACTAATGTAGTTCCAATGTAAGGGTGGAAAGAGGGCACTGAAAAGATAGTGAAAACATAGCACAGTAGATACTAGGCTCCTGATTCACGTGATCATATGTGTATTTCAGGTTTCAACTTTAAAAATATAAAGCAATTATCTGGCCCTCAAGGTTGTGAAGAAAAGCTTGTAGCTCATGACATAAGACATAAGCAGACTTACGAGATCAATTTATGTCTGGAGAAGAGCCTGAAAGAAGTCCTGAAATGATGAGCGCACCCATGCAAATCACTGAGGAGCTAAGCTCCACGATCCACCGCTTCTAGGTCACCACACCAGCTTAGGAGGAGGAGAAGGGATGTGCTGAAACTCTGTGGCTGCTGTTCCTCAGAATCCCTTCCTCCCCTCTCTAGGGAACCCATCTCAACCACTATCCTAGAAGCAAAATACAGCCACATGGTTTTGAATACACTGTCATGTAAGTTCTGTATCGTATTTAATGTGGACATAAAGGGACAGACAAGTTAGCGCAACCAAGACATCCAAATCTTCTCCAAGTGTAGGTAGCTGAGCTCATAACAAGGACGTCAGTACCAATCCGCCTGATCCATCCATCACCATGAATGCCGGTGGAAATATACTGTACCTTAACAACACGTGCCCTGCCCAGGAGAATGACTTTATAGAAGAAAACTTATTACTGGGCATAACTGACATGATTTCATTGACAACAAAAGTGTTTTGACAACCTACAACTGATATAAGACCTGTCTCAAGATCTTTTTATTACACTGCTTCTCTACGACTATATATGTATATTTATCTATTAGGTGTCAATCAATGCAAGCAATACTTCTGTTTTAGTTTGTTGTCATAAGAGAATTTTTAACAGTAAAAAGAGTCTCCAGACACACCACTTCAACAATCTTTCCAGTAATGTGGGAAAAGCAAGAGGAACATTCAACATTTTTTCTATAATCCTACTTACTAAGAACCTTATGTTCCATTCTTACATTAAAATTTCAAGAATAAAAAAACCCAAATTATTTAAATATCCTAATAATTAACTATCTTGCTATTATGTTATGCATTCATTCAGCAATGAATTACTAAAAAGTAATTCAGCTTTGCTCATGTTTACTTTATTGGGGTTTTTTTTTAGGTTTTCCAGGCTACTAAAAAAATTCTGTTCAGCATTTTTGCAGTTGTTACGTAAACTGATTCAAGCTATGCTGGGGGGGGAAAATACAGATCCTAAAAAGCTCCAGCAAAAAATATGTCACATTAAGGAAACTCAACGCTGATGAAAAATATCAAAATGGGGAAAAACCCAAAGAAATCCAAGGCGGTCTGACACCTTTGTGTCAGAACAGCATCTATTTAAAACTGTCCTTTAGATAGAATCTACCTGAAGAATGACAATAAAAATGGTAAGAGGTTCAAACAATAGTGATTTGCTAAATTTTTGATATTTCTTTCTTCAGGCAATATGTGATCAACAGCCACAGTGGTATCCAAAATTAATTTTGAACATTTTTTCAGATACTTTCTTATCTGGGGCCTATTTAACATTCTACGGTTTTGAATTTGGGCCAGAAAGTCCTGTAAGAAACTTCCTCCTAAAGCATTTGTTTGAATTCTTACCACAAGTAGGACACACACAAAAGTAAGTAAAAAGATAACATAAAGTTAAGGCTTTGAAGCTTGTGGTTTTCAGAATAATCAGAATTTACAGGTCTCTAGCATCTACTTCATTTACCTCAGCATTTTACTCTTCCTTTCCTGAGAAGTGATTCCAAATAGCCAATGCCAAGTTAAATCACATCGGAGAAGAGAAGCACAGGATAATTTACGAGGTTTCTAGTCCAACCCCCTGTTCAAAAGCATGGTCATCTGTGAGGTCAGACCAGGTCACCGGGGCTTGATCCAGACGAGTTTTAAAAATCTCCAAGTACGCACAACGCGCACAGCATCACTGCACAGTCTGTTCCAACACCTTACTACCTTAATGGGGGAAATGTTTTTCCTTTTATCAAGGAACTTGTAAATCTATTAAGAAGCTTGAAAGCTGAGTGTGTTATATAGCCACCACATGTAACATTTAATAGTCTTAATTTACTGATCCACAGTCCAACACCACATACTTTCTTGAATAGAAATTATGGCAACCCACTCTGAACCAGCAGTAATTATCCAGTAACTTGCAATACTCTTGCTGTATGACTGCTTGACAATACAGTAAATAGCTTTTACCACTATTGCTTTCACTGTTGTAAATTGATTTAGTTGAGCAAATTAATGACTGAGAGCTGCTAACCACTGCTAGAAATCAAGGTGAACTTGGGTAAAATGTTAACTTCTGTATTGCTAAACCTCTAATATAACCACAGGATAAGGAAGAAGCAAAACAAGTGCAGTTTACTGCCAGTCACGGAGATAAGAACTAAATTTTCCAAACCAGCAGCTTAAATTTAAATTTGTCTATCCCTGCTGCTTGCCCAGTACTCAAAGTACAGATGGAGATTCTCACCGAACTTGGCCAGATTTTCTGAAAAGACATTCAAGATCGCAAGCATTGATTTGGAGGTCAGTTTTGGACTCGTATTATTCTCAAATGTGATTCATTATATGGTTCATTAAAAAGGATAACTATTTTTGCTAGTAGCCTCACTATTGACGATAGAGGATAAGCCTGATTCCAAAAACATGTACGAAGATATTTAAAAAAACAAACAGTGCGTCCTCTGAAACTTCAGAATATTTTTACTGTTTTCAGAAAGTGCTGCTAAGCAACTCTCCAAGCTCCTTTGTACCTTTTATGCATCTTAAGTGTGACAATATAGAAAGGCCTGCATACACTCACACATAAATATTAATTAAAAATTCAACACTTTACATTGTCTAAAAAGCAAACAAATTTTTTCCAATGTGTTTTCTTCCAATTTACTAACTGCTTATAACAGGTGCTTTTTTTCCCCCTTCCATATTTTGCTGCCAAATGTAGAGGATATTTAGCTTAACTGTATTAAATTGAAGATTACTATTAAATTTATACCGCTTCAGCAGCACAGTGCAGAAACACAAATAGCGTGCCACGCCACTGAATAAATATTAGTTAGATGCCACTGAATAAATATTAGGTGCCACTCTTGCCTTACTGACCAAGAACCCCTTGCTTTTCCTGTATAAATATAACTCAAGGCGTTATTTCTCATGTATTTTATGTCACAAAATTTCATGAAAATTGTGGAAAAAGACCCCACCCCCAGGCATTGCCCTGGCATTTTGAGGCCCTGACACTGACCTGTCATTACGGTGCCTGCCCAGGGGTCCCTGGCGAACATGGCCACCACGGCGCCAGGCCCCCACCTCCAGGCTGTACTGTCCCTGACAGACCCTCCGGGGCTCCCCACACCCTGCCCAGGCCGCCATTTCACCCTCAGCAGTCCCCAAGGCCTCAGCAGTCCCCAAGGCCTCAGCAGGGCCTGTCTCCATCTCCCCACAGCCCTGCCCAGCCACAGGCCCCGCCATGCCAGGCCCGGCCAAAGGCACCATGAGGCCCGCGCCTGTTTTTGGCGGGGAGGAAGGATGTTTGGGCTCGCTCCTAAATCCCCGTCGTACCCCTCAAATCAGAAAAGCAAAAACCGTCTGCTGAAGATGTGGAAATCGCACAGGCGGCGCAGCTTTTATTCACTGCATCCACAGCAACGGGATTTAGGAAGAAAGCACTGCCAGAAGTCAGTCACCAGGGATCTGATTAGACAGGCAGCGTTTAACCTAATCTCCTCTACTGCGAGCGCATTCTTCTTCCTGTAATTAAATGTGATCACAGATGCAATTATTTAGGGGCATAATTCCACCAATTTAGACACCAAACTACTTCAGCTGCAGGTGGAAAAGGTAAATATTGAAAGGGTAGGAATAAAAATGTGAGCGTTGTTATGACTGGAGGCTGGACTACTGGGCAGGCAAAAGTCACAGGAAGATATAAACCTAGCAGCTTACGAGGTAAAACTTCAAAAATTTCAGTAGTCCTCAAAATATCACATACTGAACAACTGAAACATTTCTGAAAAGTTCGTCCCTTCTATCCTAAAGGATTACAGGATTATTTTGAAGCCAAAGGATATCGCTATCTGTTACTCCAGATGTTTTTTGGGGGCTGGTAGCAAAAACACATAGACTTTGTCTATCTCTATAATATTTATAAACTTTATATTCATTTATTACATCCCCAGAGACAAACCCACAGTATGAAGAAATTCCATAGGAAATAGAAAATTATCGGAAATAGATGTTTGTGAGCAATGACAACACTAAAACATGTAAATATGCACAGCTTTCTGAGGGATTGCCAACAGAGAAAATGAAAGTTTACAAGTACTAGAAAAGTAAAAATTCCAAGCAGGATTGAGAATTACAGTGGTCTTAGTTATATTCCTTACATAATTTTGGTTTACTCTTTTTAAAATGATAAGGCTTATCTACACGTACAGATGCCAACAGTTCCTGCTCTGAAGAAGCAGTACTTCAAATGGGTAAATCACTTGGAAAGGTAGGTGTGGGATTTGATGCCAAAATTTTGGAAGTAGGAGAGGACAGACACAACCTTACTTGAACAACAGTCCCATTCTATCTTGTGTCATAAATAGCTGAATTACTTTGTTCTTTTTATTTTTTTTTTTTCCTAAAGTCAATGTAGCTTTAGCAATATCGATCACACTGTCATAAGGATGTATTTTGGTATTTTTAGAAGGACAGCATGAGTGATATTTATATTCCCAAACACTGGAAAGAGACAAAAATAGGTGGAAAGGCAAGAGTAGCCATGCCTCCACTTTGTTTCAGATCAGCTCAAAAGCCACAGTAGGCATTAACAACAGAAATAGTAACAGCTGAAGAGAACAACAGTGAGAAGTGACTGGCAGGTATGGTGGTTTTAATGGGTATTTGAGTAACAGACAGGAAAAAAAGTCTGGTTTAACTAAACTGTTAGTAAGAGGTTATGAAAGTAACTGTTTTGCACACTATATAATCATGTATATGCAATTCAGGGCCTTTTTTCCTCCTATTATTTAACAAATATAAAGAGCTTCACAGATACCTGACACATATAGGAAATATTCACTGATGAAAAGCCTTTGGAATGATAGTGTACTTTTAATAACTTCCATGGAATACACTGACATAGTTGCAATCCTTACAAGAGCCTACAAATATCCATGTTCAACAAAATATAAAACAATTTCACTATTAAGTTGCAGGAGACTGTTTACAACAAAATGTGACAAGAGTCCCTGAGCACCAACTCATCTCTCTTTGGGAGTATTTGTTAATACTACTAAAGGGTAAAACTCAGTAAGGATGAAAGTTAGAAAATAAAAATGCATCTGAAGGTTATTGTTGTTTGCTTATATAAAAAATAAAATACACTGACTTATTTAATTTCTGAATCGTATCTTTGTGCTGATGCAAAGAGAATGTTTCTGTATGTATTATGTATAATATGACTGAGCATATGCTAAGTGAAGTCCTGCAATATTTTATTTGATTAATAAAAATTAATGATGGTGTTGATTTCTCTCTCCAGTTTCTCAACCCACTCCTTGTCCCCCAGAGGGGATGTGCAGCACATCTACTTCAACACATTAGTTATTGTTGCTGCATGTACTTGCACTTGCGATTGAGCTGTTGTCTATGGATTGAGTTATTCAAAAATATTTTTTGTAAGAAGCATTGCAGTATTCCCTTCAAAAGGAAGCACCATTGTTTTTTATTCTATAATCCATTCTAGTTTTCTTTATTCACCAAGCACATGTCATTGGAACAGAAAACAGGTCAGGCACACATGACTCGAGCAGCAGAAAGCAAACCTGACAGCCCAGAGGCAGTGGCGGCCACCCAGAGGCAGTGGCAGTTCCCCGGAGGCAGCGGCCCCTGTCCCTGCAACTCCTTTGCTCAGAGCCCTGCCATAGCCTTCAGGGGAGCAGCGAGAAAGGGAACAACTGAATTTTGACCCAGCTACCCTCAGCTGTAAAATGTTGATGAAGGAATCGTTGCACCAGCTGTAACTGAGAGCAGTCCTGATACCAGTTACGGCCAGGCAGGCCCCATAGGGCAAAGAACGGGTAAACACACTGCTCCCTATCTTTGAATCCTGTTTTGAGCAACTTTGGAAAAGCCAGTATCAAGATAGAAGTCATTCCATAAAGAAGAAATAATATTTACATATACGTTTTTAAAGCATTCTATTCATATTGTTGCTAGAACCATGAAACTCTCATTAACGTCACTGTGATATTTACATGTGTGGCAAAGTCCTGAAATTATTTAGAGATGTGATAATATAAATGGAGTGACACCTTGCAGCAAGATGCGCTCTTTAATTTAAATATGTCTTCTGTCAAAATGTAACAAACATGACAAGTTTTGTTACCACAATGTGATAAAATGCAAACAAAATTGGATGCCATTAGTTTCTACAAGTGCCATGAAAATTACAAAACATCACTGCTTACCTCCTGTCGGGATTACGTGTACTAGAAACAGTCATGACACCAAATAACCACTCCTGTAGTTTAAATGTCACTTCTATGTGAAAGACTAGCCCAAGAATACTTGCTGCTTCAGTCCCAGTGAAGGTCTGCCTTGCAGCTGTGAATGGGACTTGAGTGCGAGTTTCACACATTGTTAGCCCCTATTTATACGATTAATCCCATTTAGGTCAAAGAAAAAAAGAAAAATAATAAATTCACTGAATAATCCAGAATTTATATGAGGCAAAAACTAAATGTGCAATGGCCATTACTGGTTTAAAAATAAAAATCATACAAAACATTTAAAGAAAAGTACTTAAACTCTACTGATAATGATAATTTCATTTTAGACATAGCACTTTTTTCTCCTAACATTTAGTCAATATATAAGTTTTAAGTAGAGTATAAATTACCTCTTCTCAAAAACAACACGCCATTTTATGAAGCTGGAGTGAACAACCTCCCCAGGAAATCCATCATGAAGCATTTGATTTGCTAAAGCAAAATGAAATTTGCCTGGTAATTTTTTTAAGGGTTTTCCAGCAGACTTTCAGTGGCTCAGTTTATAAAAGAGCCATGATTTGAGAGTGCCTGCTTTAAGAAATAAAGATCTGGTGAGCAGAAACAAAATAAAATCATCCTTGGGTATAAAAATAACATTCGCTCACCGGGTTAGGATGATAGCTGGTATAGTGACTCCAGCTTTTTTCAACAATTATACCAAGTCAAATAACCACCAACCAAATAATCAGTCCGTGGTGTGGAAAAGCCCTGCAGACACAACCTGGTCAACTTAACTCTGTAACAGACTTCTTACGTGACTCTGGCAGTAAAGGAATCCAAAACTGAAGACAGAAAATCCAGAACATGGCCATGCTATTCACTTCTCCTGCAGCGACACCCAGGATCTGCCAAGCTGCTGAGACAATGTAGGGCAATGCTAAACCGGCTGTGAGCTACACTGGGCACCACACCGTTCTCGAGAAGCCCAGGACCCCAGAGGCATGAGATGGGCACACACCACCTTACAGGCTTTCCTTCTTTGCTCCTCTAGGTATCTGGCTCACCAAAGATCATAGAATCACAGAATTGTCTAGGTTGGAAAGGACTTTTCAGATCATTGAGTCCAACCATCAACCTGACACTGACAAAAACATCAATAAACCATATCACTAAGCACTATGTCTGCCCGTCTTTTAAATACCTTCAGGGATGGTGACTCAGCCACTTCCCTGGGCAGCCTGTTCCAATGCTTAATAACCCTTTCAGTGTAAAAATTTTTCCTAATATCCAATCTAAACCTACCTTGGTGCAACTCCAAGTCATTTCCTCTTGTCCTATCGCCTGTTACTTGGGAGAAGAGACTGACGCCCACCTGGCTACACCCTTCTTTCAGGTAGCTGTAGAGAGCGATAAGGTCTCTCCTCAGCCTCCTTTTCTCCAGGCTGAACACCCCCAGCTCCCTCAGCCGCTCCTCATCAGACTTGTGCTCCAGACCCCTCACCAGCTTTGTTGCCCTTCTCTGGACCCGCTCCAGCACCTCAATGTCTTTCTTGTGGTGAGGGGCCCAAAACTGGACACAGTACTCAAACTGGACACAGTACTCGAATATCTCACCCTTAAACAGATAACACACCCAAACATGACCAATTACTGCTGGTCACTTTGTTCAGGCCGCACTGATGTTCAGCTGGACCAAGAAGGCGGCCCTGTCTTTCTGCCACTTGTCTCCTCACGCCTGTAGCATCTATTTTTGACATCTGTGAGAGCTGCCCGGGCAGTTTTTCTTTTCTGGAGACCTATGTGTAAATGTGGAACTGTGTCAGAAAGACGATAATGTGAGAATCGATGGACTCCCTCTTGGTGCAATGTTAAGTGAATTTTTGTTGACCACACAAATTCTCATCACATTAGAGCAAATCTGGTATTTCCTGCAAAGGAGAAAACCAGCAGTGAAATACCAGCCATATCGCACTGAGAAAGCCAATATATTGCAAAATATATTTTATTAGCAGTAATGTTTTAATTTTAAATCATGTGCCTGGAACAATAGTATAAGGAAAACTTTTGTACGCATAAATTCTGCACTTGAACAGCAGATAACTAGAAGTTCATGTTGACAATAAAAAAAAAATAAAATATGATTTGCTCATCCTACTGTAGAAAAGTAAACATTTCCCTGCAACTACTGTCATAAATCCTTGAAAATGTATGAAATGATCTGACAAGAAGAAGCAGTTTTCCTGCAAAATATTACAGATCCAGCCAAGTCAGCTTCTCCAATGCTGTCACTTTGTTCCCAAGTAATCCATAAGAAGTACAAGTCTGGGATATTATCAAAACTAGTGTGTTTCCATTCATGACATCAGAAATAACAGCTGCTTATTGCTTATCTAGTATTGATCCTGGTATATAATATCCAGGGTAGTTGATTTTCTCAGTTAATCTCTAATTTTACTTTTAAAATACTGCACAACAGTTACAATCCTCAGCTCCAAATATTAAAATGGCTCTAGTACAGTACTTAAAAATATAATTTCATTGTAATAAGAGCAGGAACTGGACAAAATGATTAAAACCTGATCACAAATCATTGTATTGAGTTTTGTGTATTTTTATTGAAGCGCAAGAAAAAATCAAGAGGTTCCTGGCACAGTTTTGCACTGCAGCAGTGTCTTTACACCAGCTGTAGAGGAACGCAGCTTGTTTTCATTATTTATTTATTAAAAAGCCAAATTTGTTCAAACCTCTTGTTGAGCTCACATTTCAAGATCATTCTTAAATAGAGTCTCCTGGTTGAAATTATGACTAAACTCAGAGTACCAGTTTCAGCAGTCTAGATTATCACACCTAACCTCAAGTAGTGGCATCTTAGTGGCATAAGAAAGATATTCTCGTCTTAGTAATTTATGATAGTACACTTTGATTCATCCCTTTACATTCAGGGACATGTTTTTTGGAGGAATGACAAGATAAAGAGTAGTCTATTATTTATTTATTTTTAAACTGTATTAGAGTTGAGCTGGAATCATAAAGCAGAATATCCTGAAGTTTTAAATCAGTTTTCCAAAGTCACAGGACTGCCTACAGAATCTCTCCTTAAAGGGCTTTGCTCAGTTGTCCTACTAGAAACAACGTTCCTAGATCATGATACCATCAGAAACCCGCAGCTTTTCTACATCGTGCTTGGGATAGCAATTTAATCCTTCATGTCTGCCTGTACCACCAAAAATGTGTACTCTAATCTTTGAGGCTCTGGTTCAGGCTCAAAGTAAGTTGCCCAACTTCACCTTAACGTCCCACAGAGAGGCAATACCCTTGGTTTACTTTTGTCTTGCTCTCCTCAACCTAGCACATTTCAGATATGTTTGTGCCATATAAAATAGCACAGACACACTCCACGTAGCAAAAACTCCACCAAATAAGCAGTGATGGATGGAGAGCAGCTTGGCGTGGTCACAGAAACCACCTGCAGGATGGCTCTTGTACCACTCTGCCCTCAGAAGAGCAGCTTAGGGTTATCTGCCGACCCACCATCCCCTTGCTCTCCCAGTGGGATGTTGAGCTGGATGTGGCATTCACAGAGCAACTAACACCTCAAAGTATTCTACACACACGTTTGTTCCCCATGTTTCAAGTGTCACCTTCTGTTTTCTTCTCCTTTTCATTACAAAGACAGAGACAACGTTGGTTGGGTTTTGTTGCTGGGGGGGGGCGTGGTTTTGTTTGAGTTTTGAGGGGGTTTGAGGGTTTTTTTCAAAATACCATACTGTTTCCTAAAAGTTCATTGCTTCCGACTGCTTATTCCCCACTGATTACAAAATTATTATCACTTGTTTATGACGATTTCCACAGCAACCAATATAATCTCAGAGTGCTGTGACTTCAAGTGGAAAATAAGCACCATAAATTCATGCAAATGTCACCTGCTACAAACAGAGGCAAGACACAAAGAAACAGAAATTGTCACATGTGAAACACTGGTGTCAAAATAGAATACATGTCAAAGTTTTTTCGTAAATATTACTGCATTCTTCTTACAATAAACACATCAGTTCAGCACAGAAAGCTTCCAGCTGAGCACGATGCTCTCAACATCCACAAGTCAGATTGCATAGCAGATGTTAAATGTAAAATCCATTAAGACCAATTAGATTCTACAGAAGAAAAAAAAATAGTAACAGCACACGCAGGCAATCCTGCATTACACAACAGTACTGAGATACAGTGAACCACAAAAAAGACAAAAGCTTAAAAATGTAAATCGCAGCCTTTCCTCACAAAGAGACCAGCTAACAGGAGGTATGTTACGCTGCCTGCAGCCACGTGAAGT
Organism: Stercorarius parasiticus; assembly: GCA_013396915.1. NCBI lineage: Eukaryota > Metazoa > Chordata > Aves > Charadriiformes > Stercorariidae > Stercorarius > Stercorarius parasiticus. Next base: position 5,034 of record VWZL01001808.1, on the reverse strand, counting down.
AAGGTCTCCTGGCTTCTGGGCTCCTGTCTCCAGCTAGAAGCAACTTTTGTGAAGACCATCATCTATCATGCACCAGCAGGTAATTAGGGGTCCTCTACGGCAGCTTGAAACTAAGCAGGAAAAGAGTTTGAGCCTCTTTCCCAAACTGCATATGAATTTCACATCACGTTAGCTGACAAAAGTCATCCTCACGTGTGCTAAGGTGAGAGCTTCAATAGCATGGAGCCAAGTTATCGGCGGGGGGGGATAAAAAGGAGAAGTCCGTGGTACACTCTGATAGAGCCTTTTCACTACCACATAAAAATTTACTCCTTTCACTGACCATTAAGAATCGGGATTTGTAATGGACACATGGAACAGATCCATGAGCACTTTTCAGAACTAAGCCACCAATGCAAGGTGAAAGTTAAATTCTGGTCATGTAGTAACTGTGTAGACAAATGAAGCTGTCATTGCATACACGATAGCTTGCACACCACTGGGGGCACAGAACCTCATGTTTTTTACAGGAATTATGCATACTGAGGAGGAAAGTCTGTCTCTGTACTTGTCAGGACATGTCGCCAAAGGCTGAAGCATTATTTCCCAGTAAGCAGTTTCAAACAATCTCTGGTTCTTCAATCAGAGTTAAGTCTGCAACAACTAATCCACCCCTAGATATTAAGCAATTCATAAATTAATTAAGTATATATGTAGTACCCACGGTGAATTTCGTCTGCCGGAACCTTTAAGAATATGAACTCATTTCCATTTTTTTTAAAAAGTGACAGATGGTCTTTTCACTTCAAAATACCTACTGAAGTTTGAGGCATACTAGAAACAGACCTGAAATCTGTTCCACAAACCACAGATTAAACCTTTGGCCTTCAAATATTCCTTAGTAGCTCTCAATGAGAAACTCATTCAACTACTCATGACCTAAGGAAATGATGAACGGAATGTGTATATCCTCACATATTTTTTCCAATCACATTGCTATTTACCGTTACTAGAAAACAGATTTGTCCACAAGTCCTCAAGAGAAATGGTGAAAGAGAAGTTTGTGTGGATGCTATAGAATTACAGACCAACAACTAATATAGGGGCTGGTTGCAGATGCTCATGCTGCAAATAACAAATGCAAATGCAGCTAGGGCTTTTTCCAGTGGAACATAAAACTAAGGTTTCTTCTCCACTAGCACCAAATTAAGTCTCAGGTGCTGGCCAAAACTGGAATAGGCTCCCCAAAGTTTTTTGTCTTGATACTTTTGCCTGTAAGGAAGGCACGGTCCAGGGTCAGACATTCTCCATGAGAGCTCTTAAAATCAGCAACCTCCTAACCAAAACAGCCTCCTTTCTGGGGTTCATGGGGATGTGTGGCAAGGAATAAATTGAAAAGTGAGTGCTCTTTCTCTTTGTGTATTAAGCTCGGTTTGTGAGTGAGGAAGGAATATGGTCCTGGCTAATGCTGTTGGAGAACCTACAGCCAGTAACCCTGACCACTCTTCCCACCCCTGGTGCAGGGCACTAAGGCTCCCAAGGTTTCCTCTCCCTTTGATGGATTCTTGTGCAGCTGTCCAGCAAAGCAACATCAAGCACCCAATCCATCCAGGGCATTTAATAATAATAATAAAGTACTGTTTCATCAATGGTCTCCACCAACTGGACATATAGTCAGTTTCAAAAAACAAAACAAACAAAAAAAAACCACCAAAAAAACCTAAAGCATTGTGTTATGCTTGTTTCTCTTCCCATTTTAGTGATTTTTTTAAGTTTTGTCTCCGTGTTGCTATGTTTCAGAAAAATCTATCTAACTAATCATACAGAAATGTATAAAATTGTTAAACAAAAAGGTTGCTAAATGCATAACAAGCAACCCAAATTCAAATATGCTCCTCATCTTTTCAGACTACTTTTACCTCAACCATTTTTTTCACTCAGAAGTAAAAAAAAAACCCAAACGCCCAAAAACATTAGGCAACAACATAAATTTTCAGTTAAGTGTATCAATTTAAGTAATTAACTGTTTTACTTTTCACAACATCGTAAGCTGGAAGACTAAAGATCAAAACAAAAATCATGATGTACGACATCCACTTCATCCCTGGCATTATTCCACATAAATCAGTGGTATTACACCAAGGATTAATTTGGAACACTGATCTGAATTAGAGCGCTGTTCTATACAGCAACCTCATCATAACACACACATAAAAAAATAACCCAAAACATTATGAGCATCACAAATGCACACAGATAGTTATGCACCTACAAATCTATTTCTGAGCAAACAGAATAGACTATTTCATAGTCTTGATAACAACAATTAGGAATTTCTACTCATTAGAAAATCAGCATGTCCATTTTTTTCTCAGAAAGGAGATTTAATAATCATGTAAAATACTTGATGAAAGTCCACCCAGAAGAATGTAAAGCTCCCCTACAGCTCAGGTTTTACATTTCCTAATGAAGTATGACCACCGATAGGTTATGCAATGAATCTTCAAAAACTGCTCTAATATAGTTTTGAAGATTGATTTGAAGTACTTAAACCTGCTCAGCAAAGGGTGCTCACCACCTATATAATATCCAGCAATGTAAACTATTTAATGAATTTCTCCTCCTAGTAGAAGACCATTAACATTTCCCTCCTCTATGAAAAACCATGCCTAGGTCCACTTCCGCACGCAAGACAGGTTGCTTCTATTTAGCTGCCCAACTGGTGAAGTTAGTTAGAAGCTGCCTCTCCCACCTCACCCCAGAGGCAGATGCTCTACCAAAGCATCCTCCTGCCTTCAGGAAGCCTCAGACCAGGCAGAGGAAGAAAGAAGTGAATGGAGAACACCTCTGTCTCCCACAGGCTTACTCGACTCTCCAACACATCTGTAATGGTTAAGGCTGCCTCTGCCTTTCAAAGGCAAATCTCCGCCAGGGGCTGGTGTTCTCCATCCAGCTGCGGTTTCATTACCCGACACCGCTGCCCAGCCAGTGCCCTACATAGCACTACATACTTGGCCAGACTGAAACTCATTCGTCATCGTTCGATTTCCCTATATGCGAGTGACCTGAAACCGTTAAGGCTACCCACAGCCAACTAGCGAAGTTGCTTAGGAGCTACGGAGCGGTTTATTTTCTTTTTTTTTCTCCCCCTTTTTTTTTTTTTTTCTTTTCCCACCTCGGAGCCAGACTCTTTCTCGCTCCTCGGGAAGTTGGCTGTGCCCCCGCCGCCCCTTTCCCTCCCGGGTATCGTGCCCAGGCGCAGTGCGCTCACTTGGCGAGGAAACGCGGCCATGAAATAGTAAATATCTGCTTTGCTCGGGGCTCCGCCGTTCCCAGCCCCGCACCGCGGCTCCGCAACACTCCGCGGCGGAGACAGCCCCCCCCTCCGCCACCGCAGCCCCCGGTGCCCACGGGAGACCCCGACACGGGGCAGGAGGTGCGGGGACGGGAGGGCAGCTGGTTCTCCCCCCAGACACTCGGCACCAAGAGGTGGGGGGGGCTGGTTCTCCCACCAAACACACTCGGCACCAAAAGATGGGGGGCAGCCCCCGAC